>JACEVL010000005.1:1853145-2000576 GCA_020284085.1 Aporrectodea caliginosa | reverse complement strand
TGTTAGGCATAGGCCCTATATAAATGGACTGGTGCGAGGTGGTAATGCCTAACACGTGCATGGAACGTAGGATGGGCTTCCCGCCTAGCTTAGTGGGGCCTATATAAGCTCTTGGTAGGAGTCGTCAGGAGGCCAGTTCTGGTTCTCGTTTTGGTGTCGTTGACCCTCGTTGGGTTCTTCTTCTTCTTTCGACCACCGTTTGGTCTTTCGTGCTTGTCATAGCACTGTTTCTGATGTTCTCGGGTTGGTATGCCCTTTGTCGTCTTCGGGACCGACAGTTCTGTGTTCTACACGTTTTCGGCGATAGAGGTCTCCGTTAGACCTGCTGACGTGGTTTTCGGTGTTCTGGAGAGTCGTGCGGAGTTGCTGCCGCGCTGTAAAGGTATCATTGTGCTTGTAAATATGCTGTGTATATAGTTTTCTCGTATTAAATGTTAAACTTGAATCCGGGGCTTTACTTCCTTTAGACTAGGCGTAACATATGGGGGCCCGTGTCCGGTCTTTTCTCGCTAAATTTTGAAAAGTGGGAAATATATTTTGGTCGTATTTTCTTTGTTGGGAGTTAAGCCAACATATGAGGTGTTTTTTTCGTTAAATTTTTACAGTGTGAGAGAATTTTTTCGAATTTTTAGTCGAATTTGGCGTTCGAAAAGTAAATTGCGTAGTGCACGTGGCGGGTGTACAATGGAGTCGCCAGGTGCCGAGGAGTTAGAACGACAGAAGAGAAAGGAAGAAAGAGATTTTGAAATGGAGAAATTAAAATTACAAACGCAGGCGGAAGCGCAGGCGGAAGAGAGAAAAGCGCAGGCGGAAGAGAGAAAATTACAAACGCAGGCAGAAGAGAGAAAATTACAATTGCAGGCAGAGGAACGAAAAATGCAAATGCAAATGCAGGCGGAAGAACGTAAATTGGTGGTGCAGGCGGAAGAAAAAAGATTGACGTTAGAGGCACAAGAAAGAATGCGTGTAGAAGATATGAAGTTAGAAGAACGAAAGTTGGAAATTGAGCTTAAGAAAATTGAGATGAGAAAATGGACTAATATGGACGAATTTGGTGGTAATGATTCTTTTGGGTTGGCGTCGGTTATTAAATGTGTACCGAAATTTGAATCCGCGGACGTGGAACAGTACCTGTTGGCATTCGAAAAGGCAATGGCGTTGCACAAAATTCCGACTGAAAAGTGGACAGCATTGTTACACCCACAATTAAAGGGAAAGGCACTAAATGTTTTTTTCGGCATTATCGATTGAGGAATGTTTTGACTATGAAATTGTGAAAAAGGCTTTGTTAACTGCGTACGAGAGGGTCCCTGAATTTTATAGACGGAAATTTCGTAACATAGGAAAAGAGAAACAGGAAACTTACTCCAACTATGCGTTTAGGTTGCAGTTACCTTTTCAACGTTGGCTTGAGGGCGAGGGTGCAGTAGAAGATGTAAAACGCATAGCTGAGGTCTTAAAAATGGAACAGTTTGTGAAATGTCTACCACCTGAGTTACACAGATGGCTGGTAGACAAGAAGCCTTTAACCCTAAGTGCGGCAGCAAAAATGGCAGACGAATACGCAGTCTTGTATAATCAGGTGCCGATGGAAGCCACTGGGGGGCCTAAACAAGATTCTTTTGGTTGGGGAAGAAATTCGCAGCAAGATGTTAATTCAGGGTTCAGAAATTTTTCACGTGCGAGGGATAATTATAGTGATACACAATCAGGTGGAGGGAAAATTGTATGCAACTATTGTCGACAGGTCGGTCATGTGCTATCGAGGTGTGGCAAGCTTAGGCAGAAAAGGGAGCGGTCATTTAATGAAAATTGGAGGAGTGGCCCTAAAAACGTGGGTTTGGTAAATAAATTGTCAGCGCCTGTTGATGTGCATGATTTTGGTTCTGATAGAACAGTAGACAAGCGTTATATGCCTTTCTGTGTGAATGGATGCGTGGCTGATGAAAATGATGTTAAACGGTCTGTGGTGTTTCTGAGAGACTCTGGTTCGTTGCAGAGCCTTGTTAGTAAAGAATGTGTACGCTCGAATGAATTTAAAGACACTGGTGAAACTCGGTTGTTGAAAGGAATTAGTGGTGCTGTGATGGAATTGCCTTTGGTTCAAATGTGTGTTGAATGTGAATTTGCTAAGGGAGAGATTCTGTGTTGTCTGATAAATGAATTACCAGCAGGCATATCAATTCTCATCGGTAACGACATTACTATGGAAGGTGAGCCTATGAATATAGCTGTAGTCAAACGAGCGCAGTCACGCTTGAACGCAGACGAGAGGACAGAGAGGGTAAATGAACAGGTGTTGACTCAGACGGATGTGTGCAATGATGCGTGTACGGATGAACTCGGTGAAGGCGATTTAGAACAATTGTTTTCTGACTCGAATGAATTTATGCGTATGCCGAATGAATGTGTTTCTCGTAAGGAGTTAATTAAGCTGCAGAGAGCAGATGTGGATTTGAAATCTTTATTTGTTTTGGCCGAGGCAGACAGACATGTTGGAGCAGGGAGTGGCTATGAAATTGTTAACGGGGTGTTGGTGCGTAGGTGGTCGGACAAAATTACACCACAAGGGATAGGATTGACTCAGATTGTTGCACCGGTTCAGATACGAAAGAAATTGCTGAACGTTGCACATGTTAGTCTGGCGTCTGTACGGTCTGGTCATGCAGATACACAGGAAACTTTGGATAGATTGCTCCGACATTTCTGGTGGCCTGGTGTAAATGCGATGGTACGTGAATATTGTCGTTCTTGTGAGGTGTGTCAGATGTTGAATGAAAGTGAGCCTGTGAATAATTTGTCGGTCGTTGATGAAATGAATGTTGTTAGACAATTAAGTGTGTGCGACCAGTTGTGTAGGGATGTTGTATCTAGTGTGGCAGTTGACTCCGTGGAAAGTGTACAGACAGGTGCGTGTTCTACTGAAGAATTAGGAATTTCTGTTGGTAGAGTTCAGATGAATGAATGTTGTAGGGAGTTGACTTTTTGGAGTGATGGTACTAGTACTTCATGCGATTTTTCTGAAATGATGTTGTGGAAAGATGGTTTGTCTGAGGCTGTGTTAAAGGAAATTGTTGGAGTTCAGATGAATGATTGCGCCAGGATGTCGAGTGTACTTGGTCAGAATGATGCGAATTTTGCGGTTGAGGCGCAACAGAAGTTGGTATTGTGGAGTGAGGATAGTCGTTCACGTGATATTGATGAAACGGATGATGTGTTGTCGAATGTGTTGCCTGTTGAGTCGTTCGTGTGTGTGAAGGATGGATTTGCTATGGAGTCTGTAAGGACAAATTCTGGATGTGAAAATAATGTGCACATGAAGTGGTTAGTGAGTCAGAAGAGTCATTGCATGTTGAATCTGGTGTACAAGAATCGTGAATTTGTAGAGTTTTTGATGCTTCTGAAGAAGGTGGTGCTTTTGCATAAGTCTGTTGTGATGAGTCATGTGTCGAATGGCAAACATTTTGATAGTGTGTTCAAGGTTAAGGTGGAAACAGAACTGAAGTGTGTTCAGGTATTTCGGTTGTTGCAGGGAACCATGTGTGTTTGTTATGTGTACGTGGCATATGCTTGGATTGTTGGTGTCTACGCGAATATGTGTCAAACGGTTGATTGTACTGGCAATATGGACAATGTTGTTCGTGTAAAGTTGAAAGTTGGTCAGATTACGGTACTTCATGATTGTTACAATGATGATCTGGAATGTAACGAACTTGTGAAAGATGATTTTGATGAGATTGTGCAGTATGATGATTCTCATGGGTGTGTGAGAGTTTATTTTCAGGATGTATACGCGCTGGAAGTTCCTGTCGACGATGGACGACAGCCTGTGACGAGACGTGATTCGAGGTGTGTGATCGTCTTCTTCTAGCTATGGATGACGATGACTGTCTTGGTGTTGGCGACGCATGTCACGAGAGACACGGCCTACGTGTTTCCTTCGTCAGTGGATGGCGACGACGCGTTGGTGAGGCTTGCCACTGAGTACGCCTGCGTCATGTACGACGGTGGGAGTTCTACGTTTTGGTCTGGTTGCAGAACTTTGTTCCAGAACTTTGTGCAGAACTTTGTTGCTGAACTTTGTTCCAGAACTTTGTGCAGAACTTTGTTCCAGAACTTTGTTGCAGAACTTTGAAAGTGGTGGTTGTTTGGCCTGTTGCCATGGACGGTATAGTTAGTTAAGTAAAGTTTGAGTATTGATCATAATTGGATTGACATGTAAATGAACTGTATGTAGATTGTGGAACAATATGAATCGAAAGATGTATCATAATGATGTGATCTAATCGAATGATAATATGAACTGATCAAGCGATTTGTACATGACATACAGGCTTGAGATAGTATGAACATTATGTCGAAATGTTAGCGTACATGGTAAACGTTCTTTTGTTCGTCAACCTACGGGTTGCCTCAACTTTGGGTGGGGGGATATGTTAGGCATAGGCCCTATATAAATGGACTGGTGCGAGGTGGTAATGCCTAACACGTGCATGGAACGTAGGATGGGATTCCCGCCTAGCTTAGTGGGGCCTATATAAGCTCTTGGTAGGAGTCGTCAGGAGGCCAGTTCTGGTTCTCGTTTTGGTGTCGTTGACCCTCGTTGGGTTCTTCTTCTTCTTTCGACCACCGTTTGGTCTTTCGTGCTTGTCATAGCACTGTTTCTGATGTTCTCGGGTTGGTATGCCCTTTGTCGTCTTCGGGACCGACAGTTCTGTGTTCTACACGTTTTCGGCGATAGAGGTCTCCGTTAGACCTGCTGACGTGGTTTTCGGTGTTCTGGAGAGTCGTGCGGAGTTGCTGCCGCGCTGTAAAGGTATCATTGTGCTTTGTAAATATGCTGTGTATATAGTTTTCTCGTATTAAGTGTCGAGGCAGAGAGGTTGGCTAAACTTATCACCACTAGGACTCACTTCATTAATTTACATCCGTCAGACCTACTTGTATAATCTGCAATGTGACAAACTATAAGATGACCCAGCCCAACAATTATCGCCCAACTTCTGATGTCAAACGCGAAGGCGTAGAGTAGGCCCTACTAATACACGACAAGGATGTATTGTTGCGATGAGCCTAACAGTTTTGGCTAAAAGTAGATGTCAATCAGTGTACATCCTGGTTGATGACGCAAACACGGACGAAGAATGTTTAGCCTACATTGCATAGATTGCTACTTGCGTGTTTCTTGTTACATCTGAAGCCATTTCTCTCATAATATATGCAGAAACGTTTCATGAGGTTAACGTTAGTAATTTGAAAAGCATCTTGCAATTAAGCATAATTATAGTATCTAATAGGATCCGTCTATTATAGACGTTCTCATAATATTATTTATTTCTGTAGCCTGCGAGCACAATGGGCGCCTTTGCTGGAAAACACGGGCGAAACGATAACGAAAATTGAATTGAACAGCAGAAACGTAAATTTCCATTTCCTACGGCTCACAAGAAGGGTAAGCAGAAAGAAAGAATTTTATTTCTAGCACTCAAACAGCAAAATATCGACGACGCAATAATTGATAAAGCTCACTTAGAAACCAACGAAAAGTATGCGTTTATAAAAATTTAAAACATTAATCAGGTCCTGATAACTGTTGTATCCTTGTATGACGATTGACAACAGAATATAAAAAATATCTAAGAAGATAAACTTTACCACGGCAGTTTAACCCTCGGGCTACCAGGGGGGGTGGCTGCCACCCCCCTAGGTTTTTTTCATCTCAAACTTTTTCCGTATGGAATAAAAATTTGACCTTTTAGGTAGCTGTAGGGGGTTCATTTACACACGTTTTGAGGTAAAATGTGAGATGATATCTCACACGGTTCAAAAGTTATACCCAATATACCCGAGGCACCAGGGGGGTGGATACCACACCCCTAGATTTTCGACTATATCTTATCCGCCATTTAATATTAAGAGACACAAATTATACCATTCTATAGAGGGAATGTGGGGCTACATTTCTATGGTCACTAAGTTGACCTGAGACAACCGGAAGTGCTCAAAATAAATAATAATACGCGTAATATGCGTGAAAGATGGCTGAATGGAAGGACTCCCCCCTTAGTTTTTTGTCTGTAGCGTATTCATTTGTCTTCCTGGAAGAGAAACAAAGATACCATTCTTTAGAGGGAATGTAGGGCTTCATTCGCATACCAAGATATTTGTCTTTTGAATACCGGAAGTGATCAAAATAAATAAAAATACGCGTAATCTGTTCGAAAATGGCTGCATACAGCATTACAACGTAAACCGATATATATGTATGGATATATATATATGTATGGATGTACATTTATACTATATAAACATGTGTAGGGATGATTTTGTGTATCTTTTATACATAGATTAGTTTCAAAACACACATAATCTTATATTTGTTTATCCAAAAAGTACAAAATGTACGCACTAATATACAATATTGCTAATTAATGGGTTCCGTTGTTAAAAGTGATGTAATTTCGAGGTGCATTCACATAATGTACAACTAAATATACCATTCTGTGCAGAACTGAATGCTGAATCCATTGCTATATTACAAGTTATGATATGTAAAACCAAGCACGAAATCCAGGGGGGGTGGTAAACACCCCCCCTTTGTAGTCAGTGTTACAAAAAAAGCTTGGTAGCCCTAGGGTTAAAGTGTTAGCAAACGCGTGAGGGTTCTATCGAGGCTATTGAATCTTATGTATTTTACTGTAGACCTATGCTCTAGAGGGCTTAGACTAACTTTTTCCCAAACTGTCGGTCGCGAAGCTCTATAATAGAAGGCTTTGTCTTTTAAAGAAAATATAAACGAAGTTTCTGTGCTTCTATTAACATTTCATTTGAGTCACTTGAGATTTATTTCTCAGTGCCTCTTCTCGTTTTATAGACTAATCTACGCGCCTAAAGACCGCGTTCTTTCGCTCGCTTTTCCACCAATCATTCATTCATTCATTTCATATATTTATATAGCGCCCCTTCAAGAGTTCTACTCAGAGGCGCTCCCGACTACAGCGCGGACACTGAATCGGAGTTTCACGCCGAAACGCATGAGCAATTGCGAGTGAAGGACTTGCCCAGAGTCCCTACGCGGCGGATTAAGGTAGATTCGAACCCGCAACCCTCCGGCTGCAAGGCACCAAACATACCCCTTGAGGTGGATTCGAACCCGCAACCCTCCGGCTGCAAGGCACCGAACATACCCCTACACCACCGCGCCCCACAATTTCCACCAATCATAGACCAGTATCTCAAGCGCCCTTTTCCCAACGCAAATTTCCACCAATCACGGCAGTTCGCTCTATTTGGCTTCTGCGCACATTTCGATCTATTGCATATTCGTTAAATTAATATTATTTAATGTTATTAGCCTACATTTATTTCATTTAAAATATATGTTTCATATTTAAAAAACAGGCAATTAGTAATTAAATCATGCCGCCTCAAAATTTGCGCCCGCTCTTGAGTTGCGCCCTGTGCCGTGGCACTGCTGGCACATGCCTCGCTACGGCCCTGGGGATATAACTATCTGTCGTAGTAATATATATATATATATATATATAATTATGCATTCACATATATAGATCTATAATTAGGCCTATATATAAATATGTATATACAGAAAACAACGACCAGTTGTTTCCTTTAAATGCTCTAATGCTTTAAAGATGCCATTTTCTAAACACTGAACGTAAATGCGCAAATATTTTTATGCCAATTTACGAAGCAAAGTTTACTACACTACGTTTAACCCTCGGGCTACCAAGGAAGTTGGGTGGTTACCACCCCGCCCTACGTTTTTATGCATACATATTGTTTTTCATATAGAATATAATTTTTACGTTTTAGGTATCTGTAGCAGATTCATTGGCGCACATTTTGAGGTAAACATCATGGTGGTAGCCCACGCCATTCAAAAGTTATACCCGATATACCCGAGGCAGGAGGGGGTGGATACCACCCCCCTTAGTTTTTCGACTATAGGTTATTGACTATTCTTCCTAGAAGAGAAACAAATATACCATTCTTTAGAGGGAATGCAGGGATACACATAATTTTATATTTGTTTATCCAAAAAGTTCAAAATGTACGCAATAATATAAAATATCGCTAATTAACCCTCAGGCTTGCAAAGGTTTTTAATTTAAAAAAGTTATAGTTCTAGGGGTACGTTATGTCACACGTGCAGGCGTATTGATACACTTCAAGGATGCATAATTTCGAAGAGCCAGAAAGTTTTGGGCAAAAGTAGATGCCAATCAATTTACATCCTGGTTGATGAGGCAAATACGGACGAAGAATCTATGCATTTTCATAGATCGCTACTTACGTGTTACTTGCTACATCTGTAGCCATTTCTCATATGCAGAATCGTAGGACCCGCCTATAAAGACTTACTGATATTATTTATTTATAATTATATGCGAGCATAATGGGCGCCTGTGCCGGAAAACGCAGTCGAATCGATAACGAAAGTAATGGTGAACAACAGAAACGTACATTTCGATTTTCTACGGCTTTCAAGAGAGGTAAGCGGAAAGATACAATTTTATTGCTAACATTATTATTATTATTAAAAAATTATTATTATTATTATTATTATTATTATTATTATTATTATTATTATTATTATTATTAATACTAATAATATTATTATTATTATTATTTAAATTAAGGCTTTTTATTTCGAAACTGGCCATGTAGGCGAAATTCTTATTATAGCTATCGTCATTTCATTATTATTACTATTTCAAGTTTAACTATTATTATTATTATTATTATTATTATTATTATTATTATTATTATTATTATTATTATTATTATTATTATTATTATTATTATTATTATTATTATTATTATCATTATCATTATCATTATCATTATCATTATCATTATCATTATCATTATTATTATTATTATTATTATTATTATTATTATTATTATTATTATTATTATTATTATAAGTAGTATTATTATTATTATTATCGTATCGCAAGCTGTTGCAAGGGATACGACAAGAAGCAGAAACCACACTTGCCCCTTCAGACTCAGATAGTTCTGTAAATCGTAAGCAATATTTCATTTGTCAGAAAAGGTTGTCTTCGGGCGATAGATTCCAATGAGCATTTCAGCAGCATCGTCGTCGTTGTCTTCATCGCCATTATCATCATCATCATCATCATCATCATCATCATCATCATCATCATCATCATCATCATCATCATCATCATCATCATCATCATCATCATCATCTTCATCGATAATCTGTAAAATGGAGAAATGGAGATGAAATTTAATATGAATGCAATTTTATATTTTTCTAACATTTCCATTTCCCAATGCTTGACTATTTAACTGGTTTTATTTTAATTCAACAGGTGGGCAGAATAAAGCTTCGTCCAGTACAACGGTTAGATTGTGAGCTATTTTATTTTTCTTTAATTATGTTGAAATAACTTTGAAAACGTCATGAGCGATCTCACTTGACACGACCATAATTGATGCCTTGTGGTTTTCGCTAACGGCCTAAGTCTTTAGATTCAAACCTTATTAATTTTATCTGTGACATATTGACAAAATACTTAACCCTAGGGCTACCTAGGGCTTTTTGTAACACTGGCTACCAAGGGGGTGTGGTCCCTGGATTTCGTGCTTGGTTTCACATATCATAACTTGTAATATAGCAATGGATTCAGCATTAATTTCTGCACGGAATGGTATATTTAGTTGTACATTATGTGAATGCACCTCGAAATTACATCACTTTTAACAACGGAACCCATTAATTAGCAATATTTTATATTGTTGCGTACATTTTGTACTTTTTGGATAAACAAAATAATAAAAGTCTATGTGTGTTTTGAAACTAATCTATGTATAAAAGATACACACACTCATTCCTACACAATCATGTCTATATAGTATAAATGTACATCCATACATATTATTTCCATACATATATATATATATATCGGTTTACGTTGTAATGCTGTATTCAGCCATTTTCACACAGATTACGCGTATTATTATTTATTTTGATCACTTTCGGTATTCAAAAGACAAAGACATAGGTATGAAAATGAAGCCCTTTATTCCCTCTAAAGAATGGTATCTTTGTTTCTCTTCGAGGAAGACAAATGAATACGCTACAGACAAAAAACTAAGGGGAGAGTGCTTCCATTCAGCCATTTTTCACGCATATTACGCGTATTATTATTTATTTTGATCACTTCCGGTTTTCATAAGACAAAGATGTAGGTAAGCAAATGAAGCCCTGCAATCCCTCTAAAGAATTATATAATCGATTCTCTTCTAGGAAGAATAGTCAATAAGCTATAGTCGAAAAACTAGTGGGGTGTGGTATCCCCCCCCTGGTGCCTCGAGTATATCAGGCATAACTTTTGAATGGCGTTTGCTACCACCATGACGTTTACATCAAAATGTGCGCCAATGAATCTGCTACAGCTACCTAAAGTGCAAAAATTATATTCCATATGGGAAAAAAATTATGCATAAAAACGTAGGGGGGTGGCAACCACCCCCCCCTTGGTAGCCCGAGGGTTAACGTTACGTGTGCCATTGTGTTTCTTTCAATTCACCTATCCTTGCACCGCAGTGAGTTGGAGTAGTAGTAGGGTCTATTTATGTTTTGTTTAAACAACAAGCAATGGGTATTCAGAGAATGCTTTAATGACGACGATCTGATTTTATTTCCATTTACTGTCAATTATCCGAATTTATCTTTCCCTGACAGATTGCTTAGTGGTGGAGTCACTAGAGTGAATGATTTCCACCATTTCTTTTTTTATGTCTTACTAGCATTTTGCACATGGCTTTGCCCGGGTTTTCCCCATGCGTAATTTTTAACGGCTGCAAATTAAGGCTGCTTACTTACTTACTTGCTATATATGCTGATGGCTTCAAATATTTTAAATGTCCACATATCTGAATGGCAACGAAATTTAGAGGTGAAATAGTTTACCCCGTGTATTTGAATTTAATTACCTGTGACTTAGCTGCTGCCCCGTTTGCGTAAATTACAATCTATAACCTGGCGAAGACCAGAGGCGGAGCTTCATAGGCAGAATAGAGCTGTGACCAATCACAGTTAACGAAACAATAGCCAATCCATTGTCACGTTGCAGATCCGTCTAAGATAAGTCTACTTTGAATGTTTATAGACCTAGCCACGAAGCTTAGCCTACGAATTTAGGCTACCCCAAATTTCTTTTGGTTATGCGGCATAGAGACTACAGAGAAATTAATGAATTATTACTTGCCCATAGTAGCATTACTGGGTAAACCCGTAGTTTCGGTTGGTAAATTATTTTATATCGTCAAATTGAAATGGAAGCTGGATTGAGGAAAAAATTGTTTCTCTAACTGGAAGTGGGACTGATGAAACCATTTGTATCTTTAAATAGAAGTTGGATTGATGGAAATAATTGTTACCGTAAATAGAAGCTGGATTGATGAAACTAAGTTTTTGATGCAATTGAAGCTGGAATGATGAAAATAATTGTTTCCGTAAGTAGAAACTGGACCCATGAGAATACTTCTTTGCTTAAATAAAAGTTCCATTGATGAAAAATATTTTTGGGGTTAAATAGAAGTTGGCTAATTTTTTTCATGAAATGGAAGCTGGATTGATTAAAAAAATTCTCGATGAAATGGAAGCGGGATTGACGATAGTTATCATGGGCATAGGTAGATTGCTTGCTTACCAACATGAAGTTCGGTATTGAAGATATTAAAATAATTTACTAACCTTAACTACGGGATTACCCATTATTGTTATTATTATACATTATTCCATCAATCCAACTTAAGTAAACCTGCATTTTAGCATGTTTAATTGTATCATCTGGCTGCGTACTGTAAATGGAAGTTGGATTGATCAAAAATAATTCTCTTGTAAATAATTTCTTTTCGTTGGGCGAAACCGTAGTTTACGCTGCTAAATTATTCTATATGGTCAATTTTAAATAGAAGCTGGATAGATGAAAATAATTGCTTGACTAAATGAAAGTTGGATTGGTGACACTAATTCTTTGTTTAAGTCTTAAATAGAAGCTGGATTGATGGAAATAATTTCCCATAAATAGAAACTGGATTGATGAAACTAAGTCTGCTTAAGTAGAAGCTGGATCGATAAGTTTTTTTGCTTAAATATAAGGGGATTGATGAAAATAAATCTTGCTTAAATAGAAGTTGTATTGATGACAATAATTCTTGCTTGAACTAGACGTTGGATGAGCGATTAAAATATTTTTAGTAGAAGTAGAAGTTGGATGAGGGATGGAAATATTTTATAGTAGAAGTTGTATGAGCGATGAAAACATTCCTAAACTGTGTTTTAAATATTTATGAACTGCTACAAGGGTTGGGATTTGGGTAAATGCGCATGGCATTGAAGACATACAAATAATTTGGCAGCGTAAACTACTGTTTAACCAGAAGTTGGATCGATGAAAAGAATTCTTTGAGCTGAAATGGAAGCTGGATTGATGAAAATAGTTTCTTAGTAAACTAGAAGTTGGATCGATGAAAAGAATTCTTTGAGCTGAAATGGAAGCTGGATTGATGAAAATAGTTTCTTATTAAACTAGAAGTTGGATCGATGAAAATAATAATATTGTGTGTGTTAAAACGGATGTTGGATTGATGACACTTATCACTAGTCATTGAAATAATTAAATGCGCTATTACTTTTCACTGGAAGAAACAAGAATAAAATACGTTAAAATGCAGCATTACATAAATCCAACTTCTATTTATCAAAAGAATTCTTTTCATCAGCCAACTTCTATTTGTGTCAAAAATACTTTTCATCAATCTAAATTCCATTTTAACAGTTATTTTCATCAATCCAACTTCTAGTTTAGGACAGGGGCGGATCTAGACTTTTTCTTTACGGGGGGCGATTTCTGTGGGTTTCCATGAGCGATTTAGTAATAATATCAAACGCAATATAAATTTAAACAATTTTATACCCAGATTTTTGCAAATAAATGCCAAATGCAAGAGCAAGGATTCCTTGCTGCAAAAGTAGCCTAAATTTAATACCTATAGATCAAGTATTATGGATCTTTACGACAATTGTTTGAAGAATTAATAGTTCATTTTTATCCATGTTAGTCCCAGGCTTAATCTAAAGTAGTTTCCAAGATCAAAGGAATTATAATTAAAATGACTTATCAAATTAATAGTTTCTCAACATTATAACATGTTACAAAACAAATTCCAAATTCTTATCCATTCCTTCGTCACAACGATAGACTTCAATATGTTACTCGCTCTACGCTGGCCTCCCGGCTTATCAACTGGGGTGCTTGAATCGGATCTTGCGCTACGCTGCCCGCCTTATCGGCCGTATACTCAAATTTGGCCACGTCTCTTGATACATTCACTACGTTCTTCACTGGCTCCCCTCTGAGCAGCGGATTGCCTATAGGATAGCTGCCCTAATCTGGCGCTGCCTGTTGGACCTCGCTTCTGCATATTTCGTGAGCTCTGCTGCCCTTTCCTCAGTGCTAGGGGCTCTCGAAGTCTCGATCCATCCACTCATCTGATTGATCTGAACAGGGTCTCCTACTTATCCCTTTTACCCGTACCTCCACAATGCATAACCGCGCTTTCTCGGTGATGGGTTCTTCGACCTGGAACGGCCTCCCTCTGGAGCTTCGCCCCGTTCCTAGGACATTCTCTCCTGTGCTCTTTTCTCACCTTAAGGCTGTTCTTTTTGGCCGTGCTGGAGTTGGGAGCGCCTCTCAGTAGTTTTCTTGAAAGGACGCTATCTAAATGTTCGACATGAATAAATGAATGAATTTCGTTCTTATTTTTTTCAGTAAAGAGTAGGCTAATAGCGTATTTAATTATTAGACAATGCATGGCGAACTCCATTTTAACGTATTTAATTATTTCAATGATTTCTTAGCTTAATGGTTAGGCCTACTGTCATCAATCCAACTTCTATTTACGCAATGAATTATTTTTTTATTAATCTAACTTCTATTTAGGCCTAGGCTATTATACGCATTGCGTATAATTTTAATAAGTCTAACTTATTTTCACCAATCCGAATGAATGTTTCCTATAGGTCATTTGAATAAAGTATGTTAAAATGGAGTTGTCTGGGCCTACAGAGGAATAATAAAATATGCTAAACTGGAGCTGAATGCATATGCATGGGAATAAAAAATAGACGTCGTCGATGTCGAAACCACGAGATAACTACGGAAGGCCAGAAGGTGAAAACTAATTTTTCAATTTGGGCCACATACAGTCATCAGTGACACGGGCAAAAGTAGCCTCATTCTACGGTAGGCTATACATTCGTTGTATCGGAGGGAAAAATATTTTAGGATATGCAAAAAGTAGTAATATATTTGCTGTGTGTTTGTGTGCAGAGACTATATAAAATTAATTTTAAAAACAACACAAACAGCAATCAAATTCTCAACTAAATTAATTAATTATTGGACTCTTAGGGGGCGATCGCCCCAATCGCCCCTTCTGGATCCGCCACTGGTTTAGGAAGCAATTATTTTCATCAATCCAACTTCCTTTTCAACTCAAGGAATTCTTTTCATCAATCCAACTTCTATTTACACAAAGAATTATTTTGATAAATCCAGCTTCCATTTAAGCAGAAACAATAAAATACTATGAAATGCAGAATTAATAAAACAATCTATTAGCCTATTGTAGCATTATTATTTTTCAACAATCCAACTTCTACTTTGGCGAGAATCCTTTTCATCGATCCAGCTTCCATTAGGCAAACATTCGTTTATTCAGTCCAGCTTCCATTTAAACAGGCATCAATACAACTTTTTTCATTAAGAATTATTTTCCATCAATCTGCAGCTTCTATTGAATCGAAAACTTAATTTCATCCATCCAGCTTCTATTTAGCAAGAATTCTTTTCGATTAAACTACACGTTTGACTTAATTAAACTACACGTTTAATCAATAGGTTATAATGGATTCGTGGTAAAGAACGCTAAAATGATAAATTACCTAAAATTAATATCCTGCTTACAAGGTTTGTTTGGGGCCTTAAATAAGGGCAGAGCAAAGCGGCAGTGGATTGGCTATTGTTTCGTTAACTCTGATTGGCCACAGTATTATTCTCCATGTGAAGCTCCGCCTCTGGTCTTCGCCAGGTTATAGATTGTATTTACGCGTCCCGTTTTATTAGCCTTTGAATTTAATTTGTTTTTGGTAAGCGACTTCGCATTTGAATTTAACCGCTTACTGAACATTCTTTCGTGTAGCTCTAGCTTATTCCATCATTGCCGCTTGATGGGTTTGAAAATCAACTAAAAAATGTCCATATTTATATCGCTACTGAAATTAAATTTTGAACTGAAAATAGTTTGGATGAGAACGTTCGTTAAAAATTTTGCATCGCCAAAGTGTTGCATTGGCGAGTTTTTAGTTGAGATGACCTAGAAAATCGCCAGTGGAAATTTCCTTAATATTAGAAATTCACGGGCATCGATAGGCCTATTGGTTGCGAGAAAATGGACTTCACCTAGATTTTAAGGCGTTTGAATAAATGACGAAGTCGAAATTAAAAATGTCCGTATATCGTAATTTAAATTAAATAATGAGTTGAAATACCTACCGCACGGATTATCGCTACCTAATATTATAGGCCTATTGTTTGTTCCTCTGGCTAAAATAGAATAGTAGGCGAAGCTCGGCCGTTCTTCTATTACCTCTTAGCTCTCTTTTATTGTCGAGTTTTAGTGTTCTATTATAGCGATCGTTATTTTTGGAGCGGCGCCCGCGTTTTATTTCGAATGCGCCTGATTTGCATATTTAGCCTCGCGTGACGTAAGACAACATTTCTCTTACGTCACGCCGCTCACGCGAGGTTAAAAACTTAAAATATGCAATTTAATGGCCTCTGTTATTGGTATTACGGTACCTCATCATTTCGAAGTTTAAAATGTCCACATATCAGCGTTTAAATTAAATTGCGAGCTGAAAATAGTCGCGTTTACCTACACATGCCCATAATAATACCTTTAGTGTCAGGACAAACATATACACAAACAAACAAACGGAAGGATAAACTTTGAGAAATAATAGTATAAGATGTCCATAGTATAGTATACTATACAGAGTAGACTTGACTGAAGCTCATGAGATTACCTCTGAGATGGAAGTATGCATATGGGAGGGCTTGGTTCTTTCAGTTCGAAACAAACAAATCCATATAATGTATGTAAATAATGCAAGAGCAGAAATTGTTCAGAAGAAAAGTTGCAAACATTTGGAATTTACTATGGTTATCACAAATTCGAGAGTTTTCAAGATTTATAGATTTGACTTTGACAATTTGGCTATTTTGTTCCTTATATAATATTAAAAAAGTGCTATTCATAAATATCCAATATCGCATTTTAGTGTTAATGTTAGGCATACATCTTTTTGTTTTTCAGCTATACAATCTTCCACTGGAGATGTTGGACATTATCTTACAAAAGTCCTATCTGCATTGGATATTGCATTCATCAACAATGCAGAGAGACGAGGAAGTTATCAGGTCTCTCATATCAGTCGACGTTTGCTTTTATCGACGAATTACCAGAAAACGGTCCAAGAAGGCAATTTGGCGTTACCTGAAAGGTGAGATGTCTTCCAAGCATTAGTTTACATTTTCGTGCGTGCGTGCGTGCGTGAGAGAGAGAGAGAGAGAGAGAGAGAGAGAGAGAGAGACAGAGAGAGAGAGAGAGAGAGAGAGAGAGAGAGAGAGAGAGAGAGAGAGAGAGAGAGAGAGAGAGAGAGAGAGAGAGAGAGAGAGAGAGAGAGAGAGAGAGAGAGAGAGAATGAAAGAGAGACAGAGACAGAGACAGAGACAGAGACAGAGAGAGACAGAGACAGAGACAGAGACAGAGAGAGAGACAGAGAGAGGGAGAGAGAGGGAGAGACATATTGTGATTCAGTATTGGCACAGACTGAGAGAGAGAGAGAGAGAGAGACAGACAGACAGACAGACAGACAGACAGACAGACAGACAGACAGACAGACAGAGACAGAGAGACAGAGGAGCTGTGTTCAGTCGTTTCTGTCAGTTCGTTCTCAATTTAGAACTTTCCTCTTTCAAATTGCCTATCCACCACAAAGCCTCTCTGTCTAACGGACTGATCTCTGTATATTGACCTGATTACGGCTTAGTATTTGCATGCCATCGGTAGATACTTGGCATTAGACACTGGCGCAATGGAAGTTATTAATTACAATCAAATTAAAATAGTTATACACAATTTAGGTATCTCACCAAAGCGACGCCTTCAGTATCGTGAATGATATCACAGCTACAATGAACAATACTTTCGTTAGTAACCGAGCACCGACCATGTAACGGGAAGAGCCATAACTGGTGGGCCTTCACACACATGAAAAGCCCAACCGAAGGAGTTCTATCAAGAATTAGCAGTAGTCATGGTGTTCTGAATTCCTGGACCATGTTGCATCAGAGAAAACGAACGACAATGGTGGATGATATCCGTGATAGGCCTACATGATGCCTCTGCCTTTCAGTAATCCTACTTCTATGGCAGAAAATAAAGCAACCTGAAATCTCCATTAGGCCTACAGAACAAGGGTTCACCTCTCGATGGATGACGATCGACACCATTTGGAAGACATCCTGTCCCTCCATCACTGAATCCATGATTCCTCAATCACAGTCATCGTAAATAGGTGTGTAGGTCTGAGGATCGATTCTCCGTCTGAGTACCCAACCATCTCTGAAAGGATTCCGGCCCCTATTCAATGTATCAACGTTGACACGCGACCGAATAACATCGGAGAACACAATATCATTCGCCACTGTTCGTACTCTGGCAGTGCCAGTCCGAAGCCGGGATAAATAAGGAGGGCGACGCTAATGATCTTTGCTATGACACAGTTTCGTTAAACTTAAACTACGGTACTTTACTCAATCGCAGAATGCAGAGAGAAATTCGAAACGCTGACACTATAACTCTAGTACTTTGAACATAGCCTATACGAAATTTCTAGAAAACTCAAGTTGTTAAACAAATAATTTGACAAATTGCAAGGACAAGAAAACAGGCAGCAACAACATGATTAAATTGGCAAACCGAGTCTCGAATGAATCTATAGTAGGGAAATTTTAGTAAGGTGATTAAAGAAATTCTTTTGACAAATCTTGTTTATATCAATTACGCCACATAGTCGGAAGGCACGCTTCGCATGGTTAACAATCTAAAGTCATGGGATTTTGCCCACATCTGAAAACCATCTTAGACCTTGCGAAGCTGACAAAGCCGGTATGCTCGATATTGGTGTCGTCACCTACTTCCGTAAATACTAAGCGAAGGCGGCTATTCATGAATGCACCTGAGTAGCGCAGGTCCACAACAAACGCAACAACAATCCACAACGGACATCAAATCAAATCAAATTTATTGGAGTCGATACAGTGTAAATCACGTTCATAATCATGGCGACAAATAATAATTCAGTTATTATAATTAACGAATAAGAATCTGTGCAGAACAGTGTCGTGAGAGTGTGATCATGGAAAAAGAATAGGTCCAGGTCGACGACTTATGGGAGAAGAAGCTCAAATAGCTTATCGAGTCGTCCCATAATTATAAGTAAGACACAGTGATAGGGCAAGGAGAACAAGAATCAGCACCGTGGCTAGTAGGAAATCGTAAAAGAATTAAGGTAGGTTATGGAACAGATGTTTTTAGGGTCAATTGTATTCCATAGTTTTGGGTCTGCTATTCTAGTAGTGAAATGTCTAGTATTCGTTTTGCCGATGTTCAGGTGAAGGTTATGTCGTGATCTGGTGTTAAATACACATTATATTTCACATTTTGAAGGCTTTCGAAGACACCTTGATCGGCGATGTCCTTGATAAATTTGAGAAGTCGCTGGCCATGAAACCAGAAGGGCAGCGCCGTTGGGATACCTCGATGAACAGAGCGGAAAGAGCTAATTGTGGGCGTTGCTAGAGTCTGTGATGCTTTCTTTACCTCAAACCAGCATTTCACACCTATTCCTGTGTCAAATCAAAAGTCAACAAAAAAGAGGTTTCTCATTTACTTCGGGCAAAAACGTTTCGTGGCGAAGGCATGCTGTTATAAAGCAGATCTCTGCTATTATTAAAACGTAACGACGTTATTGATGTTTTCAGATATTTATGAAAAAAGCAAGAGAAACACAACAATCTTTAGAAACAACAAGGATTATTTTCTGAAAAATATTCAACCAAATGTCGAGTTCATTGATTCGCTGTTTAACCTCAACTTTATAACGGAAGAACAACGTCACTTCATTCAAGGTCAACGTTCAGAACGAGATAAGAATGACGAAATCTTGAGCATTGTGAGATCCTTTGACGACGAACAGTTTTCAAATATCGCGAAGTGTCTTCGACAAACAAACCAAACGGAAGTGGTAATGGTCATCCAAAACGGAGGAGGTTAAATTTTGAAATTTATTTTAAGGGATGATCATCAGAAAACTGTGTTTATTTATTATAAAACTAGATACAGACCTGCACCCATATAAAAGAATGTCAATTTACGAACATCATTGCAAATATTTTGTACATAGTGAAGTTTTTAATAGGCCTACCTGATTAATGATAGTCTTTTCATCTGAAAATACGCTGATTTCTGTTCTATTAATGGCTAATTTAAGATGTTGGGAATCTGATATTTTGGAAGGTGGTTGGTTAAATGGTAACACTCTTCCTTGAAGAACATAGAGATCTCGAACAGACACGGTTCGATTCCCAAAATCCCGTCTAGGTGGAGTCAGCCCTCCACACTGTAGAGCAGTGGTTTTCAACCTTTTTGTAGTGGCGTAACCCTACACAGAGCACTCATTTGCTCACGGAACCCAGAGCGTTTCACCCGTCCAATATACACGTGTACATTTCAAGAAATAAATGTAATTTTAACTTGTAATGCTGGGATAGGGATAAATATTGAGGCCTTTGAATTTTAAATTTGAATATCAGTTACCTGCACCTTCTGACACAGGTTATTTTATTACACTACCAATGCATACTTTAGAACTGTTACAGCTAGTAGAGTAGTGCATTAAACAGTGTCCGTGAACAACAGAATTTTTAGTGTATTTCGCCAGCAACAATTTCTGACAGTTACTGAAAATATTTTGGAACAGTGTTATGGCAAACTGTACTACAAGTAACTTTCATCGAGTGTAGTGCAAAATTTATGCCTGATGAATCGGCGTCTTGCAGTTTAATTCCAGGACTTATCGTAGACACATACACAGTACACACACGCACGTAATAATTCGTCCTAAGCAGACAAGAGCCATTCTCGCTTTTTGTTCGTATAGTGGTCATGGTAGAAAATCCCATTGCATCGGTTACTATCGAAAAGTGCATTCGCAAATCTTCATGAGCAATAGATGGGTATTCCTTTTAAACCAAAATGAGTCTAAATCCATCTCCTCATTCTTCAATTTGAGCGTTCTTTAGTGGCGATTCCAGCGAGTTCTGATCATCCTTCAATGTGAACGGACCCAGAGAATAATTAGTTCCAACAAATGGGTTTCTGGCCAGTGGTAGACCAAATGCTCAACCGATGGGGTCAACAGATAAAAATCAATCATTAAGACTGTGAACAAGGCGTTAAAAGTGTTCAAAATCAACGGTAAAATTTCCTATAGTAGGCCTACTTTGTCTGAACGACGTTTGGACACGCATCTAGATTCTTATTGATTTTGATGCATGCCTCTTCCAAATTGCAAGTCATGGTCACGAGTTGACTTATTCATGAACAGGGCCATGTATGCTATGTAGTATCATGAGATACAAACTGCAACAATACATTCATTAATTATTTCAACACACAGATTGTCTCAAACAAGACTGAAAGCTGTGAAGATTCTGCTCATTTGTGAATTCAGTTGGTGTTTGTTTATATATTTTTTTATCGAAGTGCGGCGGACCCTCTGGCCGACGCCCGCGGAACCCCGGTTGAAAACCACTGCTCTAGGGTGTAGCTGCAAAATGAGCATTTACCTAACAGGCTGCCTAGACATGTGTTCAATAAGATCATGAAATTTGTACCGTCATGTTTCAAATGATTCAATGTTACTTACTGCGGTTTGTCAGTGAGCTTGTCAATAAACACGATTATTATTATTATTATTATTATTATTATTATTATTATTATTATTATTATTATTATTATTATTATTATTATTATTATTATTATTATTATTATTATTATTATTATTATTATTATTATTATCATTATCATTATCATTATCATTATCATCATCATCGTCATCGTCATCGTCATCGTCATCGTCATCGTCATCGTCATCGTCATCGTCATCGTCATCGTCATCGTCATCGTCATCGTCATCGTCATCGTCATCGTCATCGTCATCGTCATCGTCATCAT
Source organism: Aporrectodea caliginosa (assembly GCA_020284085.1). Lineage (NCBI taxonomy): Eukaryota > Metazoa > Annelida > Clitellata > Crassiclitellata > Lumbricidae > Aporrectodea > Aporrectodea caliginosa. Next base: position 1,979,150 of record JACEVL010000005.1, on the reverse strand, counting down.
CATCATCATCATCATCATCATCATTATTATTATTATTATTATTATTATTATTATTATTATTATTATTATTATTATTATCGTATTATTATTGTTGTCTGAAAAGTCATCTCAGCAGATCTCAGAGGGCGTTGGCAATGTTCCGAAGAGGCAGATGGCATTCCCCAGTTGCAGAGCTACTGAGATACGCTGGAACAGGTACGATGTCTCCAGTGGATCGTGCGTTGCGGCCGTTATCCGGCTTCCCAACTCTAATATGAATTGCAGACCTTCGCTGCTCCAAGCGCCGCCGGTTTCCATGGCGACAGCTACAAAGTCATGGCTGATAGTAATTGTAGAGTATTTCACCCTTTTTGAAACAGTGGCGCGTTCGGCTGCTTCGCCAGCTCCGATTGATGTGTAAGGAAGATGAGATATGGCGTAGGTGTCGGACACTGTCACATCCCATGCCAGGCATCGCCCACGTGACCAAGCCCACGTAACACCATCTGGCCGCTTCCCATCTTCTCTTGAGAGGCCGAGAGGTTCTTTCTGAGCAGGTATTTTCGCTCTGCTAAGGGCCCTCTATAATTATTATTATTATTATTATTATTATTATTATTATTATTATTATTATTATTATTATTATTATTATTATTATTATTATTATTATTATTATTATTATTATTATTATTATTATTATTATTATTATTATTATTATTATTATTATTATTATTATTATTATTATTATTATTATTTTTTCTTTTAACAATGACCATTATTATTTTACAGGAGGAAGGCCTTCAAGAGCCCTCAAGACTCAAAACAATTACCCAGCATCATCATCATCATCATCATAATCGTCCTGATCTCGTCACCTTCATTGTTGTTGCTATTATTATTATTATTATTATTATTATTATTATTATTATTATTATTATTATTATTATTATTATTATTATTATTATTATTATTATTATTATTATTATTATTATTATTATTATTATTATTATTATTATTATTATTATTATTATTATTATTATTACTACTACTACTACTATTTCCGTAGGTAGAAATAATCCCTCAGGCTCTAAGAAACTATATGAAGAACGTTTTCGTTCTGGAGTTAGCGGTCATCCTCACCGGTCAATTGCATAAAGGTGCTTCGAAATGCAACAGCATTAAACCGCTGCGTGCAAATAGAAAGACGCTGAAACAAGCGTGCTGTCTCCTGCGGTTCCCCCGAAACAATGGTCAAACGCCGACCTAGTTCTGATAGGAACTCCCTGCCCTGGGCATTGATGGGACCCATGGTTATTATTATTATTATTATTATTATTATTATTATTATTATTATTATTATTATTATTATTATTATTATTATTATTATTATTATTATTATTATTATTATTATGAACAATCTAGCATGGTAATGTCGAAGAAAAGCAGATGGCGTTTCCGCGTTGGAGAGCTACCGAGAGTCTTTGAAACAGGTAGCTTGTCTCGAGCGTGTCATGTGTTGCATCAGTTAACCTTCGTCCTAATTCCAGGACAAAATCCAGTCCTTCAGAACTCCAAGAACCGCTGGACTCTAATGCAACCGCCACAAAAGCATGCGTTCGGGTGATTGTGGCGTATTTCAATGTCTTGGCGGCGGCTGCCCGGTTTGCGGCCTCGCCCGCTTCGGTTGATGTTGTTGCCAGATGTGACTTTGCGAATGTGTCCGAAACTGTCACATCCCAAGTGAGGCATCTTCCGCATGACCACGGGATGAGTGTCACGCCGTCTGGTCGTTTGCCGTCTTCTCTGGTGAGACCCAACGGTTCTTTCTGAGAAGGGATGTTCGCTCTTCCAAACGATCTCCATATGATGTCGTTCAGCATGTTGTGCCGTTGATGTCTGCCAGAGTTTTTTCTGCAGGCCAGACCGTGGAGTCCTCTGGCGTCGACTCTCTCACCACAGTGACACACATGGGGTTCGCACAGTGTCGTCCCGAGTCGCATTCCAACAGCGATCCGTATCACTTCGTCAGTTAAGCGGAGTCCCAGTGCAGTAACCGGAGGCGCTAGCAACCAATCTCCCGCGTGTGGTGCCTGAGAGGCCAAGAGACGAGCCCGGTCTAGTGCATTGTTCGCTGATTCGTGCAGAGTTGTCCATGCTTTACTTATCCAGCGGCTGTCCCATTCTCTCTGACGATGAGCTGCTGATCCTGTTGGTGGTTCTGAACCCGTGAGTAGTGTCCATGCTTTCAGAGCTGTATCTACGAGATTATCTACGAGATTAGTTATTATTATAGTATTATTATTATTATTATTAGTAGTAGTAGTATTATTTATTATTATTATTATTATTATTATTATTATTATTATTATTATTATTATTATTATTATTATTATTATTATTATTATACAAATTTATTTCTTCATAAAGCCAACAAACTTATGTACAGACTGATTAAAAGTAACTGTTTTCAATATTTTTATAAGCCTTCGATCAGTCCTGGGCTACTGTTGTTGCCTAAAACAGAGAGAGAGAGAGTTTCCAATTTGTAGGGCGACTGATGAGCGTTGTAGAAGATGACTAGTCTCACGCTGGTCGCCTGTCGCTGCTGAGATCTTGCGTCCTAGTTCTTGAACAAACTGCAGTGATTCTGTGTGTGTGCAGCTTCCTGCAGTTTCGACTGCAACAGGGACGAAATGATGTGATTGTGTGATAGCAGCATATTATTATTATTATTATTATTATTATTATTATTATTATTTATTATTATTATTATTATTATTATTATTATTATTATTTTTTACCCGAGGTATCAAGGATCCCTCAGGTGGCCTAAAAAGTCCGGAGACTGCTGGAGAAGATTGTTATTCTGGAATGGTGTTGTCAGTCGTTTTGTCCGAAAAGGTTCCCCGGAACGCGACGGCATTGAAGCGTTGGACGTTTATAGAGAGTCGTTGAAAGAGAAAAGACGACTCCCTCGGGTCTCCGGTTGCTAGGGTCAGGTTACGCCCCAGATCAGAAATAAAATCAAGGCCTAAGCAATTGATGGGGCCAAATGTTTCGAGTGCCAACGGGACAAAGGCGTAGGTGTTGCTGAGGACCTGATATTTGTCCTGCTTTTATTATTATTATTATTATTATTATTATTATTATTATTATTATTATTATTATTATTATTATTATTATTATTATTATTATTATTATTATTATTATTATTATTATTATTATTATTATTATTATTGTGTGGTAGTGGTAGTGGTAGTGGTGGTGGTGGTGGTGGTGGTGGTGGTGGTGGTGGTGGTGGTGGTGGTGGTGGTGGTGGTAGTGGTAGTAGTAGTAGTAGTAGTAGTAGTAGTAGTAGTAGTAGTAGTAGTAGTAGTAGTAGTATTGTTATAGAAAATGTCCAGTTTTAGGGGCTTAAATAAAACTCCAAAAACGCCACGTATAAACAGGCTAAAGAATAATCATTCTGTTTGTAACTAATGTATTTAATACAGTTGCAGTTATCTTAAAAACACAAGAAACAAGTGCTTAATATTGTGTTTTCTCTGATTTTAGCTGTCATAAAAGTCAAAGTTAAAAATTGCCGAACAGCGTGTAAAAAATCCATGAACCCAAAGTTGCTTCATCAAACAATCGAAGATCTTCGAAACAGAACCCAATCAAGATCTCATGAAACAGATGCACTCATCAATCAACTGAAGGATGAAGGCATAGAAATCCTGAACTCTCAACTGGACAGACAGACTGTGGTCGTTTGGATCTGGTGTCGTTCACAAGCAGCCCTTGAACATATTCAGAAGCTGTACGAATCGAATCAGCTGAGAGATGTATTTGAAACTATTCAACCATCTACTTCAAAACTGATCAACATCGATAGGAATCAATTCAAGAAAATCGTTGGCACGTTTCCATGAACTCACTCCTCATAGGGAAAATTTAAAACGTGTAGCCAAGGCATAGAACTTAGTTCAATGAAAACACTAAAACAGCGTTAGTTAACAAACTTAGCAGGATGTTGAGGCGGGAAGAGAACCCGTTTATTTATGATAATAGAGTTAAATGAATTGAAAACGGAGTCCAACAAACAAAGGCTGGGAACAAATTATAGAGAGAGCAAGTGTATCTACCAAGCGAGTCGCTACATTATCGTCAAGCTACTCAAATTGTTTATGTTGCATAATATGAGTGAAATCAAGACATTACAGGAAACCATTATGAGGTGTTAGAACAAATTTGCAAATGGTACAAGTGGAAAAGGCCTGGGCCAGTAAGAGGCTTGCAGTGAAATCCGTTATGTAAAACGACAATAGTCTGAGATTAAAATGACAAGGGCATGAGAACAAGTAATCGAGGTGTTGCTAATGGTTTGATGTTAAAAGATCGAAAGCGAGATATATAAGCAGTAGAAACCAGCAGCAGACAAACTCAGAACAATAGACAATGAAAGAGACAATGAGCAGCAAACTTAATTAATAAGATGAGCAGCACAATAAATGCATAAATAATAACACTTGTAGTATGCACTTCAATTCTAATTATATATATATATACAAATTAGTAAGATTAAAATAGTATAAAAACAAACATTAATAATTGAAAACTAGCTAACTATTAACAGTTAAATTTAATACAATATATATATAAATAAATTTAAAAAATTATTACGATAAAAATATAATTGCGCAATAATGATAATTTTGTTTTTATTTCAGTCGTGTGTTCGATCTCAATTAACTTCACTCATAGAATTGACGCAGGAAGTAGGGAAAGCATTGGTGGAGTTACTAAACTGCGAAACGAGATCTATATCCTCTGTTTATCATATTCTTATAATCCAAACAAAATTCGTGTCTTTGAGGATCGAAGTCCATTTCGTCTTCAGATTGTAATCGAAATAAAAGACATTAAACATGCAAAGGCCATTGGATCCAGTGAGAAGGAAAATTGTCTCTACGTCTGTGACACAACGAGCATGTGGAAAATAACACGAAAAACACGTGACCAACACAAAATCATCCGATGGGTGAACCCAGATTTTCTTCTATCATTTGACCATTGGTCCGTGTCCAAAGATGGTCACTTATTGATAGCCCATTCTAGTTCATCCATTCTATGGATCTACGGATCAGACGCAAAACTTATTCGATCTATTCAGTTACCAAGAGACATCGATACGCCAATTCGTGCATTGGAAACATCCATCGGGAATTTCATCATCATTCACAAATTGATTGATAAGGAAGATGAGAGGGAGAGTTGGTCAAATGGGAGACAGAAGGCAATGAAGTGGAGCATAAGTGAATTGTCCAGAGATGGGCAGATGGTGATCCGTAGTTTTATACCTTTAAATGAAACACAAAAACTGCTATCTTTATCAGACCAAAATTTTTTACTCGATTCAGACGATCGAGTGTTTATCACTGACAGAAGGAATGGTAGAGTGATTCTCTTGGATTCCGATCTCAAATGGAATCGAATTCTTTGTACAATAAAAGAAGAAGAACCGAAAGTCAGCTTTTATTGGAGTCTGTGTTACGACGAAGAAAAGAAACAACTCATCGTCGGAGAATTTCATAGAGTTAACATTTACAGCTAAAGTCGAAATAAACTCACTTTTCGTGCATAGATTCTGACTATCAAATATATCCCCTTTAAAAATCTTCCTATTTATGAGATAAATCTACTAATTTCATTACTTTTTTTAAATAATAAGTAGTGGTGGAATAGCCGGTACTGGAAGCAAGACCTACCTTCGACTGCCGTTATCATAATCAACTGACCTAGATACCAAGAATCATTTGAAAGATCGTTTCTTTATTAGAAACAATACCGAGACTACAACTACCACTATTGCCACGCCTGTTGTTGGAGGAGGCTAGCAGCCAAGTGGAAGACGAGCCAGCCCACCCACCTCTCATTACATATTCTATAGGTACAATGCTGCCCTACAGCTAAGAGTGTGAGAGCTAGGGTCATGGTTAGGGAAAGACTAGAAGGCAGTGCACGGGAAAATAGCAAGAGGAACACCCTACTCACTTGAGCATTGGAAGCCCAAAAATCGTTTGAATATCCTATAGCCAAACCCTATACCAATATAAGCAAGGCTCTGTCAGAGAGTCTCTAAGCAATTGCAATTTCATTTCAATTAATTTCTTTTACTCTCTGACTAATAGATGGACAAGCTTCCATGCATTGTAAGTAAAGTTGTACTGTTATTTGCTCAACCAACATCACGCATATACACAACCAACCCCACTAGCCATTTCTTTTCGAAAGCCAACGAGTTATTTGAAGTAAGCGACTGTTTTGTTGTTGCCACCTTTTGACTCTTTTTTGGATAGAGACGTACAGTCGTTGCTTGGAATGCAAACACTCTGTTATTATTTATCACCGCTGAAGGATGACAGTCGGAAATTTGGGAAAACTGTCAATCCACATTTTGAACACGTGCTTGTCAACGATATGTACTTTGACTGTGGTGATGAGTGCCTAGAATCTTTTATGAACCGTCACTCCATTAGATGCCACTATATTCTTGGAAGACATTTTCTAGCAAATTATTTAAAAGTCAGATGTTGTATTGACTGCAATCTTCCGTATTCGGAAGCAATGACTGGATTTGCTGCTCAGAACACTTATCGTCCGTTTGAAGACATCATTCGCAGATGTCTTCTACGAAAGCTTCATATTATTAAAAAGTAATTAAAGAGTTTATTCATATCAATGACAAAATATATTATTGTGATTTCGTGTGAAATGTGTGTTTCGTGATATGTGATGCTGAACATAGAACGCGTATGAGCATATTACGAATACTAAGATTTTTATAAATTGACGAATATTGACGAATATTAAAACTGGCCAACGAATATTAAGAATATTAAATTTTTTAGTTCTTTTAATTTTTAATTCTTCAAAATCTGGAATTAATTGCAAAAAATCAGTGCCAAAAATATGCATAAGAACAGCTATATATTACAGTTACTCATCAAGTACAGACCTAAGGTGGGTAAAATGATACTATACATTATATCGAGTGGCTTAGCTAACTATTTGGCGCCAATACGAATGAAAGGAATTTTGCAGAAATAGGCCAATGACTTTATAACTGAGTTTTATTCCGCATCATTGGAACCCACATAGCTTAAAATTAGATAGAATTACTGAGTGCATGGGGTCTCGGGAGAGAAAGAGAGAGAGAGAGACCTCGATCTGCCTGTAACATCATACACAAGGTTTATCATTTCTTTGACTCTCAGCCTCTCACTATGTGCATGAATCACCATTAACGGCCTTTGGCGGCCGTAAAATGGAAATAAACGACAGGATAACTGTCTAACATCGGGTGGTGTCAGTCCGACGTTTTCGTAAGGGAGGAGGGCGACGATGGTCGTTTACATTGCGACACAGCGTCGTTAAACTACGTGTACATGAAAGAATATGTCGTCGACTGCTGAATATCGAGCGGTGCCAGTTTGAGAATCAATGAAGAAGGGCGACGCGGATTATCTCTCTTGTGACGCAGAATATAAGTTAAAGGTCGATGTAATTGGCATTGGCAGTAGAACGGAATCGATATGCAATTTATTATACAGCGCTCTTCTTGGACACCTTTAACACGTCATATTCTTTCGCTATAAATAGAGCAAATACGATGTTGTCATGGGATGTAATTAAACTGATAATTAAACAAACAAACAAAAACAAACAAAATCGCTAAAATTATTTCGAACTCGTCTCTAAGGTCTACGTAAACTGACGTTGGCGGTCACAAAATGGTGACAGGAAATGGAGAAACTGCCTGCTTCGAATGGTGCTAGTCCGAACCCTGTATAAGCGAGGAGGGCTACGTGAATCATGCGTTTTAAGACACAGCGTCGTTGAACAGTTACTAACCGATCATTCGCATTAACTGCTTTCGAATCTAATTACTCCATCTAGCGAATGCTTCGTTTAAAGACGGTTTTTCTTATAGGTGTTTTTTTCTGTTTTAGTGTATATTTTCTCTCCTTTGATCTGTGTTGTCTGTTTCTCTTCATTCTGCTGCTCTTGGTGATGTTCATACGTTTCATGTTCATTTTTCACCTCAAACTGCTTTTGTTTGATTTATTGGTCTAAGGAGATAGGGAGAGAGCAAGCAAGATATATAGACTGGCAGAGAGACAGAGAGATGGAGATAGAGACAGACAGAGAGAGACACAGACACATGGAGAGACCAAGCTGACAGACAGACAGACAGACATACAGATAGATAGATAGAACCTAGCAACTAGACCACCTGTTGGAACGGAGCCGATTTCTCGAGCTGGTCATTTGTCTTTCTGTAATGGTGCCTGCCAATAAACACCGCCACTGCCTGTGCCCTAGGTGAAGAAGGAGGCCAACGCTAATTTCTTCTCTACACTTTTCAAAACACTAACTGCTGCAACCGATGGAAATGGCCTACATATAATTATAAAATAACTTGATGATAGTTCGACAAAATCGGCCTTTACATCCACAAGATCCGCTAAACAATGGATAATAGGCCTACAGTGCTTGTCTTAAACACCTCTAACACGTATTCTTCGGATGCTATAAATTTAGAAAAAAATAAATATTATTATAAATTATTATAATTGCTAATAAAAGATTGATATAATTATTATGTCATGGGAACGGTGAGAACTGTTCACCATTATTTCTGCTGACGTCGACGGCCTTCCTAAGACGTTAAACTCTCGATCCCTCCATCCAGTCGATCTATAAACACAGACTAAATTAGATTAGATTAGTTTAGACTACAAAATATTCGACAAAACTAGACTATATTTATTACGTTGTACTGTATTTTATTAAATACGATTAGATTGGAATGGCGTAGATCAGATTAGATTATATTTAGACCGACCATACGAATTCACCTGGCGAACGACTCGTTGACCTCGACGACCTTGGGCAGATCGTCAAGGTCAGGGTGTCCTCGGATGAAAAGGTCAAGGACGACGTTCAACTGCGTGAACGGTCAAGGGACGACTCCTGCGACAAGGGAGTTTAAATCTATACCATTAGGCTCAATGTTTGTCCTTCCGTTTGTTTGTTTGTTTGTTTGTTTGTTTCTTTGTTTGTTTGTCCTCCCACTAAAGGCTCCGAAAGGGAACGCTTTAGCGATTTGAAATTTTTCAAAACATTCTTACGGGAATTTGTAGGAAAACGCGACTATTCTCAACTCATAATGAACATTAAATTTCGATTTATGGACATTTTAAGTTTCGAAGAGGTCAGAGGTTAAGCGGTACCTTTTGGCTGCCAAGGGCCGTTAACGACGACCTTAGGCCTACGTAACACTGTAAGATTAAAGCGTCTTGGCAATTCGATGAATCCAGAGTTTAACGACGTCTAGTGGCAAGAAAGGCCATCGACGTCTACAGAAACCATTTTGAAGAGTTCAGTTGGCATAATAAACCGGCGATAAGAGCAGTTGTTAAATTTATAGCGTTGGGAGACCGTGTTTTACAGAGGTTTAAGACGATCATTGTATTATCCATTAGCCTACTAGGCGAGATTTTGTGACTGTAAGAGCCGATACCGCTGACCTTGCATTAACTTATATATTTCCATCAAAGGGTTAGTTTCTGTTCAACAACCCTGTGTCGTAATGAATGAGGGTGATTGGCATCACCCTCCTCGTTATCCAGTCTTAGGACTGGCATCACCAGATGTGAGGCAAACGAGTAGAAAGTTTCCATGACCAGACAAGCGATTGGTGGTGGGGCCAGATTTTAACGGCAGCTTATGACAACATAGGCCGTTTCCACCGACAAAGATTATTTTTTATCATATTACAGCTCTCTTCTACCTTTTACTCGTTTGGAAGGTCGACGATAACGGTCCTTGGCGGCCACAAAATGGAGATAAACAACTAAAAACCTGCCTCACATAACAGTAATGAGTAGGCCTACCGTACACTGTCGGTGGGAAGGTGAGACGACGAGGGAGAGAGATGATTGGCCAACCACCCCCATGTGCTGAAAATTAAGTCTCCTAACAATTCATATCCACGGCTGCCTCTCGAGTGTAGCTTCTGTTCTTCTTTTTCAGCCTCATAATAATTATTGATCCTCGGATGAACATATCATACAATTACATTAGCAACTGCTCAAAGCCAAACCCATCTTTCAGCTCACACAGGCTGTAGACCAACTGAGCATAAGTTAGTCAGTGGCTAAGTTATTCCTCCCGCCAGACACAAACCGATGCAATGCAGTTTCCATTGTCTGTTAGCAATTCTGGCTGCAGAGGCCATTTTTAACTCCGATCTTACCATACCATGATCATTGGTTCACTCAGTCGAATGAACGTATTTTTGCTGAATTTATATAGTCGGAAGAATGCGTGTTAAAGGTGTCTAAGACACTCTATTTTCTCTGTTATCTCTTGCTAAGCGACATCTTGCGGCCGCCAATGGTCGTTAACGTTGATAGTAAGTAAGTAAATATGTAAGTTAGTAAGCAAGTAAGTACGTAAGTAAGTATATCCTTTATAATTTGTGGATTAAAATGGTACTGGTGATTAAACGCATCTTAAGATTGGTCTAAAACCGCTGTTATAGACAGCAGAAGCATTATGTATACACTTAAATGTAAAAGTGTTTTAGCCTGTTTAATAAAGGTTCAATTCGCCAGATGGCAGAATGCCAACAAAGGACGGATCTAATAATTATGATATCAAGCTATTGAAGTTTCTATTTAACGAAAGAAATATTGGTAACCGGGCAATTCGTCGCCGGACATTTCGTCGCGGACAATTCGTCGCGGACAATTCGTCGCGGACAGTTCGTCGCGGACAGTTCGTCGCGGACAATTCGTCATAGGCCTAATAACGCCATAATTACAGCATACAACATAATCCAAAACCACAGTCCGCACACTTAGATAAACCATTGCGTATTTCTTAATCAGCAAATGCTTGCTTACAGAATACATAATCTTCATTCATCTTCCTGGGCCTTTGAAGTTACGAAAGTGAAATGTTGCATGCTGTCGTAATTATGGCGTTGTTTACCTAAATGGAAGCTGGATTGATGAAAATAATTCTTTGCCTAAATGGAAGCTGGATTGACGAAAATAATTGCGTAAATGGAAGCTGGATTGACTAAAATAGTTTCTCGCGAACCATATGTGGGATTGATGAAAAGAATTCTTGCTAAATAGAAGTGGGATTGATTAAAACATTTTGTGTTAAATAGAAGCTGGATTGATCGAAATAATTTTTCCGAAATAGAAGCTGGATGGATGAAACTAAGTTTTCGATTCAATAGAAGCTGGATTGATGAAAATAATTGTTTCCGTAATTAGAAGCTGGATCCATGAGAATATGTCTTTGCTTAAATAAAGTCCCATTGATGACAAATATTACAGAAAAGAATAATTCGCGACGAACTGTCCGCGACGAACTGTCCGCGACGAATTGTCCGCGACGAATTGTCCGGCGACGAATTGCCCTAGAACCGAAATATTTGTCATCCATTGAACTTTTATTTAAGCAAAGAAAAAATCTTGTGGATCCAACTTCTAATTACGGAAACAATTATTTGAATCAATCCAGCTTCTATTGAATCGACAACTTATTTTATCCATCCAGCTTCTATTGAAAAGAAAATTATTTCGATCAATCCAGCTTCTATTTTAATGCAGGAATATTTTCATCAATCCAACTACCATTCAGGGAAACAGTTTCTTTCATCAATCCAGCGTCCATTTTAAAGTGACAATATCAAATAATTTAGGAACATAAAATACGGTTTAACCCAACTTTGATCACAACTCCGCCACTGCACGTCCGTGCCTTTAGATTCAGGCAGTGCCAGTCCCAAGGTTGGATGAAGGAGGGAGACGCTAATGATCTTTGTTATCAGACGTTAATGATCTTTGTTACCACATAGTGTATTTAAACTGAAACGACTACTAACTGTGATCGCCTACGAGAGACTCAAACATTAAGTTCGAACTATTACATTAGAAATCAGTCAATGAATCAATATTCGTTTAATCATGAAACCAAGCTGTCACAGACGCAACTTGTTAAGGCAGTAAATAGCTAGTGACATTAACAATGATAAATCCCGGTTATCCCGTAGTTTAGGTTGGCAAATTGAAATCCCGTCTCTTACCTACTGAGGTACTATGGGAGAAGCAGATACTGATGACAATTTGGTAAACCCGTAGTTTAGGTTGGTAAATTATTTTACATCGTCAAATAAAATTGGAAGCTGGATAGATGAAAAAAATTGTTTCGCTAAATGGAAGTGGGACTGATGAAACCATTTATGTGTTTAAATAGAAGTTGGATTGATGAAAATAATTTTTACCGTAAATAGAAGCTGGATTGATAAAACGAAGTTTTTGATGCAATAGAAGCTGGAATGATGAAAATAATTGTTTCCGTAAGTAGAAGCTGGACCCATGAAAATAGTTCTTTGCCTAAATAAAACTTCGATTGATGAAAAATATTTTTTTGGTTAAATAGAAGTTGGATAATTTTTTTCATGAAATGGAAGCTGGATTGATGAACAAAATTTCTCGATGAACTGAAAGCGGGATTGATGATAGTTATGACGGACATAGGTAGACTGCTTACTTACCAACGTGAAGTACGATATTGAAGACATTCAAATAATTTACCAACCTAAACTACGGGATTACCGAAAAATTTTTAATATGCCTTTATAAAGTGCCCGTGAAATAAAGTTCAGATCGTCTTTGGGCTGAAGAGTGAAGTTATGTGGCATGGTTCGTAGGTTGTAACTATTTTGTCTCGGATGAAGTAGCAGGCACCGGAGTACGTGATTTGTATTCGAATGTAATGCTGTGATAAGATGGTCATCTGCTGTGTCAGCCATTAGACTGGCATTGCAGGACACCACAACGCTTCATCCGTCGGATATATTGCAACAGCAACAATGATCAAGTTTTGCATTATAACTGTTTCAGAGGACTATCAGGCTTAATTATATGAACCATGTGATAAGATCTTATCAGTTAATGTACGGTATTATTAGAGATGCATTTCAACGACAATCTGAATTATTTCAACTTCCATCCGTGATCCGTAGAAAATGGCGAGCGATTTAAGAGTTATGCTTCAAGAATATCGAAGCTGGCTGGAGAAAGTATATCCTGTCATCTAGTGAATAGCTGAGTGTGCTTCCTCAACTAGCTGAAACGTTAATAAAGCTGGAAAATCACAATGTGCTTCGACATAATAACAAAATAGCATTATGTGGCATCTAATTAATTTCAGGATGAATCTTTTTGACCATGCTGTTGGAACGCATCCTATCCTATGGCTCGAATTGTACTTATTTAAAAGGCGACGCCCGCCGTTTTAGATACAAAAACACTATATAATGATCTTTGTTATTACACAATATGTGACGCCAGGGGTCAAATTGACTGTGAATTTGCCATAACTTGCAAAGTAGTACAGTTGTCAGATTTTGATGCCGTTTGTTTTATTCGACACAGAATAGAGCCATTCTTTGCAGATACAATTGCGGAATAATCAAATAATGGTTGCTGAGGAATTTAATGACATTAATATTCCAAAACTTTTATTCGATTTTTTCACTCTATGCCAATAAAAGAATCAAACGCCCATGACTTCAGTTAGAAAAGATATTTTCATTCTGAAGAAAGTATTTTGAAGCAAATTAATTGTAGAATATGACTGAAAAAAAGGTCAGAAACCGACATGTGACGGGTTTACCTCTGGCGTCACATTTATTCGGTAGATGGCAGGATATACTTTCGAATACTCCAGCTTATTGCCGTTGCAAGGAAACACTTTAATCGTCGCCATTTTGTGCTAATGACGGTGTGAACGAGATGACGGGGAAATTCGAGTTTAATGCCAAACTTGGTTAGATTCTATAACTGTTTCATAATTCTTACAGCCTTCAAATGACGCCCATCATTTGTTACCATTAGTTTTCGGGTAATCTATCGTTTTAGCGGGTTTATTTATTGCACTAGTATTCAGTATCGTTTTAGCGGGTTTAATTATGTGAAACTAAGCAATAAACGTGTTTAATCCAGCTTCCATTTCATGACGACATTTTTTCATCAATCCAACTTCCATTTAGTTGCAAAAGATTACTTTTATCAATCCAAATTCTATTTGACGATATAAATATTTTTCATCAATGGAACTTCTATTTAAGGAACGATATATATTCTCATCGATCCCGCTTTTATTTACAGTAAAACTGATTTCGATCAATCCAGCTTCAATTTTGAACACAGGAATGTTTTCATCAATCCCACTTCCATTTAGGGAAACCGTTTTTTTCATCAGTCCAGCTTCCATTTTAAAGTGACAATATCAAATAATTTAGCAACAACATAATAAAACCCGCTATTCCGATATGAGAATTTCAGAAATAATTAAACCCGCTAAAACGATAGATTACCAGTTTTCGCATGTGATTGAATATGTGCACAACATAAATGGTGTTTGCTTCATCTGGTGAATAATTGTGAAATGTTTATACCTACCAAGTCTCATCACGTCATTTTGCTGGATGGGATCTTCATTTACTCAATGCAGTGGTAGATTCTAGTCATTTCATATAAAATCAACCGGTTATCCCGTAGTTTAGGTTGTAAATTATTTTAATGTCTTCAATGCTGCATTTGACGTTGGTAAGTAAGCAGTCTACCTATATCCATGATAACTATCACCAATCCAGCTTACATTTCATCTAGAAATTTTTCTAATCAATCCAACTTTCATTAAATTTTAATGAAAAAATTGGTAAACTCGTAGTTTAGGTTGGTAAATTATTTTATATCGTCAAATTGAAATGGAAGCTGGATTGAGGAAAAAAATTGTTTCCCTAACTGGAAGTGGGAATGATGAAACCATTTCTATCTTTAAATAGAAATTGGATTGATGGAAATAATTTTTACCATAAATAGAAACTGGATTGATGAAACTAAGTTATTGATGCAATTGTAGCTGGAATGATAAAAATAAGTTAAGATTTTTAAACCAATTCAATTTCAGAGCAGGTAGTTAATAAACATAATCCCAATATTGCTTGTTCTGAGAAGAAGACTAGAGAGGTCACTTTATCTAAGGCAAAGAGGTAGCCAGGGGTATGCAGACGTTGTAACAAAATGGATCACCACTGTTCAGCCTCAACATATGTCATAATCTTCTTTATGGGCAGCTGATCTTCCCACCAACATTGTACAGCTGGTGTAATTTTACCTATAATCTTATACGTAAAATGAGACCCTCTACGATTTTCTGAGTTTGCCATGGCGCAAAGGTGGGCACATTAAGGACTGAGTAGAATGGACAGATACAGGGAAGAGAATTGACAAAATTAGGTCCAGCAACTGAAAACGCTTATTCGCCTAGAACAGTTGTAGTTTAAAATTTGACAAAGAATATGAATATGTTCATTCATTTCAGATATTTATATAAGCGCCCCTTCAAGATTTCTACAGGGCGCTCCCGACTACAGCGCGGACACTGAATCGGAGTTTCACGCCAAAGCGCATGAGCAATTGCGAGTGAAGGACTTGCCCAGGGTCCCTGCTGGCGACTTGAGGTGGATTCGAACCCGCAACCCTCCGGCTGGAAACAGGGCCTGCAGCCCCACGATGTATGTTCATTATGTTGATGTGCCTATTAGTATTAAGACTGGAGAACAGGACTTGATTTTATATAGTATGGTTGGCCACAGTTCAGTGCTTATTAGACCATGAGAACCAAGTTGAAAGAAATGCTCTGCCAAACCGGAAGCCAATGGAGTGATTTTGTACAGAGGTTATATGTTCATATCTTGATGAACCGGTATATTTTTATAACTCTAACCAAAGAAGAACCTTTGAAGCTGCTGTAGATTGGACTTGGTGATGCCATTAAGAATCAAGTTGCAGTAATCCATGGGTATGATGACACCTAATTCTGTGCAAGTCACAAATATTTATGTGTGGAAATTTAAAATACCACTAATGTATTTTATTAAAGGACATAGTAGAGTTAAAATGCCACCCAGGCTATGAGCAGCATCACCAACTTAACTCTTCCAGTTTGAAACATTTAAATCGTTCAAATTTTTCAGCTCTAGTGGATTGCCCAGCAGCAGAAATAAAAATGTTAATGATTTTGAAAAGGAGCTAATAATGGCCATCATCCAATACCTGTCTCCTCAAAGGCAGAGGACAACATCTGCACAAAAACAATTACAAGAGAACTTGTCAAATGAAATTTAAATATCATCTACTAAAAATGTCACCCAGGTGAATGACTGCCAAGTTATGTAGCTAGTGGTGTGGTATGCATTTAGAGCAAAAGAGAGCAACCCTGAGGGACACCTTGTTTTAGAAAAACCATGGTAGAAAATGGTCATGTTAGAATACTGACTAAGTGAACGGGCACTGTTAGGGTGAAAACGAATTTAGTGTCATGATCAGACACCGAAGCACCGTTGCTATCCATGCAAAAAAATGAATGAACACTCCACCAAAAGCAGCAGATAAGTCAATGGGAACAAATGCTGTCACGTTACTCTGATCCATAGTCCACAAGATGTCATTAGTAGCAAGAAGAGTATATTATTCTGTTAAATGAAACTTATATTTATGTTTTGCAAACTGAAATGAGAATTCTTGAATTAGAAGATAATAGATGTCCGCGACCGGTAAACAAGAAGCTCAGCCTGCTTAGAGGAGCGGAGAGAGCCACAGCGAATATACGCTCAGGGTTCAGCTCCTGTAAGTAAACAGGGGTTGAAGTGCGTTATGCATATCTTCATATGTAAGTTTTAAGTCAAATGTCTTGTAGCATGTTACAAAATGACCAACTTGGAGCTTTCTTACTTTTGGAAACTGCTATGAAGATTTGAGATGGCGTGATTTGAAAGTGGCTTTTTTATTTGTCTATTCATGGAATGGTGTCTTTCTAAATACAGGCGCCAGGCCATTCTGTTTTGAGACAGTTCTGTCAAATTAAGGGCAAGACTTAATTTTTAGTAGACAATTACTGTAAGTATTTATGGAACTGTGCCTTGCCATTATTGCCATCTAGTCACTTGACTCAATCGTAATTCATCGTAATCGTAGACTCACAATTTCCAAAGCTCTGCTCTTTAAGGACGAGCTTATTCATCGAGCACTGTGTCATATCACAGGGGTTGTCCAGAGAGATTTCTGATCAAGCCCAGTTGCCAGACTGACCAGAGACAGGCAGATCATCAATTATGGCAGGTTTCTTAGAGGACTAGAAAGCTTTTCAGGCAGAGGATCGGATGGATGAGAGTGATGATTTCTGGAAATAGGTTAGACTTCAACATAATAAAACCCGCTGGCATATGAAAAGTAGAGAAATAATGAGGCAGGTGACGGTGATAGAGTACCAGTTTTCGCATGTGACTGAGAATATTAGGGATTCAGAGGGTGTTTGCTTCCGGAGTTGAGGTGCAGTGTGTGAAATGTTTGTAAGCTTTATTCCATCCTACGCCGCCATTGTGCTGGATGGGTGCCGGATGGGTCTCCTTGTCGGTCTCGACCTCGGCATTTCATAAAAATCAGTGGTTGTTCCCACTGAGAAGTTGTGAAGGGTTTTGCCTTCTGTGCATGACGTCGGTAAGGAGCTCTGGCTTCCACGCACAAAGAGGTCCAATCCACCTTACAGTGGGCTAGAAATTTTTCACCAGAGTCGGCATGGGCGCTACTCCAGGCCGTTTGAGTACCTCTGGTTACTGCAACCTCATTTGAGACCGTTTACATCATGGACAAAAGCTAGCCCAGGGTCTGGTAGCTCCCTTTCAAAAGAGGCAGGAACATGAAACGGCATTCCCACGTTATGGAGATTACGGTAATTCTGACGACTCTTACCATGTAGCCGTGATTGCTAACCCTTTGATGCAATTGTAGCTGCATTGATAAAAAGTCCCTTAAGATTTTGTCCACCAATTCAATTTCAGAGCAGGTAGTTAATGGCAAGGGCATACAATATTGCTTGTGTTTGAGAAGAAGACTAGATACCCGTCTTTATCGAAGGATATGGGCTAATCTCGGTCCCTTACCTGCAGACCTTCATCAAAATGGATCCCTCCTCTGTATAGCCTCAATGATATGTCATAACGCTATCGTTACTGGGCAGCTTGGGTCTAAATCACCGAACCGATAATATCCTGGCCTATTTTTACCTATTTTCTTATGTCCTCTTGCTTTTCTGTCAGTTCATTTACTCGTTTCGCCATGTCGCAAAGGTGGGCACATTCAAGGACTGTTGTCCGGTTAACATATCACGTAGTTTCATCGTCAAATCTCTCTGACCAGCAACTGAAAACTGTCTGTCCATCCGACATCTAGAACAATCTGTAGTTTCACATCTTTCTGTCCTTTATTTATAGTCATTCATTCCTTTCAGATATATCTATAAGCGCCCCTTCGACATTTCTCCAAAGAGGCTCTGACTACATCCTACACTGAATCAAAGTTTCACCCCGATAATGAGCAAGTGCCTTGGGCAACCTTCCCTGACCCTTACTTTGACATGAGTTCCTTCTTCTCCTTCTTCAAATAAACCCTCCATAGACGGAACAGACAAGACATGATTTTTAGATTATATTATTAAAGCGTTGACAATATACTATGATTTTAGATATCTTAAACTAAGTCAGTATTACAGACTATACGAATTCTGTCTCTAGATTTTAATACTAATATGTTTGGCCACAGTTCAGTGTTTATTAGACCATGAGACACCAAGTTGAAATTCATGCTCTGCCAAACCGGAAGCCAATGGAGTGATTTTGTACAGGGGTTATATGTTCATATCTTGATGTACCGGTATATTTTTATAACTCTAACCAAAGAAGAACCTTTGAAGCTGCTGTAGATTGGACTTGGTGATGCCATTAAGAATCAAGTTGCAGTAGACCCATGGGTATATGACACCTAATTCTGTGCAAGTCATCGAATATTTATGTGTGCACAGATTTAAAATACCACTAATGTATTTGATTATATCCACCATAGTAGAGTTAAAATGCCACCCAGGCTATGAGCAGCATCACCAACTCAACTCTTCCAGTTTGAAACATTTCAATCGTTCAAACTTTTTCAGCTGTATTGGATTGCCCAGCAGCAGAAATTAAAATGTTAATGATTTTGAAAAGGAGCTAATAATTTGGCCATCATCCAATACCTGTCTCCTCAAAGGCAGTGGACAACATCTGCACAAAAACAATTACAAGAGAACTTGTCAAATGAAATTTAAATATCATCTACTAAAAATGTCACCCAGGTGAATGCCTGCCAAGTTATGTAGCTAGTGGTGTGGTATGCATTTAGAGCAAAAGAGAGCAACCCTGAGGGACACCTTGTTTTAGAAAAACCATGGTAGCAAATGGTCATGTTAGAATACTGACTAAGTGCACGGGCATTCTTAGGGTGAAAACGAATTTAGTGTCATGATCAGACACCAAAACACCGCTGCTATCAATGCAAAAAATTGAATGAACACTCCACCAAAAGCAGCAGATAAGTCGAAAGGAACAAATGCTGTCACGTTACTCTGAACCATAGTCCACAAGATGTCATTAGTAGCAAGAAGAGTATATTATTCTGTTGAATGAAACTTACATGTATGTTTTGCAAACCGAAATGAGAATTCTTGAATTAGAAGATAATAGATGTCTGCGACCGGTAAACAAGAAGCTCAGCCTGCTTAGAGGAGCCTAGAGAGCCACGGCGAATATACGCTCAGGGTTCAGCTCCTGTAAGTAAACAGAGAAGTGCGTGATGCATATCTGGGTTCTGCGAGTATGAAACAGTTTTCACGGGAGGCAGTAGTTGATGCCACATGTGCATGGTTGCTGATGATGGTGGAGTCTGCTTTTCGGCAAAGTTGCTCGATTCTGTGGTAGAAACTTAGATATGTACCAGTCGCCGTATCGTCCCTCTACCCCTACAAAGCCCCACCACGCTCCGCGACCTGCATTTGTTAAGTGTTAGAACGGAGAGAGCCATACGATGGACGTGCCTATATCAGCTCCTGTAATGACAATGTTGAAGTGCGTTATGCATATTTCATATGTCAGTTTTAAGTCAAATGTCTTATAGCATGCTACAAAATATCCAACTTGGAGCTTTCTTACTTTTGGAAACTGCTATGAAGATTTGAGATGGCGTGATTTGAAAGTGGATTTTTTATTTGTCTATTCATGGAACGGTGTATTTCTAAATACAGGGTCCAGGCCATTCTGTTTTGAGACAGTTCTGTAAAATTAAGGGCAAGATTTCATTTTTAGTAGAAAATTACTTTAAGTTGTTCTGAAACTGTGCATTGCCATTATTGCCATATAGTCACTTGACTACGAATCGTAATCATCGTAATCGTAGACTCATTATTTCCAAAGCTCTGCTCTGAAGCTAAGCTCAAAGCATGAGCTTATTCACGAGCGCTGCGTCATATCAGACGGGTTGTCCAGAGAGAAGTCTGAGCCAAGTTGCCAGACCGACCAGAGACAGGCAGATCAGCTGTTATGGCAGGTTTCTTAGAGGACTAGAGAGCTTTGAAGGCAGAGGATCGGATGGATCAGGGTATGATTTCTGGAAGAGGTGGGACTTCAAGTTGGAAATCATGTGGCATGAAAAGTAGAGGAGCCTGAGGCAGGTGACGGTGAATGAGTGGCATTTTTGTTGGATGAACTGAGAATATCAGGGATTCAGAGGGTGTTTGTTCCGGAGATGGTGCAGTGTGGGATATGGATCGAATAGAGCACTTGATGAGTCAGTCAAACCGCAACCAGGTACAGGTTAATGAAAAAAGAGTTATCGACCAATGTTTTGGTTACTATCAATGCTAGGGTATCACGTGATGTTGTTTTCTACGCAGCATTCGTTAAATCTAGTTTCTGTCATATTTAAGTGGAAGCTGGAAGTTATGTTGCCTAGGGCGTAACTTATTATGGCTTTGCACGACCCCCTGGAATAGACCACGAAGCATGTGACATTCATTCCATATCACTGCCTGTAAGAACCTACTCTCGACCTCTTCGATTTTCTGTGCAACGCTTTTGCCGGTCTGCGTGAGGTATGCCATTCGCTGCATTCAATTCTGGAACGATCGGCTGCCCGCGAAAACACCCACCAGGCTGGCGCTGCGTACAAGAGGCGGGTCATATTTGTCGCCCTTGCCACCTCCTGCTGTGCTGTTGCTGGCAGGCCGTGTGCTCTAAGCACTCTGAGCGCGTGGAGTGAACTAGAGCAGGCGGCCAGAACTCCGTCAATGTGGTTCGTTACACGGAGATCGTCTCTGATTGTGGCTTTTAGGATGTTCATAGAGGTGACTCTAATTACAGTATGTCGATGGTGTTACTGTCCACTTTCCCTTTCGGGCTATGAGCATCTCTCTGGATTTGCTGGTATTAAGTCGCAAGTTGTTTCTTGTCGACCAGATCCTCACTCCATCCAGTTCTTTTCGTATTGTGTCTCTCAACGACTTATGTGAGATCTTGTTTTTTTGGCATGGATGGGTTTCAGGTCCATTGCATTGATGATAAAGGCTGAGGGTCCGACTCAGGTGGATGGGCAAGAGTGAGATACGAGAATGAACCGATAGGCGGGGATGGCTGGATGGTGAAGTGTGTGCGAAGATTCTTTGGTTGGTACGATTGTATTGAGTTGCGATAAGACTTTGAAGCGGATACGCCTGATTGTGATGCTTTGGTGTATATGGTGATGCTTGAGAGTATATGAATGAACAGTCTTTCCACTGTACCATACAGATACCACATATGTCAGCAGTCATTTGATCAAGGTGGTAATCTGAAAATGCACATGAGAACCCATACTGGTGAAAAACCATACCGATGCCAATTATGTCAGAAATCATTTATTACGGGTGGTACTCTGAAAAGACACATGAGAATCCATTCTGGTGAAAAACCATACAAGTGCCAGTTATGCGAGAAATCATTTAATCAAGGTGGTACTTTGAAAACGCACATGAGCATCCATACTGGTGAAAAACCATTCAGGTGTCAGCTATGTCAGAAATCATTTAATCACGATAGTAATCTGAAAACGCACATGAGAACACATACTGGTGAAAAACCATACAGGTGCCAGCTATGTCAGAAATCGTTTAATGATGGTTGTAATCTAAAACGGCACATGAGAACCCATACTGGTGAAAAACCATACAGATGCCAGTTTTGTCAGAAATCGTTTACTAAATGTTGTAGTTTGAAAACGCACATGAGAAATCATACTAGTGAAGAACCATACAGGTGCCAGTTGTGTCAGAAATCATTTACCGGACTAGGTAATTTGACGGTGCATACGAGAACCCACACAGGAGTTAAACCATACATACTTGAGGGCTGTGATAAAGGATTTACAGATATTGGACATCTACAGAGTCACAGAAGAATTCATGCGACTGAGAAGCAACACTGGCACAAGAAACCTTTTACCAAGATACTTGAGGGCTGTGATAAAGGATTTACAGATATTGGACATCTACAGAGTCACAGAAGAATTCATGCGACTGAGAAGCAACACTGGCACAAGAAACCTTATACCAAGAGCGGTTCTTCAGCGAAGCAGTTTAAACTCCATGCAGGAACACCGCAGCGGGATCTTAAAATGGGAAGTGAAGTAATTGCTAACCTGTCTGATCAGTTTATCAGATTTAATGGTCCAGGGGTTCTTCATAAAGAAAATGAACGTTACTCAACGAACGTACATTCGGATTCTAGTGGAGTTGCCAATCCTTTTCCGAAAATTAGAGATGGAGAATGTCTGTATATTAGCAAGCTCAAATATCCTATGAATACAAAGGTGTCTTTGTCAAAATCTTTTGGATGTGGTATATGTGACGATATGATTGAAATAGAAAAGGAATTTCTAGAGCATTGTTTTAGCCATCGATTTTCTCCACCTGACGATATAACTGCTGACCTGTGCTGAATTATGATTCCGAGTAATTTTTTAGAGATTGACAATGAAAAGATGAGCACTATGGATGTGCAGGATACCTACATATATACGAATAGCTACTTTGTGCCACTCTCATTTCACAGTACTTCGACAGTAGGCATTCTGATGTAGTGATTCCAGAGGTTCCTCCTTATGAGCACCACCTATCTAAGGTATTGCCTTGTTCTCGCATAATTGTAAGACTGTAGAATGCTGCATGCCATCGCAATGAAATTTTATGCTATAGTTACTAAATACGCAGTAAAGTCTTTCGTTCTAGATTCCACTACTTGACAACTTGATTGCTAAATATTAAATTTAGCTGCACAAATACTTCTGCTGGACTAGATATTTAACTGTACATCATCTTGTGAGACTATTTTAGACTATTTAATATTGTAGTTGCTTTCATGATATATTAAGTAATAAAATTAATTAGCTTATTCTACTTAGTTTTAGTGTTAGACTTTATACGTGGTCATTGCGAAAGATAAATGTGTAATCGGGATTGTCATTTATCCTGCACATTTTGTGTTTTGTTGTCTGGTAATTTTTATATTACAATCATTTAATTCTGTTCTTTACATCTATATAAATAAGCTGTTTGTCGTAAATTGTGGTCTCTTCCATTCCTGGTCGCACATTTGTTATCTTAGTCCAATCCATATACTTTCAAAGCATAATGTCTTGATCATTTATTAATGATGTATGATTATTACCATGTGTTTACACCAACTATGATGCGATTTGTCGAACTACGGTTTCCGACGTTAACAAAAGCTTTTTCAGCATCTGGACCTACTTTTTGGAACTCTCTTCCTGTGTCTGTACGCTGTGCTCAGTCGCTTGGGTCATTTCGTTCTCGGCTGAAAACTTACCTCTTTCAAATTGCTTATCCACCTTAGGCTGCCTCTCTGTCTCTTACGGACTGATCTTCTGGATGTTGACCTGATTACGGATTGTTTTGATGCGCCATCGGCTGATGCCTTGTGCATTAGACACCCGCGCAATAGAAGTTGCTAATTACAATGCATTACATTACCCATGTAGTAACATTCCACTACAGTTTCGGACTTCCTGTGCCACGCACCCAGTCCTCAGAAGTTGTTCGTAACGAACGTCCAAACAAACACAACCACACATTCTTCAAACAAAGGCTTTCTTTGCTTATTCTTTTATATTGCAAACTCACTTAACCCTCAGGCTACCAAAGTGTTTTGTGACGTTGGCTACTTTGTTTGAAGAATGTGTTACCACCCCCCTCGATTTCGGGTTTGGTTTCACATATCGTATCTTGTAATACGCAAATGGATTCAGCATTCATTTCTGAATAAAATGGTATAATTAGTTTTACTTTATGTGAATGCACCTCGAAATTATATAATTTTTAACAAAGGCACCAATTATAAGCGATATTTTATATTATTGCGTACATTTTTTACTTGTTGGATAAACAAATACAAGATTATGTTTGTTTTCAAACTGATCTATGTATCCAAGAACATTATATTGTTAGGGTCTCATGACTGTCATGAGTCCTAACCGGTCCTGGGATGGGCATGGTTATGCTTGGGTAGGTTTCCTGGGCGGAGGGGAGACCTCTAGCGGGAAATTCTTCTATATAAGGAGGTAGAGTAAGGGGCGTCTTCGAAGTCTCCGATGATACGGCCTTTGTGCAGTTCGTCTTGTCTGAGATCTTCCGGGCGCATGTTGGGCGCATGTTAGTCAAGTTCGTGTTCGTGGCAAGTTCCACTTTTCTTGGTTACTCAAGGTTGCTTGAGTTTGTTAAGGTCGTCAGCCTGTTGCTGCGTTGAAGACTTGTTTTCGTCGGCGGTCTTGCTACAAGAGAGCGAACCGTTTTCCACCGTTGTCTACGGTTGGGTAATGTATCGTTTTAATTTGTTTTTTTGTTGAGAATTATACATTGAAAATAGATGTGAACAAATGTTTTGCATATATAATGAGCACAGGTGTTCCTTAGGTTGATATATATATAATGTGTATTCGATTGTTAAGCGGTTTTAGTTTTAGGCCTTAGTTGCGCGGCTAGCGGGCGCTTGGCCTAAAGTAGCCTAAACATTGGCTGACGGTAGATTGTCTTTACACGTGCAGTTAGCGCGCCAAACTTAGAAACTGCTGATGACAGTGAAATTGAACAATACAGTGTAGTAGTTGTTTTAATGCAGTAGAGAGCTGTATAGTTGAGTTGTATTGATAAGAACGTTGATATTGAATTGTCAAGTGTTTAAATAACTGTGTTTGAAGAAAAGGAGAAACATTAAAAGAACTGTGTTAATTTAATAATAACAGTTAAAAGACGTTGAGCAATTTATATGTAGAGATAAGGAAAAGTGTTTGAGTTAGGTGTCACGACTAAGAAAAGGAAAAGAGTTGGTGACATATTTGGTGGCAGCAGCGGTAGGATTCGAAACAACGTCTGGAATTCGAAACAACGTCTGGGATTCGAAACAACGTCGGTGAATTTGAAACAACGTCGACTGGTGAATACGCATTTGAATCAGTGGTAAATCTACGACAACGAAAGCCTCAACGACAAAGGTATAAACGTTTGTTATTTGTCAAACAAAGAACAATCCCCTTGATACTTCAAATACAAAAGAAAACTCGTGTTTTCCAGAAAGGAAATCACACAAGTAAAGAAGTAAGATGGAGAAATTAAGTGTCAAAAAACAAGCAGAGCTGAAGAAGATGTCTTCTGAAAGATTAAAACAGCGCTTGTTGAAGGCTGGTTTTGAAGAAGAAAAGCTGGAAGATATGTCACGTGAGGACATGTTAGAAGCGTTAGCTGAAGTTTGGCTTAAAGAAGAAGCAGAAGAAGAAGGTGCTGTCGGTGGTGCTGTGGAAAAGGGTATTGAAAAACCACCTGGGCCTATGTCTATGGAAATGATGATGCAATGGATGATGATGACAAGACAAGAAGAGAAAGAAAGAGAGAGAAACGAAGAGAAGAAGCAGAGCGTGTAAGACAGGAAGAATTACGTCTTCAAAGAGAGAAGGAAGAGAAGGCAGAACGTCTTCAAAGAGAGAAGGAAGAGAAGGCAGAGCGTCTTCAGAGAGAGAAGGAAGAGAAAGCAGAAAATGCAAGACAGGAAGAATTACGTCTTCAGAGGGAAAAAGAAGAAAGAGCAGAACAAGTTCGTGTAGCAGAACTTGAGTTACAAAGGAAGCAATTTGAGATTCAATTAGAGCAGTTGAGAAGAGATAGAGAAGATGCTGAAAGGAGAAGATTAGAGCAGATGATTGAATTTGAAAGGGCGCGGAAAATTGACGAAGAGATACGTCAGCAACAGATTGACGAAAAGAAATTACGTGAAGAAGAAAAGGAAAAGGTGCGAATATCCGAGTTTGAACGAGCAGAACAGGTTAGACAAGAAGAACTGAAATTACAGAAAGAAAGTATGGAGAGGGCGGAAGCGGAAAGACAAGAACGTTTAAAGTTGGAACAACAAAAAATAGCATTAAAAGAAGCACAACTCAAAGAGGAGAAGCAAAATAGAGAAGCACAAGAACAAAGAAGGAAAGAAGAACAGTCTTTCCACTGTATTGAGCTGCAATGAAATTGTTGTATAAACACGTTAATTATTGACGTTTTACTGTTATTTTTAGCAAGTGTATGAAAATGACGAGCAACATTCTTTTGAGAGAGCTCTTCAAAATCTAGTTTTGGGACAAGGCTTTCATAATGTTACAGTGGATTTGTTTTACCACAACTTTATATCTTCGCTAAATATATCCTGAGTAATAGCATTTGAGGTGTGCTATTATACAACGGATGGATAGCTTCAGTATTTCGTCATAAAGTTTTTTCTATGTGAATTATTTCTTATTGTACTCGAAAAGAACTGCTACTGATACGTCAAACATGAACTCATCTTATAAACATCTGAAAGGTGAACTTAAATGAAGTAATCAGTAATGTGCGAAACTGGACACTCCTGGTGTTGTAAAGGCTATGACAACAGCAATTACAGAAACCTTTCACAGAGGCAATTGCTTTGAGCAGCATACCAACACTCATCTTTGTCAAAAGTCACATACAGATCTCGACTTTGTCTAGAATCTTGTGATGGGCGAAGCACATACGAATCATTTAAAAACACAAACAGATGTTAATTATTTCAGAAATTGTATACTCAAGGTGATCATCTCACAGCTCATCAAAGAACCGATACTGGAGAAAAACATTGAAATTAACAATTAACTGAGTATCCTGATGGAGAAAACGAAAACCCATACAGGCGAAACACCATACAGGTGCCAGTTATGTCAGAAATCATTTAATCACAGTTGTCATCTGAAAAGGCACATGAGAACCCATACTGGTGAAAAACCTTACAGCTGCCAGCTATGTAAGAAATCATTTACTGAAGGCGGTACTCTGAAAATGCACATGAAAACTCATACTGGCGAAAAACCATACAGATGCCAAATCTGTGAAAAATCATTTAATCATGGTAGTAATCTGAAAGCGCACATGAGAATCCATACTGGTGAAAAACCATACAGGTGCCAGTTATGTCAGAAATCATTTAATCACAGTTGTCATCTGAAAAGGCACATGAGAACCCATACTGGTGAAAAACCTTACAGCTGCCAGCTATGTAAGAAATCATTTACTGAAGGCGGTACTCTGAAAATGCACATGAAAACCCATACTGGTGAAAAACCATACAGCTGCCAGTTATGTCAGAAATCATTTAATCAGGGTGGTAATCTGAAAAAGCACATGAGAATCCATACTGGTGAAAAACCATGCGGTTGCCAGTTATGTCAGAAATCATTTAATGGAGGTGGTCATCTGAAAACGCACATCAGAACTCATACTGGCGAAAAACCATACACATGCCAGTTATGTCAGAAATCATTTAATGACCCTGGTACTATGAAAACCCATACTGGTGAAAAACCATACCACTGCCAGTTTTGTCAGAAATCATTTAATAATAGTGGTCATCTGAAAACGCACATGAGGTCCCATACTGGTGAAAAACCATACAGCTGCCAGTTATGTCAGAAATCATTTAATGAAAGTGGTACT
The DNA here is from genome assembly GCA_020284085.1 of Aporrectodea caliginosa. NCBI lineage: Eukaryota > Metazoa > Annelida > Clitellata > Crassiclitellata > Lumbricidae > Aporrectodea > Aporrectodea caliginosa. The sequence continues at coordinate 1,951,127 of JACEVL010000005.1, read as the reverse complement.
CTGAAAACGCACATGAGAACCCATACTGGTGAAAAACCATACAAATGCCAGTTATGTCAGGAATCATTTAATCACGGTGGTCATCTGAAAACGCACATGAGAACCCATACTGGTGTAAAACCATACAGGTGCCAGCTATGTAAGAAATCATTTAATCACAGTGGTACTGTGAAAACGCACATGAGAACCCATAACTGGCGAAAAACCATACAGGTGCCAGTTATGTCAGAAATCATTTAATCGCCCTGGTACTTTGAAAATGCACATGAGAACCCATTCTGGTGTTAAACAATATATATGCCAGCTATGTCAGAAATCATTTAGAGATGGTAGTCATCTGAAAACTCACATGAGAACACATACTGGTGAAAAACCATACAGGTGCCAGTTATGTCTGAAATCATTTACTGAATGTGGTAATCTGAAAAGGCACATGAGAAACCATACTGGTGAAAAACCATACAGCTGCCAGTTATGTGAGAAATCATTTAATGAGGGTGGTAGTCTGAAAACGCACATGAGAATCCATACTGGTGAAAAACATACAGCTGCCGGTTATGTCAGAAATCATTTAATCGCTCTGTTACTCTGAAATCGCACATGAGAACCCATTCTGGTGTTAAACAATATATATGCCAGCTATGTCAGAAATCATTTAGAGAAGGTAGTCATCTGAAAACTCACATGAGAACACATACTGGTGAAAAACCATACAGCTGCCAGTTATGTCTGAAATCATTTAATAAATGTGGTAATCTGAAAAGGCACATGAGAACCCATACTGGTGAAAAACCATACAGGTGCCAGTTATGTCAGAAATCATTTAATCGCCCTGGTACTTTGAAAACGCACATGAGAACCCATTCTGGTGTTAAACAATATATATGCCAGCTATGTCAGAAATCATTTAGAGAAGGTAGTCATCTGAAAACTCACATGAGAACACATACTGGTAAAAAACCATACAGCTGCCAGTTATGTCTGAAATCATTTAATGAATGTGGTAATCTGAAAAGGCACATGAGAACCCATACTGGTGAAAAACCATACAGGTGCCAGTTATGTCAGAAATCATTTAATCGCCCTGGTACTTTGAAAACGCACATGAGAACCCATTCTGGTGTTAAACAATATATATGCCAGCTATGTCAGAAATCATTTAGAGAAGGTAGTCATCTGAAAACTCACATGAGAACCCATACTAGTGAAAAACCATACAGCTGCCAGTTATGTCAGAGATCATTTAATGAGGTTGGTAGTCTGAAAACGCACATGAGAACCCATACTGGTGAAAAGCCATTCAGGTGCCAGTTATGTCAGAGATCATTTAATGAAGGTGGTCATTTGAAAACGCACATGAGAACACATACTGGAGAAAAGCCATACATGTGCCAGTTGTGTCAGAAATCATTTACTGGAGGTCATAATTTGAAAATGCACATGAGAACCCATACTGGTGAAAAAACATACAAGTGCCATTTATGTCAGACATCATTTTTCCGAGTAGAGAGCTTGACGGTGCATATGAGAACCCACACAGGAGTTAAACCATACATATGTGGTAGTTGTAATAAAGGATTCAGACATATTGGACATCTAAAGAATCACAGAAGAACTCATGCAACTGAGAAGCAATACTCGCGCAATGAACCTTATACCAAGAGCAGTTCTTCAGCAAAGCAGTTTAAACTCCATGCAGGAACACTGCAACATGATCTTAAAATGGAAAGTGAAATAATTGCTAACCTGTCTGATCAGTTTATCAGATTTAGAAGTCCAGGCGTTATTGATAAAGAAAATGAGCGTTACTCAAAGAACGTTCATCCGGATTCCAGTGGAATTGAGGATCCTTTTCCGAAAATTAGAGTTGGAGATTGTCTGTATATTGGCACATTCAAATCTCCTATGGATACAAAGGCGTCTTTGTCAAAATCTTTTGGATGTGGTATATGTGACGATATGCTTGATGTAGAGAAGGAATTTCTAGAGCATTGTTCTAGCCATCGATTTTCTCCACCTGACGACTTAGTTGCTGACCTGTGCTGAATATGTGATGCCACGTAGTTACAGTTGAAAACCTTTGGATTTAGAGTTTTATAGCGAAAAGGTGCTATGGAAGCGAAGAATACCTACATAGATGTCTGTGCGAAATGTTACTTTGTACCACTTTAATATCAGACAGAACTTGGCATTCTGATGCAGAAAATCTATAGGTTCCTCCTTATTTGCACCGGGTGGGATACTTGCCGACTTGCGCCAGCGATGGAGGAGCGAGTCGGGGCTGCGGATGATCGCCTCCTCCAGGCGGTCGTGTGGAATGGAGCACACGTACTGTGTCGCCTTTTCCCGGCTACAATCCAGCGCCGCTATAGCCTCCGTCCATGAATTCGAACCGCGACGCAAAGACGACAAGAATTTTATTTCCAGAATCCTTTATAAGCGAATTTCTCTGTGAGGTCACAAGCCAACTCTGTTTACTTCATTTTTTACTATCATTCTAGTTTGTAACCTTTCTGCAACGGTGAGCTTGGGTGCGGTGTTTCATCCTTTTGTTTGAATTTACAATAAACGAATGTGTATGTATATATATATATATATATATATATATATATATATATATATTATACGGTACGTGACTTTTTGGCGCCGGTTGTTTAGGCGCCGGATGTTTAGGCGTCACCGTTGGATTGATTAATTATTTCTACTTCAGAAACACGCAGTCGAAGTTGGATTTGATGAGAAAGTTCCTTGGTAAATGGTGGTTGGATTGATGAAAAAAGTTCTTTCGCAAAAGAAAGATTGGGTAAACCTGTAGTTTAGGTTGGTAAATTATTTTATATTGTCGAACTAAAATGGAAGCTGGATTGATGAAAAAATCCTTTCCCTAAATGAAAGTGGGGTTGATGAAACCATTTGTGTATTTAAATAGAAGTTGGATTGGTGGAAATAATTTTTACCGTAAATAGAAGCTGGATTGATGAAACTAAGTTTTTCATGCAATGGAAGCTGGATTGAAGAAAATAATTGTTTCCGTAAGTCGAAGCTGGACCCATGAGAAAAGTTCTTTGCCTAAATAAAAGTTCCATTGATGAAAAATATTTTGTTGGTTAAATAGAAGTTGGGTCATTGTTTTCATGAAATGGAAGCTGGATTGATTAAAACAAGTTCTTCATGAAATGAAAGCGAGATTGATGATAGTTATCATGGACATAGGTAGGCTGCTTAGTTACCAACGTCAAGTACGGCATTGAAGACATTCAAATAATTTACCAACCTAAAATACGGGATAACCGAAAGATTGACTGATGAAAGAATTCTTGCTGAACAAGAAGTTGCATTGATGAAAGAATTGATTCCGTAAATGGAAGCTGGATTGATGAAAATAATTGTTTCAATGGGAGCTAGATTGATAACAAAAATAATTGTTTTAATGGGAGCAGGATTGATGAAAAGGATTGTTTCAATAGGAGCTGGATAAATTATAGGAATGGTTTTCTTAAAATCGAAGCCGAATTGATGAAAATAATTGCTTAAATGGGAACTGGATTGGTGCAATTAATTGTTTCAATGGAAGCTGGATTGATGAAAAGAATTGTTTCAATGGTAGCTGGATAAATTACAAGAATTGTTTTCTTAAAATCGAAGCTGAATTTATGAAAATAATATCTTCTTACGTCACTGGAAGCTGGATTGATGACAGTTATCACGGACATCGGTAGACTGCCTTCTTACCAACGAATAATACAGCATTAAGAAGATGATATTAATTCGCCAAATTATAATTTTAAAGAATCCTACTCACTATAAGTACTTGGATATACTACTGATATTTCTTTGCATGTCTCGCTATTATTGTGCAAGATCTACGGAGCTGTTTTGGGCATTCTTGTCTTAACACCGGATCTATCAACATCGAATGGACCAATATCCGCTTGCTTTTGAGTCATTTTTATCTTTTATTAGTGGTTCAAATAGTTAAAGTTACAAATCTATTGCACTTCTAATGTGCTATGCAGTAACGCAAAACCTACGAATTGTCTCACAAAGTCTTGATAATAATAAACTATCTCGTTAAGCCAATAAGTTCTAGGCCTAGTCATGTTTAAAGTTCTACACGAACCTCACTTCGACTACAATTTTGTATTAAGCAGCTCTGCTTATAATAATCGTGAGCCGTCTTACGAATATCAGGTTTAATATAAATTCTTTCTTTCTCCTCCGTCAAGTATTCGCTGACTATGAGGCTCTAACAAAACTTCTCCATTTCGGCCGGTCTCTTGCGAGTTCTATTGCCCTTCTTAAGTCCCATCCTCTGTCTTCTATGTCCTCCAGTACGTTATCTATCCATCTCTTCTTCTGACGTCCTCTGCTTCTCGTTCCCTCCACCTCTCCGTGCAGCGCCTTTGCCGGCATTCTTCTATTCTCCATCCTGATCACATGTCCATACCATGTTAGTCTTCGTTTCTTTATTCTTTCCACTACCGTTTCCTTCTGTCCCAGTTCTTCTCGTGTCACCTCATTTCGTATCTTTTCTCTTCGTGATCTATTCAGTAGTCCTCGTAGCCATCCCATCTCCGCCACCAGGAGTCTTCTCTCGTCCTCCTTTTTCATGCACCAAGTCTCTGCTCCATATATGAGGACCGGTATCACCAGAGTTTCGTATAGTTTGGTTTTTGTTCTTGTTGAGATGTTGCTTGATCTCCATAGTTTCCTCTGTTTCCCAAACATTGCTGACGCCAGCCCAATTCTTTTCCTTATGTCCCTTGTCGACTCCGCATCCTCCGTAATCACGCCTCCCAGATACACAAATTCCGCTACCTGCTCCAGCTCCTCTCCTTCCAGGGTGATGTTTATCTTTTCTTTTTCCTTACCAATTGTCATTGTTTTGGTCTTCTCTCCATTGATCCTAAGCCCGAATCTTTTACTGCTTTCATGTACTCTGGTCGTTAGTTCCTGCAGTTGGCTTCCGCTTTCCGCCATCAGATCTATATCGTCTGCAAATCTTAGGTTGTTGACTGTTGTTCCATTTATTCTCACCCCTATTTCTGTATCTGCCAGCGCTATGTCCATCATTGCCTCCAGTATCAGGTTGAATAGATATGGGGATAGACCGCAGCCTTGTCTTACTCCAACATGCACTCGAAACCTAATATAAATACACCTAAACAACTTCCTGTGATATCAAACCGAAGTGGAACGAAATCGATACGCCTTCTTTATCCGCACCCTCGAATGCATCAAGGGAATTAACCCTTTGGAGGTGAGGTGGGGTATGACACACGCCAAGGCTATTCTACGCTGCTTTTTCTACGGAAAACGTAGAACCAGCTTGGATTATTTTTCTCTACCTTAGTGAATGTGAAATACGGACACTTTAGGACACTTTCAGGTACTTTTGGACGCCATTTTTTTTATTTCTTGCATATTAAAGTGAAATTTTAATTTTTCGTATACATAATGATTTTAAGGAATTTAAAAAAGTAACGACACAGTGCCGAAAAAATTTGCGATTATAAGATATTACTGCATATAGTGTTGCATCGATGCAAAGTTGATCCATTATTACGGATATTATGTCACGACATTGTCACGTGTTCCCAAAATGTTACATGTTTTGAGGGCCACGAAGATGCCATTGCAACGGGCCGCTTGATTTTGAGCGCCACCACGCTGGCCATAACAATTATGATTGAAAACTGTTATTTGTTCCTGAAAATCACCAGTTTAGCCGACAATTGGTTACATAGCTGTAATTTAGCTCACAATTTATATTATAATTGATATTGCGACTTGCAAGTAATTATATGTATTGGGGTATGTCAGACCCCACCTCACCGTTAACGTTACAATGCGTCACCTCACCTCCAAAGGGTTAACGACTAAATGGCGGCCAAGCGATCACAATTGATCGCAATTCGAACTTTCGAAGGGAAAATTTTAGTAAAAGTTTTCGATCCGTTAACTTCAAATCGTTTCGCTAATTAATTATCAAAAAACTAGTTTCACAAACTAGGCCTACATGTAGCACCAAAACTTATTTTATCGAATTTAAGACAAAGTGTTACTTAAATCGAACTCAGAATTTCTAGTTGCTAATTTCTAGTTGGTAATTTATCGTTTTAGCGGTCTAAACTATACACCCATTGTAACATTACTAACATGTAGTTTCTTCATCAATCCAACTTCTACTAACAATGTAGTTTTTTCCATCAATCCAGCTTCTACTTACACTATCAAATAGTTTCATCATTCCAACGTCTACCTACTCTATAAATTTTTTTCGGCAGTGTATAATTTAGTTCTAAACTATTCGCCCATTGTAGCATTTAGGCCCAACATCAGCCATTTGTTCATGGTTCTTTATAAAATGTTATATATTAACCCATTAATGCCCAACTTTTTTGTTTTGTTAAATATTTTAATTTGTGGTTATCTGCAATGACTTTAGACCATATCTCCATTGTTTTTGTTTATATTTCATTTCCCCTACATTTTTTCGCACTTTGAAGTTTGATCCCATATATGGGATTGTAGGCACGAACGATGGCGTCAACTGCTATAGCAAACCATAATGTAACATTTACCAAATTACGACCTTCACAAAATTTCATTGCGTTAATCATGTTAAGGCTCTTCAGAACAAACATTTAAAAATGTTTCTTCAAAGAAAACAGTTGGTTGCATATAGGCCTATTGCTCATTCCTCAGAATCAGTCATACCGGCAATAATCACTTCAGTTTCGTATGAAAATTTCAAGGCAGTCCATATGCAGGCCGAGATTGCATTTCAGGCATTTCGACTTGGTCTTTCTGCCGCAAGCACGTCAGCTCAGCTGTGTTGGGTTGCTGTGTAGCTAATACTCTTTGACATCAAAGCATACATCGATAGATAGGCCTACTTGGCGGTAGGAACCCCTTGACCCATCGGACATCGAAGTGGCTGTCCTGTAGTGTATCGCTGGATATAGACGCGAACATGAATTTTTTCTAACTATGGTGACCGTAGTACGGAATCATGCTTTCATCGATGCTCAAGTCCTGCTGATAGTGATTATAGAATAGAAATCGTTCATTCACTGTTGTCAGAAGAGATCGCACTTTAGTCATTTTGTCACTAGCTGTAAGAGATGTATTGTCAGCTACATGTAAAAACTGATAAATTTCGTCAAACCTATTCCTTGCCATAGCCGAATTCACAGGACTATTCATGACGTTATCATCCTGTTGCCAATACATGCGACGGCGTGGAACAGTTGAGTACTCACTAATAATTAATTATTATCAGGATCGCAAGAAATGATCGTATTTCGTTGCTGCCGACACCAAAGGTGTGCTTTCCAGTCTGCCTGGAATACCAAAAGGTCACCATTCCTGTCCGAGGAAAGTTGGCTTACTGACCGGTCATTGAAGAAAACGCGAGAATACTGGTAGATCACGTTTGGATAATCTTCGAGGATGCTGCAGCTCTTGCCGCTTAGCTTCCGTTTGATGATTTCATGAATTTTGTTGGATCGCTATCATTGTCTGAGTCGCTGTGTTGATCGCATTCCATGTTGTCTATGTCTCGCCTTTCATTTCCATCACACGTTGTGGCGATAGCTTCAGCTAGGAGTTGCCCATTTGACAAGTTGTTCATGGAGCCCCTTTCCCTGACCGCTGTCTTCATCAGTCATGACCACAACAGCTGGCGGAGCAATGAGAATGTTACCCGTACTGAAGTGGTATGATATTTCAAGCTCATCAGCAACCCGGTATGTGTTCTGCATCAAATCCTAGAGTCAGTTTTCAAGTGTGTGATCATTCATTCACTTTGCAACTGTTTTGAGAACATCAACAGCATTTGAAACGTAACTCTAAGATGGTTTGCAAACTAGCATGTAGGTGAGGTCTCTCGTGCCTACAATCCCAAATATGGGATCGAGCTACTACCACCCAGCTATCAATAATAAAATCATTTTACGCCACAATAGTTAATACCTATTCACTAAAATACATTTCGTTTTCTAAGCATTAAATAAGTTATTTTTGTTTAATAATAACTGAGTAAATTATACTAATTTATTTTTTATAGAAAATGAATTTGCAATATTTATCAAGATATGACGTAATTTCACCCAAAAATATACAAAATCTGCTAGGAATAAATCAATTATTTTGAAGAGCAACATGTTAGTAAGTAAATCAATATAAAAATTACCTGACAATACACTTGGTTTATAGAAATATTAGCAATTTTTGGAGTCATCCCATATAATTATGGGATTGTAGGCACTACTGGGTTAAATAAGTAAAATTCGGGCTATAGGTCTGGATGAGTATGCTTTCCAGCAGCATGCTCAAATAGATTCTTTCTGTAATTTATTAGATGCTATATAATTCCATTTTATTATTATGTCAATGTAGGGTACATTGTCATTGTCATTTCCAGGTCTGTTCATTTGTTTAGCTAGTTGAAGTTACACTCCTTGCTATTCACTAGATGGCAGGATATAGCCTAGGCCTACTTTATCCAGCCCGCTTCGATATCATCTGCACGTAACTGTTCTAATCGCTAGCCATTTTGTACGGATGGAAGTTGAATTAAGATTGTCGTTGAAATGCATCACTAATAAATTATTATAATACATTAACTGGTAAGATTTTACCACTTAGTTTGTATAACTTTGCCCTGTAATCCACTGAAACAGTTATAATGTAAAACTCGATCATTTTTGCTGTTGCTAATGTAATAATCTTTCGAGCTTAATGTTTGACTCTCTCGTATGCGATCACAGTTACTTAGTTTCAGTTCAATGACACTGTGCGATAACGCGATAGCGATCATTAACGTCGCCCTCCTCCTTCATCCAGGCTTGGGAATGGCACTGCCTGACATTAAGGCACGGACCTGTAGTGGCGGAGTTGCGATGAGTCGAAAGTCCGGTAGAACCGTAGCGTACGTTGCTAAACGAATAGGCCTACTATATTACGTTTTCAATCCCGTACTTTCGGTTTGTAATGAAAATATTCGTAATTGAAAATAGAAGTTGGATGATTCATGAAAATATTTATTTACCAGTAAACTAGAAGTTGGATCGCTGAAATATTTTTAGTGAAAATAAAAGTAGCGTCACTTAGTAAACCATAGTATACGTTGTGAAATTATGTTAAATGTCGGTAAAGTCGTAGTTTACGTTGCTAAATTATTTGATGTTGTCACTGTAAAATGGAAGCTCGATTCATTAAAGAAATTGTTTCTGTAAATGGAAGGTGGATTGATGATAGTTAACATGCACATAGGTAGACTTCTTACTTACCAACGTCAAGTACGGCATTGAAGACATTAGAATAATTTAGCAACGTAAACTACGACTTTACCTAAATGTCTTCATTGCCGTACTTTACGTCAACTGGTAGGTGGGCAGTCTCCCAATGTCTGTGATAACTGTCATCAATCCAACTTACATTTAAGCAACAAATCCAACTTCTACTTAAGTAAAAAATATTTTTCATCACTCCAACTTGGGGTACAATACAATACAATACAATACAACACATTACAATACAACTGGGGCGCGTTGGTTTAGGGGTATGTTCGGTGCCTTGCAGCCTGAGGGTTGCGGGTTCGAATCCACCTCAAAGCCGCTGCGTAGGGACCCTGGGCAAGTCCTTCACTCGCAATTGCTCATGCGCTTCGGCGTGAAACTCCGATTCAGCGTTCGCGCAGTAGTCGGGAGCGCCTCTGAATGGGAAATCTGGTAGGGGCGCTATAACAAGTGTTCAAATACAATACAATACAACTTATATTAAACTGTTTTATCGCTAGAAAATGTACAAGACAGTTTAGAGATTTCATGTCAGTTCAGTTTCAACGCAGGTATAAACATAAACAATTTTGTATGTTTTGAGAAGAAGAAGAGAAGTCGCTTAAATTAATATAATCTGAAATGTAGCGACGGGTATGCAGTTCTAACAACTTCACTTTCTTAGCACCAACTTTTATATCATCAGATGCCTAGTCCTCTTCATGGGCATCTGATCTTCCCATCAACATTGTAATTTTACCTATAATCTTGAAAGTAAAATTAGGCATTATATATAAGCTTATGACTATTTTCAAAAGTTTTCCGCTTAACTGATTACATTGTTGCTGCCTTTCTACTCTTCTGTAGGAAAGGCAAGCTAATTCCGACATATATCTATGAACAGGAAGCCAACGCAGTGATTTGTACAGAGCGTGTGTGTTCATAATTGCTTTGATATTTAGCTATGACTCTAACCAAAATGAGCCAACACTCTGGAGCTTCTGTTGATTGGATTTGGTGATGCCAGTAAGAATGAGGTTACAGTTATCCACTGGCATATGACACTTAATTCTGTACAAATCATGAATGTGCATCTGTGAAAATAAAAAAAATCTACTAATGTATTTGATAAGGGATATAGCAGAGTTAAAATGCCGTCCAGGCTATGAGCAGCATCACCAACTCAACTCTTCCAGTTTGAAACATTTAAATCGTTCAAACGTTTTCAGCTCAAGCAGATTGTCCAGTGGCAGAATTAAAATTTTAATAATTTTGAAGATGAGCTAATTATCCACCACCCAATTATTCATCTCCTCAAAGGCAGTGGACATCAGCAGCACAAAAACAATAACAAGATAACTTGCCAAATGAAATTTAAATTTAAGTATCATCTACTTTAAAATGTCACCATGTGAATGACTGCCAAGCTATGTAGCTAGTGCTGTGTTATGCATTTAGAGCAACAGAGAGCAACCCTGAGGGACGCCTTGTTTTAGCCTTGCTAATAAATGTCATATAAGTATATTGACATAGTTATGGTGAACACTAATTCAGTATCATGATCAGAAACCCCAAACAATGCTGCTATCAATGCATAAAGAGAATGGACACTCCATTAAAAGCAGCAGTCAATGGGAACATATGCTGTCATGTTACTCTTATCCCCAGTGCACAAGATGTCATTATGAGCAAGAAGAGCATATTCTGTTTAATAAAACTTATGCGTGGTATGCAGTCTGAAATGGGGATTCGTGCATTAGAGGATAAGTAATTAAATAGATGAACATAGTCATGTGTTACATGTTTCAATTCCAGATGACATGCCAATCACTGAGAAAATGAGTAAGCAGCCATTATTAGTCAGCGAGAACTTTATTAACGTCTTTCCAAAGAAGAAAATTCCATTATATAATTGTAGCGTTCTTGGAACTTCTCGTGGGGAGGTTGACTTGACCCCACTTCTGCTGTATCACTGTAGAGAGCTTGGGCTGTCTCTTCTCGTGAGGGCAGGATCAACCTCACTGTCGTCGGGCGGATTTCTTTCACTTCTTACCAGGATAGCGCTTCAAAAATCCCCCAGTCTTCAATGTCTGCCAGGATCGGCCTCTCCGGTCGGGCAGAGGTCTTAACGGAGTTAGCGACCACCGAACGTCGATTAGGTGAAGAAGACGACAAGAGTCAAGTCAATGAAATCACTTGTATTATTCAACACAACTCAAAATGTAACTGTACTAAAGAACGACTGAACTAAAGTCTGACAACTACTGCACTCAAGAACGACTGAACCATTCAACGGTCCAACAACAACTGAGCCGAATTCTGCACCACTGAGCGTCTTAAGCAGCGCTATTTATAGACAACTGTCCGGTCCCGGGGGACCGGGGGAACCGGGCGGGTTCAACGCGTCCATATTGCTACATAATGACCTCTATGAAAGATATTCACCGAATATAGTAGATTAGAAGAGGGCTGGGCTCGAACCTAGTCTCTGTAACAGAACTGTGGCATCACAGTTTGGAGTAGCAAAATGACCATACTTTGCACCACCCTGACATGGAGAATGCAAGAAAAACTGCATACCTGAAAAAATTTCATCTTTTTTCTGAAACAGCTACCCATTGTTCTTCTTATTCTTCAGTGTTCTGCTCTTAGTTAGATAAGCGATGCAATTCTTCTCTATTTAATGCCTCTTCATTTATTTCTTGATATCCCCGTGACAGGGGATATCAAGAAATAAATGAAGAGTCTTTAATCTGTTTCTTTTTATCCATCATCCAGGCCAGCATCATATGTCTTGGTCTTCAAGGTTGTTTCTTCCCTTAAATTCTTCCACATAGTGTGTAGCCAATCCATGCTGTTCATTGTCTCCACTTTAATGTGTTGACCATTGAACTCTCCTCTTGCACCAGTTGCAACATCTTCTCGTTTGTTTTATAGTCGCTCCTGATGATCTTCTCTAGTTTTCCCCATAGCCACATTTCAAAAGCCTCAAGCTTAGAACTCCATTTCTGCATTTCCTATATTGTCCATGTCTCCACTCGTGAATAATCTAATGCTTTGCACTTGTCTTTGGAATAGTGCTTTGGAAATTCGGAGATTAGGAATACGATGTCTATATATGATCCATATAGTGTGACGCTCCATATATGGGTTCCGCGACAACTCGTAGAACGACATTTCGTCTACGACAATTCGTCTAACGACATTTCGTTGTAACATTACTAACATGTAGTTTCTTCATCAATCCAACTTCTACTAACAATGTAGTTTTTCCATCAATCCAGCTTCTACTTACACTATCAAATAGTTTCATCATTCCAACGTCTACCTACTCTATAAATTTTTTTCGGCAGTGTATAATTTAGTTCTAAACTATTCGCCCATTGTAGCATTTAGGCCCAACATCAGCCATTTGTTCATGGTTCTTTATAAAATGTTATATATTAACCCATTAATGCCCAACTTTTTTGTTTTGTTAAATATTTTAATTTGTGGTTATCTGCAATGACTTTAGACCATATCTCCATTGTTTTTGTTTATATTTCATTTCCCCTACATTTTCTCGCACTTTGAAGTTTGATCCCATATATGGGATTGTAGGCACGAACGATGGCGTCAACTGCTATAGCAAACCATAATGTAACATTTACCAAATTACGACCTTCACAAAATTTCATTGCGTTAATCATGTTAAGGCTCTTCAGAACAAACATTTAAAAATGTTTCTTCAAAGAAAACAGTTGGTTGCATATAGGCCTATTGCTCATTCCTCAGAATCAGTCATACCGGCAATAATCACTTCAGTTTCGTATGAAAATTTCAAGGCAGTCCATATGCAGGCCGAGATTGCATTTCAGGCATTTCGACTTGGTCTTTCTGCCGCAAGCACGTCAGCTCAGCTGTGTTGGGTTGCTGTGTAGCTAATACTCTTTGACATCAAAGCATACATCGATAGATAGGCCTACTTGGCGGTAGGAACCCCTTGACCCATCGGACATCGAAGTGGCTGTCCTGTAGTGTATCGCTGGATATAGACGCGAACATGAATTTTTTCTAACTATGGTGACCGTAGTACGGAATCATGCTTTCATCGATGCTCAAGTCCTGCTGATAGTGATTATAGAATAGAAATCGTTCATTCACTGTTGTCAGAAGAGATCGCACTTTAGTCATTTTGTCACTAGCTGTAAGAGATGTATTGTCAGCTACATATTATGTCAATGTACATTGTCATTGTCATTTCCAGGTCTGTTAATTAATTTTGTTTAGCTAGTTGAAGTAACACTCCTTGCTATTCACTAGATGGCAGGATATACTTTATCCAGCCAGCTTCGATATCATCTGCACGTAACTGTTTAATCGCTCGCCATTTTGTACGGATGGAAGTTGAATTCAGATTGTCGTTGAAATGCATCACTAATAATAATGGTAAGATTTTATCATTTTGTTTATATAATTTTGCCATATATATCCTCTGAAACGGTTATAACGCAAAACTTGATCATTGTTGCTGTTGCTAATGTAATAATATTTCGAGCTTAATGTTTGACTCTCTCGTATGCGATCACAGTTAAGTTAGCCTACTTAGTTTCAGTTCAACGACACTGTGCGATAACGCGATAGCGATCATTATTTTACGTCGCCCTCCTCCTTCATCCAGGCTTGGGAATGGCACTGCCTGACACTAAGGCACGGACCTGTAGTGGCGGAGTTGCGATCAGTCGAAAGTCCGGTAGAACCGTAGCGTACGTTGCTAAACGAATACCTAGGCCTACTATACGTTTTCAATCCCGTACTTTCGGTTTGTAATGAAAATATTCAGCAATTGAAAATAGAAGTTGGATGATTCATGAAAATATTTACCAGTAAACTAGAAGTTGGATCGCTGAAAATATTTTTAGTGAAAATAAAAGTAGCGTCACTGAATTTACTTTTTATGAAACCATAATGCAAACCTTTAGCTAATGTAATATATTGTTATTTATTTCATGTGTCACAGTAAACTTAGCTGGATTCATTAAAATGACATTGTTTGCCGAAATCGAAGATGGATTCATTAACGTATTAACTTCAGAAGCTGGATTGGCACTGCCTGACACTGTGCAAAAACCGGGTAAATTTGCGCTTTAGCTTCCGAAAATAACACCGGACCTGTAGTGGCGGAGTTAAATGAGTCGAATGTCTTCATTGCCGTACTTTACGTTGGTAGGTGTTAAGTCTCCCAATCCCGTCCGTGATAACTGTCATCAATCCAATGTTACATTTAAGCAACAAGTCCAACTGATAATGAAAAAAATTTATTAAAGTAAGCTACGTTCCAGTTGGGGTTCAAACTGAAATTCTATTTGTAGTGAATATACAAGGACAAGTCTACCGGTAATTTTTTTAATGAAACAGAAGTTTGGTTCCAAATGAGGGTAGTATACGTTGTGAAATTATTTTAATGTTTTCATTGCCGTACTTTACGTTGGTAGGTAGGCAGTCTCCCATGTCGCGTGATAACTGTCATCAATCCAACTTACATTTAAGCAACAAATCCCTCTTCTAATTAAGGGTAAGTAAAAAAAATATTTTTAATCACTCCAACTTATATTAAACTGTTTTATCGCTAGAAAATGTACAAGACAGTTTAGAGATTTCATGTCAGTTCAGTTTCGACGCAGGTATAAACATAAACAATTTTGTATGTTTTGAGAAGAAGAAGAGAAGTCGCTTTTAATATAATCTGAAAGGTAGCCACGGGTATGCAGTTGTAAGAACTTCACTTTCTTAGTACCAACTTTTATATCATCAGGTGCCTAGTCCTCTTCATGGGCATCTGATCTTCCCACCAACATTGTAATTTTACCTATAATCTTGTAGGTAAAATGAGACATTCTATAAGTTTATGACTATTTTCAAAAGTTTTCCGCTTAACTGATTACGTTGTTGCTGCCTTTCTACTCTTCTGTAGGAAAGGCAAGCTAATTCCGACATATATCTATGAACAGGAAGCCAAAACACTCTGGAGCTTCTGTAGATTGGACTTGGTGATGCCAGTAAGAATGAAGTTACAGTTATCCACTGGCATATGACACCTAATTCTGTGCAAGTCATGAATGTGCATGTGTGACAATTTAAAATACCACTAGTGTATTTGATAAGGGACATAGTAGAGTTAAAATGCCGCCCAGGCTATGAGCAGCATCACCAACTCAACTCTTCCAGTTTGAAACATTTAAATCGTTCAAACTTTTTCAGCTCTAGTGGATTGCCCAGCAGCAGAAATTAAAATTTTAATGATATTGAAGAGGAGCTAATTGGCCACCATCCAATACTTCATCTCCTCAAAGGCAGTGGACAACAGCTGCACAAAAACAATTACAAGATAACTTGTCAAATGAAATTTAAATTTAAGTATCATCTACTTAAAAATGATAACCATGTGAATGACTGCCAAGTTATGTACCTAGTGGTGTGGTATGCATTTAGAGCAAAAGAGAGCAACCCTGAGGGACACCTTGTTTTAGCCTTGGTAATAAATGTCATATAAGTATACTGACTATAGACATAGTTAGTTGGTGAAAACTAATTCAGTGTCATGATCAGAAACCCCAAAACAATGCTGCTATCAATGCAAAAAGTGGATGGACACTCCACCAAAAGCAGCAGATAAGTCAATGGGAACATATGCTGCCATGTTACTCTTATCCACAGTGCACAAGATGTCATTTGGAGCAAGAAGAGCATATTCTGTTTAATAAAACTTATGCATGGTATGCAGACTGAAATGGGGATTCGTGCTATTAGAGGATAAGTTCATATGTACAGCCGAATCTGTATTTATTCATATGTGTTACATGTTTCAATTCCAGATGACATGCCAATCACTGAGAAAATGAGTACCCGGTAAGCAGCCATTATTAGTCAGCTAAAACTTTATTCATGTCTTTTCAAAAGGAGAAAAAATTCCATAATAGATATGAACATATTCACCAAATTTACGTAGTATGGACATAAAGTTGTTTTACTATATGTAGAGTATCGCATGCCAATGTACTCTGTGATATAAGGATTCAAAAGGCATTTCGCGCTTAGCGTGCGTTTCTATTAACGCAGCTTCCAAAGAAGGCCAATGGCAACGCTGGCCAATCCATCGTACATGTCGGAACTGTTTCTGACCGAACGGTTTGATTAGCAAAAGTTTGACCATACTTTGTACTGCCTTTTTGATATGAAAAAATGCACTCAAAAATGTAACTGTATACAGAACGAGTTAGTTTGACAACTTTCAAGACGACTGAATGATTCAACGGTCTTTGAGTCAAAAGATTTGACTTTTTAAGCCTGAATGAAATGTTTTGGTGCTTACATCCATACATGCCAATCCAATGATCTTCCATGCAAGTTATTCACCGAATATAGTAGATTAGAAGAGGGCTGGGCTCGAACCTAGTCTATGTAACACAACTGTGGAATCACAGTTTGGAGTAGCAAAATGACCATACTTTGCACCAACATGGAAATGCATTGCATACCTGAAAAAATTTCATCTTTTTTCTGAAACAGCTACACATTGTTCTTCTTATTCTTCAAGTGTTCTGCTCTTAGGTAGATAAAGGAATGAAGCGATGCCATTCTTCTCTATTTGGTGCCTATTCCTTTATTTCTTTATATCCCAGTCTGTTTCTTTTATCCATCATCCAGTCCAACATCACATTTCTTGGTCTTCCATGGGGGTTCTACCCTTAAATTTCTTCCTTCAAGCACTGTCTTCAGGAGCGATTTTGTGTGTGGAATCAAGCTCACTGTCTCCTCTCTAATGTGTTGACCATTGAACTCTTCTCTTGCACCAGTTGCAACACCTTCTCGTTTGTTTTATAGTCGCTTCTGTTGATCTTGTCCAGTTTTCTCCATAGCCACATTTCAAAAGCCTCAAGCTTCTCCATTTCTGCATTTCCAATATTGTCCATGTCTCCGCTCGTGAATAATCTGGTGCTTTGCACTTGGCTTTGGAATAGCGCTTTAGAAATTCAGAGATTACGAATACGACATTTACGATCCATAGAGTGTGATGCACCATATGAGACTTTTATACCATTCTTTCTTTACATCGAGACCCAGACCAACGTTTAGCTTTCCTACTTTTGGAAACTGCTATGAAGATTTGAGATGGCATGATTTAAAATTGGCTTGATTTTATTTGTCTATTCATGGAATTGTGTATTTCTAAGTACAGGCGTCAGGCCATTCTGTTTTGAGACAGAGCTGTAACATTAAGGGTTTAAGCAAGACACATTTTTTGTAGAAAATTTCTGGAACTGTGCCTCGCCATTATTACTAACTAGTCATTCAACTACGAATCGTACTAATGACCATAGACTCAAAATTTCTAAAGCGCTACTCTAAAGCTAAGCGCAAGGCACCAGCTTATTCACGAGCGCTGCGTCGTATCAGAAGGGTTGTCCAGAGATCGATGTTCAGTGCAGGTCCAAGTCCGTTGGTTGCCAGAGAGACCAGAGAGAGGAGGCAGTGGATCGGCTGCTATGGCGGGATTCAGGGACGATGAAAGTTTGGAAGGCAGAGAAGGACGAGGGTAAAAGTTTGGAAAGCCTGTGGCATGATGAGTATCGAGCCTGAGGCAGGTGACGGTGAGTGAGTGGCAGTTTTGTTGGAGGAACTGAGAATATTCAGGATTCAGAGGGTGTTTGTTCCGGAGTTGAGGTGCAGTGTGGAATATGGATCGGTTGGAGAACTTGAGGCGAGTAGTGACTGGGGACGGGAGAGAGTGAGATATGAGGACGAACGGGTAGACCGGGATGGCTGGATGGTGAAGAAGAGTGTGCGAAGGTACTTTGGCTGGTAGTATTGCATTGAGTTGTAGGTTAGCGATAAGACTTTGAAGTGGATGCGCTCAAGGATTTTCAGCCAGTGGAGTGATTTAAGAACGGGAGTGATATTGTGATGCTTTGGTGTATATGGTGATGCTTGAGTGTATATGAATGAACAGTCATTCCACTGTATTGAGCTGCAATGAAATTATGTTCTATAAACATGTTGAATATTGACGTTTTATTGTTATTTTTAGCAAGTTGTATGAAAACGACGAGCAACATTCTTTCAGAGCTTCAAAATCTAGTTGTAAGACAAGGCTTTCATCTTAATAATATTACAGTGGATTTGTTTTACCCCAACTTTCGCTATTGTCAACTATTATATCTTCACTAAATATATCCTGAATAATAGCATTAAGGTGTGCTATTATACAACGGATGGATAGCTTCAGTATTTCGTCATGAAGTTTTTTCTGTGTGAATAATTTCTTATCTTACTCGAAAAGAACTGCTACTGATACATGAAACATGAACTCTTCTTGTAAGCATCTGAAAGGCGAACTTAAATGAAGTAATCGGTAATGTGTGAAACTGGACACTGCTGGTGTTGGAAAGGCTATGACAACAACAATTGCAGAAACCTTTTACAGAGGCCATTGCTTTGAACCGCATACCAAAACTCATCCTTGTCAAAAGTCATATACAGATCTCGACATTGTCTAGAATCTTGTGATGGGGAAGCACATACGAATCATTTAAAACACAAATAGATGTTAATTATTTCAGAAACTGTATACTGAAGATGATCATCTCACAGCTCATCAAAGAACCGATACTGGAGAAAAACATTGAAATTAACAATTAAGTGAGTATCCTGATGGAGAATACGAAAACCCATACTGGCGAAAAACCATACAGGTGCCAGCTATGTCAGAAATCATTTAATGAAGGTGGTAATCTGAAAAACATGAGAACCCATACTGGTGAAAAACCATACAGGTGCCAGCTATGTCAGAAATCATTTAATCAACGGTGGTAATCTGAAAACGCACATGAGAACCCATACTGGTGAAAAACCATACAGGTGCCAGTTATGTCAGAAATCATTTAATCAAGGTGGTAATCTGAAAAGGCACATGAGAACCCATACTGGTGAAAAACCATACAGGTGCCAGTTATGTCAGAAATCATTTAATGAAGGTGGTCATCTGAAAACGCACATGAGAACCCATACTGGTGAAAAACCATACAGGTGCCAGTTATGTCAGAAATCATTTAATCACAGTGGTAATCTGAAAAAGCACATGAGAACCCATACTGGTGAAAAACCATACAGGTGCCAGCTATGTCAGAAATCATTTAATCACGGTGGTAATCTGAAAACGCACATGAGAACCCATACTGGTGAAAAACCATACAGGTGCCAGTTATGTCAGAAATCATTTAATGAAGGTGGTAATCTGAAAACGCACATGAGAACCCATACTGGTGAAAAACCATACAGGTGCCAGCTATGTCAGAAATCATTTAATCAGGGTGGTAATCTGAAAACGCACATGAGAACCCATACTGGTGAAAAACCATACAGGTGCCAGCTATGTCAGAAATCATTTAATCAAGGTGGTAATCTGAAAAGGCACATGAGAACCCATACTGGTGAAAAACCATACAGGTGCCAGTTATGTCAGAAATCATTTAATCAAGGTGGTAATCTGAAAACGCACATGAGAAATACTGGTGAAAAACCATATCATGAGAACCCATAAAAAGCTGAAGTGAAAAACCTTGCAGGTGCCAGTTATGAGAAATCATTTATCCAGGGACCTTGACGGTGCATATGAGAACCCACCATACATATGTGAGGGTTGTAATAAAGGATTCACAGATATTGGACATCTAAAGAGTCACAGAAGAACTCATGCAACTGAGAAGCAACACTCGCACAACAAACCTTATACCAAGAGCAGTTCTTCAGCGAAGCAGTTTAAACTCCATGCAGGAACACCGCAACAGGATCTTAAAATGGGAAGTGAAGTAATTGCTAACCTGTCTGATCATTTCATCAGATTTAGTAGTCCAGGCGTTCTTGATAAAGAAAATGAACGTTACTCAACGAACGTACATCCGGATTCTAGTGGAATTGCAGGTCCTTTTCCGAAAATTAGAGATGGAGAATGTCTGTATATTAGCAAATTCAAATCTCCTATGAATACAAAAGCGTCTTTGTCAAAATCTTTTGGATGTGGTATATGTGACGATATGCTTGAAATAGAGAAGGAATTTCTAGAGCATTGTTCTAGCCATCGATTTTCTCCACCTGACGACTTATTTGCTGACCTGTGCTGAATTATGATTCCGCGTAATTACAGTTGAAAACATTTGGAATTATTGTTGAATATCATGTGACACTATTTTGGACTAGTGATATTGTTGTTTTCATAATATATTAATTATATATTTTGTAATAGAATTAATTAGCTTATTATACTGAAATTAAATGTTAGACGTTATGCTTAGTCATTACAAAAACTAAATGTGTACTCGATTGTTATATATGTGGACGTTTACGTGTAATGGGTCCAGATGTCAATTTTAGTTTAAGAGAAAACAAGGCCTAACGTGGTTTTGGTGAGAATTTGTGATTTTGAGATTTTTATCTAGTTACTTTCTCCTATCAACGTATTTAACCCTTTCGCTGCGACGGCCTTTTAATCCCGTGTGCGACATGTAAACCAGAAATCTATAAGTAGGCCCTATATCCGGAATTTTCACAAACTTTATAATTTTTATGCCGAACATCTTGCGTTTTGCAGGCAAATATTGTTTGAAAAGCATACGCCCTTTCTACTGAGCGGGGCGTTCTCATGATCCCTTTTGCCCGCACAGCTACTAAGCAAAATCGGGCCTTCTCAGTGGTTGGCCCCTCCCTCTGGAACGGGCTTCCTTTGATGCTGCGCTTGCATCCCAGATTCCACTCTGAATCTTTCTATACTTGCCTCAAAACTGTCCTTATCAGCCGTGCTGTAGTCGGGAGCGCTCCTGAGTAGTAACCTTGAAGGGCGCTATATAAAACTCTTCGTAATGAATGAATGAATGAATTACGTTAATGATGAGCCAGCTTTCCGAATAGTCTGTTCACTTCTGTTTCTAGTATTATATAACCTCAATAAATAGCAAATATGACTGTTAATTATTTTTCATAAGTCTATAAGATCTTATGATGTAGTGTAGGGCGTTAATATGTATTCGCTAGATGACGGGATATACTTTCTTAAACTTCAGCTTACTTCTCATTGTAGCGAACACTTTAATCGTCGCCATTTTGTGCTGTTGACAGTTAATCAGCATTATGGAGAAATTCGACATTAATACCAAACCTGGTTAGATTCTTTTACTCTGTGCATGCAATTTAATGGACAAACACATTTAGTTAACGGCAGCTAAGTCAATTCAACGAGATAGTTGCTAATATAATGTTGTGATTTGATGTTAATGTTTATTTCCCGCTTAAACGGGGTCAGCCCGAATCCCCGAAACCCGAATCCCCGAAAGCGCTGAAAACAGACAAAGCCCGATTTCCCGAAAACAGTTTTCTAGAAAGCGGCCGAAAGCTATTCAGAGTTAAAAAATGTAAATATGACATAGACCTAGAGTGGCCTTGATGTATATCGATATACTGCCTATTCAAATGTTTATTTGTTAATTATATTCTTTCGGGTGGGACTTAGAAAATAAATTTCGGGGATTCGGCCGAAATGTCTTTCGGGGATTCGGCCGAAATGTCTTTCGGGGATTCAGGTTTCGGGGATTCGGCCCGCACCCGCTTAAACGATGGCTGGAAAGTCATTCGGACGAACATCAGACCACTAGATGTCGTTAGACGCAGATCCGTGTCATGTATCGTTCTTTGTAACGTGTTCTTTAAAGCTCTTTGGCCTTCATGCGTAAATAATTCACGCAAAGTCGCACAATTAAGCGGTAATTTCGCAGTTTAGCGTTCTTAGGTAATCCCGTAGTTTAGGTTGGTAAATTAGGTAAACCCGTAGTTTAGGTTGCTAAGTTATTTTATATCGTCAATTTAAAATGGATGCTGGTTGATGTATATATGTTTTTGATTCAATTGAAGCTAGATTGATGAACATGCAACACATAACAACACTGTGACGTAGACTGGGATGAAGTAGGTCTCGTCTACTTCACTTTAGAGCAGTCATTACTACTTTAAAAATGATACCCTAGTGAATGACTGCCAAGTTATGTACCTGGCGTTTCACCTTGTCACCTTGTGCCGTCGATTCGCTGAATCCTAGCGACCGTCATAGTCAGCCTTCTCCATGCGTTCCGATCTCTCGTCGCCTCTCTCAGTTCCAGAAGGTTCATCTTCATTGTCTCGTGCATCTCCTCCATCCATCTCTTTCTTGGTCGTCCTCTTCCTCGTCTTCCCTCCCCACATGCCAGCATCATCTCCTTTTCCATGCCGTTTGCCCGCATCACATGGCCAAAATACATCATTTTCTGTCTCGCCGCTCTTTGCCTCAGTGTCATCTCTCCTCTTAGGTGTCCTATCTCTTCCAGTATATGCTCATTTGTTATCTTCTCAGTCCAGGAGACCCTCAGCATTCTCCTCCAAATCCACATTTCACATGCTTCGATTTTCTTCTCTAGTGCTTTGGTTTTTGTCTATGCCTCGCACCCGTATAGCACCACTGGTATTATCATTGCTTTTACAATTCTTTTTTTCGTTTCCAGGCTCACCGCTTTATCCTTTCATATCTTTTCCAGTCCCTGCATTGCTCCTTTTCCCAGAGTAATTCTTCGGCGTATCTCTCTCGCATCCCCCCTCCCTATCTATTGTAGCTCCCAGAAAACAGAAGCTCGATACCACCTCAATCTCTTCTCCATCTACTTCGAAGCTTCTCCAGCTTCTCCACTTTAGTCTTTTTTATGTTGAAATACAGTCCTGCTTTCTCACTTTCAAGCCTTAGTTTCCTGATGTTGTTTTTCAGTGTTTCTTTTTTCCCAGCCAACAATGTTGTGTCATCCGCATACCTTAAGTTGTTCACAACCTTTCCTGCTATCCTCACTCCTTCTGCCTCGTCATCAAATCCTGCCTCTCTCATTCATCCTTTCTGCATATAGAATGAACAGGTACGGTAACAGTATGCAACCCTGCCTTACTCCCTTCTTTATTTGGAAGCTTGCTGTTTCTCCGTGTTCCGTTCTCACCACTGCTATCTGGTTGGAATATAGGTTCTTGAGGAGAGTTATCAGGTGCATAGGTATGCCTGGCGTTTAGCTTTCCTAATTTTGGAAACTGCTATGATGATTTGAGATATCACGATCTAAAATTGGCTTGATTTTATTTGTCTATTCATGGAATGGTGTATTTCTAAGTACAGTCGTTAGGCCATTCTGTCTTGAGACAGATCTGTAACATTAAGGGTTTAAGCAATGTGCGTTGCCATTATTGCTAACTACTCACTCAACTACGAATCTTAATCGTACACTACAAATTTCTAAAGCACTACTCTAAAGCTAAGCGCAAAGCACCATCTTATTCACGAGGGCTGCGTCATATCCATAGATCGATATCCAGTGGGGGTCCGAGCCTGAGGCAGATGATGGTGAGTGAGTGGCAGTTTTATTGGAGGAACTGAGAATATTTGGGATTCTGAAGGTGTTTGTTTTGGAGTTGAGGTGCAGTGTGAATATGGATCGGTTGGAGAACTTGAGGCAAGTGGTGATTGGGGACGGGAGAAAGTAAGATATGTGGACAAACGGGTAGACTGGGATGCATATAAAAGGATCCTGAGTGGCCGAGTGGGTTGGTAGCCGCTCTTCACGCCGGTGCCCCGGTTCGATTCCCGGTCGGTCGGTTTATCAGAGATTAATTTCTCGGATCTTTATTGCGGGTGGCTCGGTCGCAATATAAACGTGGAGTACAATACAACACATTACAAATACAACTGGGGCGAGGTGGCTTAGGGTATGTTCGGTGCCTTGCAGCTGGAGGGTTGCGGGTTCGAATCCACCTCAAAGTCGCCGCATAGGGACCCTGGGCAAGTCCCTTCACTCGCAATTGCTCATGCGCTTCAGCGTGAAACTCCGATTCAGCGTCTGCACAGTAGTCGGGGCGCCTCTGAATGGGTATCTGGTAGGGGCGCTATAACAAGTGTTCAAATACAATACAATACAATATACTCAAATCCCAAGCATAAACATAATGTTATAGTAAAATCAAAAGTTGGATGAGTGATGAGAGCATGGTATTAATGCTATATTATTCCAGTAACATTAGAAGTTAGATGAGCATTATTTTAGCAGAAATAGGAGCTGGATGAGCGATGAAAAATGACTTTGATGCTAAATTATTGCAGTAAAACTAGAAGTTCGATGAACGATTAAAATATTTTTAGTATAAGTAGAAGTTGAATGAGGGATGGACATATTATATTAATAGTAGAAGTAGAAGTTGGATGAGCATAGAAAACGTGCGTAAACATGTTTAAAATTTTATGAATTGATATACAGGTTAGGATTTGAGTAAATTCGATCGGGATGTCTGGATGGTGAAGAGTTCGCAAGGGTTCTTTGGCTGGTAGTATTGCATTGAGTTGTAGGTTATCGTTAAGATCATGAAGTGGATGCACTCAAGGACTTTCAGCCAGTGGAGTGGTTTAAGAACGGAAGTGATATTGTGATGGTTTGGTGTATTGGTGATGCTTGAGTATATATGGCTGAACAGTCGTTCCACTGTATTAAGCTGCAATGAAATTATGCTCTATAAACATGTTGAATATTGACGTTTTATTGTTATTCTTAGCAAGTGTATGAAAACGACGAGCAACATTCTTTCAGAGCTTCAAAATCTGGTTGTAGGACAAGGCTTTCATCTTAATCATACTGTATTACAGTGGATTTGTATTACCCCGACTTTCGCTAAAGTCAGCTAATGACAGCTATTATATCTTCACTAAATATATCCTGAATAATAGCAGAAAGGTTTGCAATTATACAGCGGATGGATGACTTCAGTATTTCGTCAAGAAGTTTTTTCTGTATGAATAATTTTTTTATTTTACTCGGAAAGAACTATACTGCTGATGCGTGAAACTTGAACTCTTCTTGTAAGCTTCTGAAAGGCGAATTTAAATGAAGTAACCGGTAATGTGTGAAACTGGACACTGCTGGTGATGGAAAGGATATGACAACGACAACAATTGCCGAAATCTTTTACAGAGAAGTCTTATACAGACTCGACTTTGTCTAGAATCTTGTGATAGGGGAAGCACATACCAATCATTTAAAACACAAACAGATGTATACTGAATGTGATCATCTCACAGCTAGTCAACGAAATTGGCTTGATTTTAGCTGTCTATTCTTGGAATGGTGTATTTCAGGCCATTCTGTTTTGAGACGTAGCCGTAACATTAAGAGTTTAAGCAAGACACTTTTTTGTAGAAAATTTCTCTAAGAATTCCTGGAACTGTGCCTCACCATTATTACTAACTAGTCATTCAATTACGAATCGTTCTAATGGCCATAGACTCAAAATTTCTAAAGCGCTACTCTAAAGCTAAGCGCAGGGCACTGCAGCTTATTCACGAGTGCTGCGTCGTATCAGAAGGGTTGTCCAGAGATCGATGTTCAGTGCAGGTCCAAGTCCGTTGGTTGCCAGAGAGACCAGAGAGAGAGAGAGAGAGAGAGAGAGAGAGAGAGAGAGAGAGAGAGGGAGGCAGTGGATCGGCTGCTATGGCGGGTTTCGTTGAGGACGAGAAAAGTTTGGACGGCAGAGTATCGGATGGATCAGAGTATGATTTCTTCAAGACTTCAATTTGGAAAATCTGTGGCATGATAAGAGCCTGAGGTAGGTGACGTTGAATGATTGACGGAACTTAGAATATTCAGGTTTCAGAGGGTGTTTCTTACGGAGCTGAGGTGCAGTGTGGAATATGGATCGGTTGAAGAACTTGAGGCGATTAGTGACTGGGGACGGGAGAGCGTGAGATATATGAGGACGAACGGGTAGACCGAGATGGCTGGATGGTGAAGGGTTCGAGAAGATACTTTGGCTGGTAGTATTGCATTGAGTTGAAATTAAAGGATAAACCTTTGAAGTGAATGCGCTCCAGGATTTGCAGCCAGTGGAGTGATTTAAGAACGGGTGTGATGTTGTGATGCTATGGAGTATACATAGTGATGCTTGAGTGTATATGAATGAACAGTCATTCCACTGTATTGTGCTGCAATGAAATTATGTTCTATAAACATGTTGAATATTGACGTTTTACTGTTATTTTTAGCAAATGTATGAAAATGACGAGCAACATTCGGTCAGAGCTTCAAAATCTAGTTGTAAGAAAAGGCTTTCATCTTAATAATACTACAGTGGATTTGTTTTACCCCAACTTTCGCCATTGTCAACTATTATATCTTCACTAAATGTATCTTGAATAATAGCTTAAAGGTGTTCAATTATACAGCGGATGGATAACTTCAGTATTTCGTCATGTTTTTTCTCTGTGAATAATTTCCTATCTGACTCGAAAAGAACTACCACTGATACATGAAACAAGAACTCTTCTTGTAAGCATCTGAAGGTGAACTTAAATGGAGTAATGAGTAATGTTTGAAACAGGACACTACTGGTGTTGGAAAGTCTATGACAACAGCAATTACAGACCCTTTACAGATGCCATTGCTTTGAACCGCATACCAAAACTCATCCTTGTGAATAGTCATATACAGATCTCGACATTGTCTAGAATCTTGTGATGGGGGCAGCACATACAAATTATTTAAAACACAAATGTTAATTATTTCAGAAACTATATACTGAAGGTGATAATCTCACAGCTCATCAAAGAACCGATACTGGAGAAGAACATTGAAATTAACAATTAAGTGTGTATCCCGATGGAGAATACGAAACCACATGCAGGCGAAAAACAATACAGGTGCCAGATATGTCAGAAATCATTTGCTAAAGGTGGTAATCTGAACGAGCACATGAGAACCCATACTGGTGAAAAACCATACAGATGTCAGTTATGTAAGAAATCATTTAGTGACGGTGGTACTCTGATAACGCACATGAGAACCCATACTGGTGAAAAGCCATACAGGTGTCATCTATGTAAGAAATCATTTAATGGAGGTGGTAATCTGAAAACGCACATGAGAACCCATTCTGGTGAAAGACCATACAAGTGCCAGCTATGTAAGATATCATTTAATCAGGATGGTCATCTGAAAAAGCACATGAGAACCCATACTGGTTGAAGACCATACAAGTGCCAGTTATGTCTGAAATCATTTAATCAGGGTGGTCATCTGAGAATGCACATGAGAACCCATACTGGTGAAAAGCCATACAGGTGCGCGCTATGTAAGAAATCATTTAATCAGGGTGGTACTCTGAAGACGCACATGAGAACTCATACTGGTGAAAAGCCATACAGGTGTCATCTATGTCAGAAATCATTTAATCAGGGTGGTACTCTGAAAAGGCACATGAGAATCCATACTGGTGAAAAATCGAACAGGTGCCATTTATGCCAGAAATCATTTATCCGAATAGGGACCTTGACGGTGCATATGAGAACCCACACAGGAGTTAAACCATACATATGTGATGGTTGTAATAAAGGATTCACCTATGTTGGAAATCTAAAGAGTCACAGAAGAACTCATGTAACTGAAAAGCAACATTCGTGCAACAAGCCTTATACCAAAAGTAGTTCTTCAGCGAAGCAGTTTGAACTCCATGAAGGAGCACCGCAATGTCAGGATCTTAAAATGGGAATTGAAGTAATTGCTAACCTGTCTGATCATTTCACTAGATTTAGTAGTCCAGGCGTTGTTATTAAAGAAATTGATCGTTACTCAACGAACTTACATCCGGCTTCTAGTGGAATTGAGGCTCCTTTTCTGAAAATTAAAGATGGAGAATGCATGTATATTTGCAAATTCAAATCTCCTATGAATACAAAAGAGACGAAATCTTTTGGATGTGGTATATGTGACGCTATGCTTGATATAGAGAAGGAATTTCTAGAGCATTGTTCTAGCCATCGATTTTCTCCACCTGACGACTTAGTTGCTGACATGTGCTGAATTATGATTCCACGTAACTACAGTTGAACACATTTGGAATTAGTGATTTATAATGAAAAGATGCTATGGAAGTGCAGGATACCTAAATATATACGAATAGTTGCTTTGTGCCACTTTCAATTCAGAATACTTAGACAACTGTAGGCATTCTGATGTAGAGAATCCAGAGGTTTCTCCTTATGGGCACCACATATCTAAGGCTTTGCCTTTTCTCACAGAATAATTGTAAGACTGTTGAATTGATGCATGCCATCAAAATTAAATTTTATGCTATTATTACTAAAGACTTAGCAAAGTCTTTCGCTCTGGATTGCATTACTTGACAATTTCATTGTTAGGCCTAAATATTAAATTTATCTGCACAAATACTTCGGCTGGACTAGATATTTCATAATGCGGTTAGCTGTACATCATTTTGTGAGACTATTTTAGACTATTGATATTGTTGCTGTTTTCAAAATATATTAAATATTATGATTAATTATAGCTTATTCTACGTAGATTAAGTGTTAGACGTTATGCTTGGTCATTACGAATGATATAAATGTGTAATCAAGATTGTGATATATCCTGTAAATTTTGGTGTTCTGTTGTCTTTGGCGATTTTATATTACATTGAATTCTGTTCTTATAGCCTCTAAATAAATAAGCTGCATGTCGTAAATTGCACGTGCTTAAATTTCTCTGAATGGAATATGTTTTTTTTTAATACGCTGAAATTTTATAATTCCAATTGATATTTTCATCTAGTTTCAGCTGGATTATATCCTTGTTCGAAACTAACGTGAGCAACCTTACTACAGAGTAAGGGTTTAATTTCAAATGACGCATGTAGCGTACATTCACATGGTTACCTAATGAAACTGGCGTTGCGTTTAAGATCCTGATGCTACACGTAATTCTCTAGCAGCATATGCTCCATCTTATCTCAAGGACTTTGCTTCTCTTCAGTCTCTTCCATGCCTGGTCGCACATTTCTCCTCGTAGTCCAAGCCCCACATTTTCAGCGTCGCTATTCGTATGCCTTTATTAGCGCTACTATAGCGAAATCGTCACTAGTGGTCGCGAGCTGTGGTGGGACCGCGTAGGAAGAGTAAGTCCTTAAGTCATAATGATGAGCGTCAGCTTCATAAAACCAGTAGGCCTATGGCTTACCGTGTCTCACCGTGCCTCAACTCTAAGCGAAGGGAAGCTACTGCTATCTGCCAGACTGGTTCGTGATTCTCGGATGGGGAATGACTGTCGACTCCCACGAAGCGTCAGGATTCGTTGTGATCCAACGCACAGTCCTTTGATTATGCCTAGTGATTTCATTATCCAGGTGAACATTACTGCTTCTGGAAGTCTTAGCATATCTATCTCGGGCTTCGAACCCCATACATGTCCTAACCCAAGTTCTCATCGGATCGGTAACTGCCTGTCTCCATTATAGTGCAAGGTCTACGATGCTCTAGTAGGCATTTTTGTCGTAGCACAGGATCTGTCAACATCGAATGCATTAAATCCGTCTGTTAATTGAGTCAGGTTTATGTTTTTAGGCCTAAATAGTTCAATTAATTAAAATTATAAAATCTATTGAACTTTGAATGCTCTACGCAGTAACACAAAACCGATGAATTGTCACATAAAGCTTATAATATTGTGTTCAAATTACAAAAACGTCATTTGATCGTTGTGAACTTGTGAAATTGCTTCATTCGTATTCAACCGCAATGGACCCTATTATAAATTCAGCTTAACGCGATCTTTTATTCTCGGTCTGTTTCAAACAAAACAGCAGACATCAGTAATGTTCATTGTCTTTGAATGAAGAGCAGTAAGTCCTATGGCTGGAAACCGATGTGAAAACATTCTGTGTTAGCCTACGTTTCATTAATTTGATATCTGATGGCTGTAGCCTGATCACTTGTAGAATATGGAGATCCATTCGTCGTTTTAGTCGACAGAGTTTCGCCCCTAATTGTTTCTTTTCAAGATTTAGGCCTACACTTTTAGTGCCTAGCGAGTGTTTTTGTATCGAAAACTGCGGGCGTCATTTTTTAAATAAGTAAAATTCGGGCTATAGGTCAAGATGAGTCTGCGTTCCAACATCATGGTCACAAAGATTCTTTCTGCAATTAATTAGATGCCACAGAATGCTATTTTGTTATTATGCCGAAGCACATTGTAATTTATGTAATATGGGTTCTCATATGCGTTTTCAGATGACCACCATCGGTAAATGATTTCTGGCATAACTGGCACTTGTATGATTTCTCTCCAGTATGAGTTCTAATGTGAGTTTTCAGATGACCAGCTTGAGTAAATGATTTTTGACATAACTTACATTTGTATGGTTTCTCTCCAGTATGGGTTCTCAAGTGACAATGCAGCTTGCTACTCACGGAAAACGCTTTCCTACATAGCTGACATTTGTATGGTTTTTCACCAGTATGGGTTCCCATGTGTGTTTTCAGATCTCCACCATGAGTAAATGATTTCTGACATAACTGGCATTGGTATGGTTTCTCTCCAGTGTGAGTTCTCTTGTGTTTTTTAAGATCACCACCTTGAGTAAATGATTTCTGACATAACTGGCACTTGTATGGTTCTTCACCAGTATGGGTTCTCATATGCACAATCAACCTTCCTAATTTGGTAAATGATTTACCACATGCCTGACATTTGCATTGTTGCTTTCGTGTACGTATTCTCACAGGAGCTGTCACAATTTCACCTTGAGCATATGATTTCTGAAGTATTTGATGTTTCTGTGGCTTTTTGCCAGAATTGGATTTTATGCGCTTTTGTAAATCACCATAATGTGCAAATGATTCTTCATATAACTTGGATTTGCATTGCGTTTCTTCAGCACGAGTAGAATCCATTTTAGAGCAAATGGAGGTATAGATAATCTCTGCTTTGGTTGAAGCAAGTGCAACTTTTCACATGGTTCGTGTGTCAATAATAGTTCTTTTTGGATAAAGTAACAAAATTAGTCACACAGAAAAAAAATCTGTTGTGATGAAATATTGAAGCAATCCAATTTCTGTAGAATAACCACACACTTGCTTTATTAATCAGTAGCGATGTTAACTGGTGAAGAAATAAATAATCGATAAAAAAGCAGCATAGAAATATATCCAGTCTAATTTTTTTGGTGAAGATCAATGCGATATTGGCCTTCTCATATAGCTGAATTGAGGTCTTCATGCACCTACTAAAATGAAGTAAAGCAACATCTCAGTAATAGTTTATTAAGACATAACAAATTATTAAATTATTGTTCACAACTGAAGGCTAATTGCTGTTACATTAAGGTCGGAATGGTTTCCATCCACAGCTCAATGAATAGTTGAATAAATAGTTGGTGCATGAATAGTTGAATAAATAGTTGGTGCATGTACTCCATGTAGTAATGGCAGGTATAGTTTCAGTATTTAAATTCCTAATTATTTCCTAACTGGTTGTCTTGCTGAAATCCCACCATCCAGGTTACAAGTGATCGATTCATAACATGAAAATGCATCTAACTACACCTAGTGATTTCACTGTCTGAAGGACTTTCTATAAAACCATAGTTTACGTTGCTAAATTTTATTCATCCAAAAAAATAATTTCATCCATCCATCTTCTAGTTGATCAAAAAAATATTTTAACCCATGCAACTTCTTTTAAAACCCTACTTTACAATGCCATATTATTTTATATGGCCAAATTAAAATGGAAGCTGGATTGATGAAAATAATTGTTTGCTTAAATGGAAGTTGGATTGTTCAAACTAATTCTTTCTTGAACAGAAGGTGGATTGAAGTAAATAATTGCTTCCATAAATTTACGAGGCTAAACTACACGTTTACCGAAGCTGGATCGATGAAAAAGATTCTCGCTAAAGTAGAAGTGGGATTTATGAAAAATAATATTGCTAGGATGGGCGAATAATTATCGATGGCTTAACGTTTCAGTTGTGCATATTTGTGGGTGTTGACGTGATAAGGGACAAGATTGTCGGTTTGGAGTTATTGGCATTCTCAAAATGTTCAGAATGAGAGTGAAATAAAGAGTAAATCTGCATATTATCCAGCACATGTCTGGTTATTGTAGAGACTGGTAAACAGAACAACCCCGAAAATGCTCATTTTGATTAATTTGCGATTAAAGAATAGGGCATACAGTAAGATGAAGTTATAGGTTCTATGGTTTCGCAACTACTACTGCATTGTTACGGAGTGCTATATAACTATAATTAGAAGCCATTTCCTGTAGTCTTCAGTAATATGTTACTGCCACTGAATTATCTGACAGATAATTATGCAGTTTAGTCGTGAAATAGGCCTACTATAAGCCTACTGTACCGAAAAGAAATAAAATTTTGACATTTTTGGGTTATCCCGTAGTTTAGGTTGCTAAATTATTTGAATGTCTTCAATGCCGTACTTCACGTTGGTAAGTAAGCAGTCTACCTATGTCCATTATAAGTATCATTAATCCCGCTTCCATTTCACGAAGAATTTTATTAATCAATACAGCTTCCATTTCATGAAAAAAATGACCCAACTTCTATTTAACGACAAAAATTTTTTCATCAATTGATGGAACTTTTATTTAGGTAAAGAACTATTCTCATGGGTCCAGTTTCTACTTACGGAAACAATTATTTGCTTCAATCCAGCTCCTATTGCATCAAAAACTTAGTTTCATCAATCCAGCTTCTATTTATGGTTAAAATTATTTCCACCAATCCAACTTCTGTTTAAATACACAAATGGTTTCATCAATCCCACCTTCATTTAGGGAAACCATTTTTTTTAAATCCAGCTTCCATTTTAATTTGACGATATAAAATAATTTAGCAACCTAAACTACGGGTTCACCGAAGCTGGATTGATAGAAAATAATTCTTAATTAAATAAAATTTGTATTGACAAAAATAATTCATGTTTAAAAAGAGGCTGAATTGAAACGAATTTTTCTCTAATGAAAGCAGGATCGATTGGAAGGATTCTCGTGAAAGTAGAAGTTGGATTGATGACAAATAATAATGCTACAACGGGCAAAATAATCAATACGCTAACATAACCTTTTCCGTTTAAAGAACAAGTTACCAAGAACGATGCATGCCAAGGAACTGCGTCTAACGACATCTTGTTGTCTGATGTTCGTCCGAATGACTTTGCAGCAATCGTTTAAGGAGGAAATAAAGATTAAGATCAAACCACGATTATATTAGCAATTCTCTCATGGACTCAGCTTCCGTTAATTAGATGTGTTAGTCCACTACATTATATGCACAGAGTTATAGGATCTAACCAGGTTTCGCATTAAAGTCGAATTTCTCCATAATCTGGTTTAAACTGACATCAGCACAAAATGGCGAAGAATAAAATGTTTCGTTACAATGAGAACTACATGTAAGCTGAAGTTTTAGAGAGTATCTCCTGTCATCTAGCGAATACATTGTAACTCGCTGCAGCAAAAGAGATTTTACGTTTATATTAATTACCAATAACAGTCATATTTCTAAAATATGTATTTATGATATCTACATAATACTGTCTTGTAAAAAGAAGTGACCCGACTGTTGGAGAGCTGGCTCATCATAGTGCATTAACGCAATAATATAACGTAATAATATTATTTCTTATTATGCAATATCTGTTGGCCGAATAAACAAACCGTGATATCGTAATCTCGATAATCTAATTGACACATCAATGCTAATTAAGCACTTAGAACCAGGCTACTCATTTGCTCTGCTGTGTACTTCTCCTTCCATCCATCTGTCTCTGTCTATCTATCACTGTGTCTCCATGTCTGACTTTCTGTCCGTCCATCCGTCTGTCTGTTCTTCTGTCTGTCTGCGTAGCTGTTTGTTTCCCTGTATGTGTCTGTGTCCGTCCGTCTGTGTGTCTGTCTATGTATCAATGTCGCGCATCCTTTGTCGTTTTATCGACGCGCAGTCGGTTCATCGCGGAACGAAAGACATTGGACTAACTGTTTCTGATTCTATTATATGTTCGTACTTTTGTCTGCCTCTTTTTCTTCGGTCGGTGTCGGACTGGGTTGCATCCAATAACCTCCGACTGAATTCAAACAAGTCCCGAGAGATGTTGGTAACGAGGAGAGGATTTGCTGAACAGCCACCTATGTTGGAGGGTGTGCAATGGGTTTAATCCTTGAAGATCCTGGGACTTACCTTAGGAGCAACCTAAGAGCCACCTCCCACGTGGATGAAATCATAGGCGTTTGCTCTGGATCACTACAGGCACTGCGCATACTCAGATCCCACGCATGGTCTCTCGGGGTAGGCGTTGAACGCTGTTGCTGAAGCATCTACAATCTCTAGATTACTGTTCGCTACCTTAGTAGCATCATGGGTTTATGTGACTGCAGCAAACTGCCAAAGACTGGAACGGTTCCTGGCCAAAACAATAATTCGAATTGGATATGTCTGTGATGGAGGGACAACGATGGAGAAGTGGGTTGAAGTTGCTGAGGATCGTCTTTCCCTCAAGGCTGTCGACTGGAGTCGTGACCATCTGCTGCGTCTAAGAGGTTGGTGTTCCCTCTGCCGCCTTGCTATCCGACGCCATTCATCGGTGAGCACATTGATTCGAACTGCAGTGCTAGGACGACGCAAATTTCATACCAAGTGTTTTCTGTAAACATTTCAGAAAAACTTGTCGCTGACAAAATAACAAGTAAACAATTCTTAAGCAGAAATTATAACCCTTAGTTATTCCTTTTCTCTATTTTTGCCTCTAACTGTAAGCCACGGTGCTGTTTGTCACCTGGCATTGATTAGATAACAATAAACGAATATCATCATGAGTCGATTATGCTACTCTTGGACGTGACGTTGACGCGGAAAAACGTGTTTGGCTGCAGGCCACTGACCCTGAGGATTTGAAGCGTTGCTTTACGAAGTCCACAGATGGCTCAGTCGCCGGAACAAGATTATTCACAGGCGCTCAGTCAAAACAGAATCGATAAACAGGTAAGGCTGTGCCTTTGCCTCTGCCTCTTCCTCTCTCTCTCTCCCTCGCTGTGCTATCTCTCTCCCTATGGCTATGGTGTGGTTGTCAGAGTGTTAGACTGTCAACCGAAAGGTCGGGGGTTCAAATGTCGGCTGCGCATGCGCCCCTAGTCAACGCAGCTGTAGTTAGTAGGCTACACTACTACGTACATTGTCATTGAGAAGATCAAGGGAACTAATTATTATTGTCTTATAACAAATAGGCGTAATTCTTTGCATTGGCTTCCTGTTTAGGAAAGGTTTTGCGTTAAATTGCAACCCGTGATTTATAAAACATTGAACTCTTGTCGCTAGTTGGCGAAAAATCCTCAAGAATGCAATGCTTTTCTTAAACACCTTTAAAACGATTTCGATCAATCCAAAGCCAAGCCATAAATCATGTTAATATCCGGAAGATCAGTACGCTAAGACAGAGATGCAGCCTATGACGGATTTAATAAAGAGAAGAAAAGTCCTTAAGCTAACCCTAAGAGGCAGCTCTGGATGTGAAGTGTAAGCGACTTCATTTTCTTAGCCTCCTCACATGAAGGCGTGTAGCCATTCCCTCGCCACCTGACCTTTGGACCGACAGTGAACTCGTTACAGCTTTGAAAATGGCGGCAAGTAGAGATGAAATCTCGAAAGAAATTTCTTCCCTGCCGGGCATTTAAACCCCCGACGTCATGCTAAGCACTTGAATATCGTTCACCACATTTTAACGTAAACTGGGGATAAAATCTGACATTGCCATAGACGTTTGATGACACCCAACTGGGTTGCTGACAAAGTAGTGTGAACTGTTATCCATTGTTTAAATTAACCCTGCGGATTCCAAGGCCATTGACGTCGACCTACTGAAGAGAATTAGAAGTCTAGCTAGCTTTATTTACTTCAATGTTTAACGTCGTCATTATGACATCAAAGGCCATTGGCGACAATTTAAAAATTATACAGTTAAGTGAAATGAATTCATAGCGTGTGGTTTCAGTTTAGCGACACTACGTGTGATAACAAAAATCATTAGAGTCGACCTCCTGCTTTATTCAGGCTTCAGACTGGCACCGCCAAAGTGCTAGCAGTTGCGGCAGAGCACGAATGACAAATTTAAAGGATCAATTGACGACGTATTAAAGGTGTCTAAAGAGAGAATGATAAAATGCCCGACGGTTGACCTCATTGCAAATAACATAGCCTCAGTACAACCGGTCAATCGTCCGCGGAGGATGGTAGGCTATCTGCCTGTCTTGCCTGTCTGTGTGTTTGTCTGCTTGGGTCTGTCTGTCTGCCTGTGTCCGTCCGTACGTTTATATAGCACCTCTGTTATTAACGAGTTGTAATAACTTCCATAGCCCCTTTGTCTAATCAACAAAGCATCCACCAACTGGCTGGCCTTCAGGGATGACTGCTGGTAGAAACTCACCTCTGATCTTATAACCATAGACGTGGAAGCGAGTCACAGCAGTATGGTACAAGCCCTCCGAGAAATCGTCAAAAAGCACATCCAGACGACCACACCACCTCGAAGAAAGAAGAAAACTTGACCTACTGGACTCAGGAGTGTACGTTCAGCTGCGAAATGAAGCCCCAAGCAAAATGCAAAGGACGAGATACATGTACCTAGACGATATCGCAAACTATACCAGCAAATCAAAGGTATGACCCAAAAATCATTAAAAAAATGCCCCAAAACAACATTGGAGAGACTGGAACATGCAATACTAGGTATACAAACATAGGCAAACTTACTTTTTCATCTCGATACTTCAGATTCAAATGCATATGAAAAGTAATCGATATAGAAGTACATGCGATTGAGAAATTATTTCCCACATGATTTACCTCACCATGCCTTGCTTGCTTCACCATCCAGCACAGCTCACCACATCTCTCCTCACCGTATACCATATCCTATCTCACTAGACCTCATGTGACCCAATTCTACGTAATACCTAGGATGTCTGATTGGTTAGAGCGCTCGCCTTGTAACACAGAGTGTAAGGGTTCGATCTTCCTCCACTGAGACGGTTACTGTGTTGGGGCATTGAGAATGGCATTCACTCAAAATTGCTCAGCGTCATCGACTGATGCTTAGTCGTTCAAGAGCGTTGCTCAATAAATGCAGATATAACAATATTAATACCTTACCAAACCTTAGGCCTAACTGACAATGACTTCCATTACCGTATGCCTCCACCGTTTAGCTCAGTTTTGTGGTTGATCTGTTGCAGAGAATTTATTCTGTTGATAAATCATTTCGTTGCGACATCTGTGGACGAGAATTTCACCAATCAGGGAACCTTACACGTCACCGTCTTACTCACACGTCAATCAAACCCTACGCATGCGCAGTCTGCCTCAAGGCATTCTATCGTCTGGCTAATTTACATACGCACTGTATGTGCACTC
Organism: Aporrectodea caliginosa; assembly: GCA_020284085.1. Classification (NCBI taxonomy): domain Eukaryota; kingdom Metazoa; phylum Annelida; class Clitellata; order Crassiclitellata; family Lumbricidae; genus Aporrectodea; species Aporrectodea caliginosa. Next base: position 1,913,511 of record JACEVL010000005.1, on the reverse strand, counting down.
ACGAGTGAAAACAAACAGTCAGAATCAGCTGAGAGAGACTTGATAAATCAATCACTCAGTCAATAATTTCAAGCAACCAATCAATGAATCTTCTAATTCACTCCTTCAGTCAGTCATTCATTCTGTCAGCCGTCAGTCAGTCAGTCCATCAATCAATAAATCAATCAGTCAATCCCATCAATCAGTCAATCAATCAATCACTTTAGTTTGATGGAAATAATTTTTTCAATTGAACTTGCGTTGAAGTGAAGAATGTTTTCTTTAACAGAAGTTGGATTAATGAGAAGAATTCATGCTAAATAAAAGTTGGATTGATGAAAACAATTCTTCCTTAAATGGAAGTTGGACTGATGTAAAGAACACTTGGTAAACTAAAAGTTTGATTGACGAAGCCAACGTCAAGAAGTGATTTTTGTTGTGAACCTTTTGACAGTGAACCATTTGTCGAGGAACAGTCAGAACGGAATACCTTACTGCATCCAGGAACACTAGTATAGGCTTTCATGTTGATCTTCAGCAAATTTGCATTGTCGTATACAGTGACGCAATGAAAATGGACGTGGTTTGATACCTTAGACAAGAAGCACAAATAAGGAGGACCTTGTGAATACCCTATACCAGAATGATTGATGCCCAACTATTTGGTAATTAAAATGATAATCATTAACAGTTTGTATGTATATATAATATTGGAACTGCAACAGCACATCTTATTTATATAAAATCACAACTAAGTGTCCCAGTCTTCAATCTTGAACGATACGTGTTGAAAATTACAAATCAGCATAGGTCAATAAATAAGTCGTCAGGTGGAGAAAAGCGATGTCTAGAACAATGCTCTAGAAATTCCTTCTCAATTTCAAGCATTTCACCACATACACCACATCCATAAGATTTTTCCAGAAACGGTTTCGCATCCTCAGGTGATTTGATTCTGTTAATAGAAAGACATTCTCCGAGACTAATGTTTGCAACAGGACTTGTCATTTCATTAGAATTAGGATGCATGTTCTTTGACAAACGTTTCTTTGATTTATGAATGAAGCCTGTACTACATAATGTTATGAATCGAACAGATAGGTTAACAATTGATTCACTTTTCGTTTCACGATCCTGTGGCTGGGTTCCATCATGGAGTTTAAACTGCTTTGCTGAAGAACTGCTCTTGGCATAAGATTTATTGCGTGGATGTTGTTTCTCATTCATGTGAGATCTTCTGTGACTTCTTAGATTTCCAAGATGAGTGAATCCTTTATTACAAACGTCACATATGTACGTTTTTTCTCCTGTATGGGCTCTCATGTGCGTTTTCAGATAAACACCTCGAGTAAATGATTTCTGACACAACTGGCACTTGTATGGTTTCTCTCCAGTATGGGTTCTCAGGTGTATTTTCAAATTACCACTTTCACTAAATGATTTCTGACAAAACTGGCATTGGTATGGTTTCTCTCCACTATGCAATCTCATGTGTCTTTTGAGAGGACCACCCTGAGTAAATGATTTCTTACATAGCTGGCATTGGTATGGTTTTTCCCCAGTATGGGTTCTCATGTGCCTTTTCAGATTACAACCATGATTAAATGATTTCTTACATAACTGGCATTTGTATGGGTTTTCACCAGTATGGGTTCTCATGTGTATTTTCATATTACCACTTTCACTAAATGATTTCTGACAAAACTGGCATTGGTATGGTTTCTCTTGATTATGGGTTCTCATGTGTTTTTTCAGATCACTACCTTGAGTAAATGATTTCTGACATAACTGGCACCTGTATGGTTTTTCACTAGTTTGCTCAGTTGCATGAGTTCTTCTGTGTCTCTTTAGATGTCCAATATCTGCGAATCCTTTATTACAACTAACACATATGTATGGTTTAACTTCTGTGTGGGTTCTCATATGCACCGTCAAGGCCTCTCCTCGATTAAATATTTTCTGACATAACTGGCACCTGTATGATTTTTCCCCAGTATGGGTTCTCATGTGCCTTTTGAGATTACAACCATGATTAAATATTTTCTGACATAACTGGCACCTGTATGATTTTTCCCCAGTATGAGTTCTCATGTGCGTTTTCAGATGAGCACCTTTATTAAATGATTTCTGACATAACTGGCACCTGTATGGGTTTTCACCAGTATGAGTTCTCATGTGTGTCTTCAGAGTTCCACCGTGATTAAATGATTTCCTACATAGCTGGCACATGTATGGGTTTTCACCAGTATGGGTTCTCATGTGCGTTTTCAGAATACCACAGTGAATAAATGATTTCCGACATAACTGGCATCTGTATGGTTTCTCAACAGTATGGGTTCTCATGTGCATTTTAAGAGTACCACCTTCATTAAATGATTTCTGACATAAATGGCACCTGACATAAATGGCACCTGTATGGTTTTTCACCAGTATGGGTTCTCATGTGCGTTTTAAAATGACCAACACGATTAAATGATTTCCGACATAGCTGGCACGTGTATGGTTTTTCAACCGTATGTGTTTTCGTATTCTCCATCAGGATTCTTTCTGAATAATTGTCATCCGTTTGTGTTTTAAATTATTCGTATGTGCTTCGCCAATCACAGAATTCTAGACAAGCTGAAAACATGGAGATCTTTATAAGACTTTGACAAGGATGAATTTCGGTATGTTAAAGGTTTCTGCAATTGTTGTCATATCCTTTCCAACACAAGCAGTGTCCAGATTCACACATTACCGATAACGTCATTTTAGTTCGTCTTTCAGATGCTTACAAGAAGAGTTTCGTGTTTTCATGTATCAGCGGTAGTTCTTGTCGAGTAAAATAAGAAAGTATTCACACAGAAAAAAACTTCTTGACGAAATACTAAGCTTGCCATCTGTTGTCTAATAGCTCACTCCTTTATGCTATCATCCAGGATACATATAGGGAAGATATAACAGTTGACTAAAGTTGTGGTAAAAGAAATCACTTGATTCTGAAGCTCTGAAAGAATGATGCCTGCCATTGTCATTTTCACACATCTGCTAAAACGTCAATATTTAACATGTTTATGTCACATAATTTCATTGCAGCTTAATAGAGCGGAATGACTGCTCACTCATATACTCTTAAACATCACCATATACACTAAAGCACCATAATATAAACACCCGTTCTTGCATCACTAAAGTGGCTGAAAATACTTTCAAAAGCGCATTCACTTCAAACTCTAATCGCTAACCTACAACTCAATGCAATACTACCAGCCAAAGTACCTTCGCACAATCTTCACCATCCATACATCCCGGTCTACGCATTCGTCCTCATATCTCAAACTATCCCGTCCCCAGTCACTCCGCGCCTCAAGTTCTCTAACCCATCCATATCCCACACTTCACCTCAACTCTGTAACAAACACACCTGCAATCCCCCAAATTCTCAGTTCCTCCAACAAAACTGCCACTCATTCACCATCACCTGCCTCAGGTTCCTCTACTAATCAAACTAAATATTTTCCAAATTGAAGCCCAATCTCTTTCAGAAATCACACCCTCATCCATCCGATTATCTGCCTTCCAAGCTTTCTCGTCCTCGACGAAACCCGCTACAACAGTTGATCTGCCTGTGTTTGGTCTCTCGTGAATATGCTGGTGCTTTCCGCTTAGCTTTAAAGTAGTTGAGTGACTAGTAAACAATAATGCATCAATGCTAGGCACAGTTCCAGAAAGTAAGTAAAGTAATATTCTACTAAAATTTGTCTTACCTAAACCCTTAATGTTACAGATCTGTCTCAAAACAGAATGGCCTGACGTCTGTACTCAGAAATACACCAATCGATACCGAGAGAATTGACCTAACGATTACGTGACGCGATCGATCTTTTCGAAACCTTGGGAATTTCCGATAGTTTCGATCGATGAGTCATAACGAGAACTTTAAGGCTGTATAGGTCAAATGTTTAGAAATTGAAGGCTGTATAGGTCAAATGTTTCGAAATTGAAGGCTGTATAGGCTGAATGTTCCAAAGGATTTAATATATAACTACTACGATGCCATGCTCAAGGTGGTGGAATAAAATTGAAGGTCACACGTTTGTTCAGATGTTAATATAACGATAAATGCTGCATGCATGTAAATGTATGCCAAGGACGTAGCGAGACAGAAATTCAAGAGGAGGCAACTTCACAGATCATTGGGAAAATCCTGGTCATTGGGGTTATTGGTCAATGGAAGTTCCAGTATATAATTTTATATATACAAAAAAGCAAGAGCCTCATCGTGCCTCAATGTAGCTACTCCTATGATGTATGTATGTATGTATGTATATATGTATGTATGTATGTCACGACAACTCGTCGAACGACATTTCGTCTACGATCGAGTACGACACTTCGTCGAGCGACATTTCGTCGAACGACATTTCGTCTACTAAGTTATTTGATGTTGTCACTTTAAAATGGAACCTGGATTGATGAAAAAACTGTTTCACGAAATGGAAGTGGGATTGATGAAAACATTCCTGTGTTGAAATAGAAGCTGGATTGTTCGAAATAATTTTTACCGTAAATAAAAGCTGAAAATCAACCTGGATGCATAGATGAAAATAGGTTTCCATTCAATATAAGCTGGATTGATGAAAATAATCTTGTCAGTAATTAGAAGCTGGATTCCTGAGAATATATAGCACGTTTTAGCGAAACTATAAGAAAGCGGCCTCTGTTGATTAGCCGTAATGGATACAGATAGGCCTACACTTGTAGACGAATTGTCGTTAGACGAATTGTCGTAGACGAAGTGTCGTTAGACGAAAATTTAATGTCGTTCGACGAGTTGTCGCGGAACCGTATACTCCAGCAGTTAATGGACATTGGACAACCATATAATATGCAGCTATACGAATATGATACCGTGGTACACAAATTACGCTGCACACAAAAGGTCCCGGAATCGACCGCGCATCGATCGCCTACTCAATACAGTGCGATCGATTTTCAAATCGCGTTATATTTTCAAATGAGATGCTCTGATAATAACACGTAACTTACGAATTTATAGGGTATATAGAACTCGTTTTACAGGTGTCGGACTTACCTCACAAGAATATCTGACAGGGTAATTTGGATTATTAGATGACCTTATACTGAATCTAGTAACTGGCTGAACAGACGTCCCGGTTTTCCCGGGACAGTCCCGATTTTATGCTAGCTGTCCCGGCTGCCGGGAAAGGTAGGCCAAACTCTAAATATTATGTCCCGGTTTTTAAAAACTGACCTGACTTTCCGATCTTATATATATGATGTATTTCATGTGCGTTTGTCATGTGATCAAATAAAGGATATACTTACTTACTTTATCAACGTCTCCTTGATTTTACTACTGGCATCTGGCGAGTAAATTCATTTTTAATCTCACTTTATTTATTACCATGCATAATACGGTAATACCTCTTCCGGTTCTAAACGTCATAACTCATAATAATATAATTGTCGTAGTGATAATCACAATATTTCTTACATCATGGTGATAATTTTCTGATAAGACACATTTTCATAAATAATATTTTTTTATTTAAAATCTAAATCCTAAAATTTGAAACTAAATTACTGAAAAAGGCCTAAAATTATAAAATGTCAAAACGAAAATGTTCTTTTAACGACGATATGAAGGCCGAGTTTTCATTCTTGTCCAGCAGTGCGACTGATGGTAGTACTGCATTCTGCAATATCTGTAAGTGAACTATTTCGGGTAAACGTGTATTTTAGCGTCCTAATTATTCGCCCGTTGTAGCACTGTTGTTTTTCATCAATCCAACTTCTACTTTGGCGAGAATCATTTTCATTGATCCAGCGTCCATTACGCAAAAATTCGTTTCATCAGTCCAGCTTCTATTTAAGCAGGAATTTATTTTTCATCAACACAACTTTTATTTATTTGAGAATTATTTTCCATCAATCCAGCTTCTATTTAGGCAAGATTCTTTTCATCAGCCCCACTTCGATTTAAGGATAAATTATTTTCATCAATCCGACTTCTATTTAGCAAGAATTCGTTTCATCAATGCAACTTGTTACGACCAACGCTAAAACCCATGCAATGGCGGATAATTTAGGACGCTAAAATACACGTTTACCCTATTTCGGTTGCTCACGGCGGCAGGTCAGATAGGATGGTGTTATGCAAAAGTGGACCAACCCTCAAAATTTCACAATTTATTTTTATTTTTCCATTAAATTCAACGTTCTAGCCCATCAGAATGTTTAATAAATAGCTAAAAACAAATGGACCAACTTGCGACTCTTTTATGCACAACTGGACCAAGCCACAGAACCGTGGCTTGGTCCAGTTGTGCATAACAGGGACCAAGCCACAGAACGCGGCTTGGTCCATTTGCGCAGACAAAGCCATACGAACTCGACTGGGCCAAACAAATATTTCGCGGTGGAGATACTGCTAGAAGACCTAAGAAGAATGTTCAGATTGTCCAAGGACTGGCAGATGCTTTTTAATTTGGAAAAGTGCTCAGTAAAAATGAATATGGAGAAAAGAAACAAAGAATTGTTCTATGAAATTGGGTTAAAGGTAGCAAAAGTAAGTGAGGTAGAAAGAGAACTGGGAGTGATCATGCAAAAAGGTGCTAAACCTTCAAGGCAGTGTGCTGAAGTATCAGAAGAATTGAGGTCATAATTAGGGAATTAACTCAACCTTAGGTATGATTAGAAGTACAATAGCCAGTAGAGAAGGATACAATACTGTGGTTGTACAAATCATTGGTTAGGCCACAGTTAGAATAGGGCCTATAAGATTATCACTGGAAAGGAGGCAGTGCAGTGGGAGAGGTTCTTTGAATTAGCACGAAACCAGGCGACTCCAGGACACAGGTATAAATTATTATAACTCGAGGGAACCGAAATGAATATCATGACAGAAATTCTTCAGTACAAAAGTTGTAGACTTGTGGGATGGTTTGGATGATAGTACTGTCTCAGTGGAAAATATTACAGCTTTCAAGAGGAAGCTAGGAGAGATAGACTATTAAGCATCACAGTACATGTTAACTTGCGTATACTTGACTATAGCGTATAGGGGAGACCGGGGTTGAATGCAACAGGGGTTGGTTGCAACACTATCGCTAGTTAAGCGCTAAATAATAGCAGCGTAAAATCAAATCACCTACCTTGTAAAGATTACATTTTAGGTCAACGTGACTTAATTTCTTGGCCGGCAGTTGACTAGAACTACCGAAAAAATAAAAAAATAATTTTCGGACATCAAAAGTAAATTTGGCGATTTTGTGTTTTTTCGTAATGTAGCTCAATGCTTTGAAGCAATTTAGTGCTGTTAGGTGCCATAAGTTGCACAAGGAATTGGGCTTCAAAATGCATTTAGTCGTTTTATTTAAAACCAACGCTGTCGATAAAATGTTTCTATAACAATGTCCATGCACTGCTTCGGGGTTGGTTGCAACATTTTAATCGGGGTTGGTTGCAACATGTTGCAACCAACCCCCATGCATTTATTTCAATTAATCGTGTTCAATATAGACCTGCTCGTCACAATTAGCGCAATCACAGACACTTGAACAAAGCAGCATTAGAGGGAGGAACTCGCCGACAGAGCAGTTACATATTCTAAAAAACGAAAAACCGTACCAGAAGCAAAAGAACCCTAGATAAGTCCCAGTGAACCAAAGAGAGTGACTCAGCCTCAGTCCATGGTCAGTCAACCGGTGCCTATAGTCAGTCGTCGAGCGTCACTAATAAACCGTGGCATAGCCAGTTGTCGAGCGTCAACAGAACAACCGGTGCCTAGTCAGTCGTCAAGCCGAATAGATTGTACAAACAAAAGAATAGCAAAACACAACATACCATCATGTTAAAGACGAATTTCAGATAAGACAGACAGTGAGAAATCTGACAGTGATAGAAATTATGACGATGATGGAAACGTTTTTGTGTAGGCCTACGAGATGGGTCATCTGACAATGTCGATTATCTTGATGAAACACGGTCTGTGGAAGATGATGATTACTCTGTACGTCATGATGGTTTAAAACAAGGTGATTACGTGATGGTCAAACTTAAAGAAATTAAAAAATGCTCATTTTGTGGCTCGTATCACTATCACTGACAATTCATCGTCGGATGATTTAGAAACGGAGGTGACATATTTTGCCACAAAATCGACTAGGCGTTCATTTGATGATAAAGAAACTGTTCGATTTGTAATTCCATAAATTTCAAGAACATATCCGTTTCCAATAGAGGAAAATAAGGAAGAAACTACCTAGTCCGTTACTAATGGTACTAAATTACGCGAGTCAGTACGCAGATAACATTCTCATTTTCCTTTTCTGGTTACAATTTGAAGGCTTGAAAAGCTCTGCAAATTTTAATGAAATCTTGAACATTATAAGCCTAGATAGGTAGAAGTAGCCTGCTATGGGAGCTATAGGCCTATCGAGTATATATATCGGACATTTTACAAAACGATTATTTCAGCAAAACAGTTTAATATCTTGATTGATGCTTTTGATTAGATTTAATTTTTTATTTTCTTCAATTTATTACATTCTTATATGTAGGCAAGCCTCGGTTATGCCCTGGGCAATGCACTGAATGCAGCTTCAGTGAATAATTATACTATTTTCAATACTGTTGCAACCTTCCCCTAGGGTCGTTGCAACCAACCCCGGCCCGGGGTTGGTTGCAACACTTTGAAGCCCTCTGTTCAGATAGCTATTGTGGTTACATCCTTGGTCACTGAGATCGTCACTATAGCTTGTTTTGTAGCTGAGATATAAAGGATATATATGGGCTAAAATGGTTGTAGGTTGTTCCAAAAATAAAAAAAATGGCACACGAAAATATGAAAACTGTTGCAACCAACCCCGGTCTCCCCTACGTATTCTGAACCACCTAAAACCCCTTGTGTTATGTACCTAACGCTTTGTTTTGATGAAGATGGCCGACTTACGGATAGACAAAACATGCATGAATGGTACTGGAACTGTAGCAGGTGTGCGAAGTAGGCCCTCATTAACGGCCATATATGGCAGCAGAAAGTTGCAGGCCGGTAGGCCTACATTAATTATAGTCTCTGTAAGAAATCTTACGAGACTGTATTCTGTAACAACTATAAGGACCAAACTCAGGCACGGGCGTGCAAAAGATGTTCTGTGATATAATTCTGTTGGCTAATTTACTGAGACAGGCCGAAAACATTGTTCCTTCGCTACTCTCATGAAGAAACGGAAGAGTAGAAAGAAGTTGAGTTGGGAAAGCGAATAACACTTGCAACTCTAGGTTCAATCTCCCAGATGCTGTCTAGAATGGACCGAGGCAATTGTTTCACTTCAGAAGAATGACACTTTTAGCCTTCTACCACTAATTCCACCGTAGGCCTACTATCACGAGTTCTTCCATTCCATTGTTGGACACCAACAGACTTCAGCTGAATAATAGTTTAGTACGGATTCTAATTATAAAGTTAATTAAATTAACTTCTTAAAAAATTTAGTTACATCCATGTTACAATAATATATTTCATGCTCTGCAGTGACTACTTTTATAATTTAGTAATTTCCTGCAAAGTTGTGTGAAAACTATAACCAGCTAGCCTAACTGTCTGCGAATGCTCTGATATGATTGATTTAAGAGTTTATAAGAAACTTTTAAGACTTATGAATAATTTTGCCTAATATTGTATGATAAATTTATACAGTGATTACTGTCACAAGATAATTCATGCAAAACTTTGACAGCTTTGAGTTAAGCATTAAACATTTGATCAAACAATTTCCAGGATTCAAATGGACCAACCCACAATGCCTTGAAATTTAGGTGGAACAACCGCAAATTTCCAGGATTCAAATGGACCAACCAACATTTATTTCCCCAAATGACATTTCCTTTGCAAATTACTGAATATAATGTCACCCTAATATCAAATGTATATTTTTGCATTTACACAATTAAAAGTAAAATGTTTCCATCAATACTGAAAGAGAATTTTAAAAAAAATTGTTTTCTGGACAATAATGAATTTTGGGGTTGGTCCACTCTTGCATAACACCATCCACTGATATCAATGACCACATTGCCACTAAGTACCACATGGTCTCTCTGAGTGAAAGAGCAAGTTCTTCATCATTACCGAAATATTTTACAGGTAAACAACCAGGTAAAGAAAGAGTATAATTTAGCTGCAGAGGGTACGTATGCATATAGCACACCGTATGCCACAATCAATGTTAGCAGACAAAAAACTTTTCAGAAGCATACATTCAGGTGCCAAATTTGAGTAACTGATTTGAGAAATTTAGAATTTAATTTAAAATTTAAAAGCATGATTTGAATAAAACCTTTCACTTAGTCTTATAGTCTTATAGTTATACCTATAAAAATAAGCATAAAATAGATATTTGTGCAAGTTATATTATATTAATTATTAACAACATCACAATTTTATTTTGTGATAATTTATTTTGTGATTGAAGTGTCCCGGTTTTTAGTTTCCAATATCTGGTCAGCAAAATCTATTTATACCACCTTACCTTGCCTTACCCTGGCATTTCTCACTTTACCCTATTACCGGAGATACTGTATTACCTCCATACTTTGCTTATGCAAAAAGTTATCCCCTTCAATTTGCCTCATTCCGTATGTTTTACCTCACCATGCCTCGCTTCGCCATCCAGCACAGCTCTCCTCACCTGACCATATCCTATCTCACTAAACCTCATGTGACCCAATTCTACGTAATACCTAGGATGGATGATTGGTTAGAGCGCTCGCCTTGTAACACAGAGTGTAAGGGTTCGATCTTCCTCCTCTGAGACGGTTACTGTGTTGGGGCATTGAGAAAGTCCTTCACTCAAAATTGCTCAGCGCTATCGATTGAAGCTTAGTCGTTCAAGAGCGTTGCTCAATAAATGCAGATATAACAATATTAATACCTAACCAAACCATAACTGACAATGACTTCCATTACCGTATGCCTCAAGATTTTAGCTCAGTGTAGTGGTTGATCTGTTGCAGAGAATTTATTCGGTTGATAAATCATTTCGTTGCGACATCTGTGGACGAGAATTTCACCAACCAGGGAACCTTACACGTCACCGTCTTACTCACACGTCAATCAAACCATACGCATGCGCAGTCTGCCTCAATGCATTCTATCGTCTGGCTAATTTACATACGCACATGCGCACTCACGAGTGAAAACAAACAGCCAGAATCAGCTGAGAGAAACTTGATAAATCAATCGATAAATCAATCACTCAGTCAATAATTTCAAGCAACCAATCAATGAATCTTCTAATTCACTCCTTCATTCAGTCATTCATTCTGTCAGCCAGCCGTCAATCAATAAATCAGTCAATCCATCAATCAGTCAATCAATCAATCAATCACTTTATTTTTAATGGAAATAATTTTTTTAATGAACTTGCGTTGAAGTGAAGAATGTTTTCTTTAACAGAAGTTGGAATAATGAGAACAATTCATGCTAAATAAAAGTTGGATTGATGAAAAATAATTCTTGTTTAAATAGAAGTTAGACTGATGGAAAGAATTCTTGCTTAAATAGAATTTGGATTGATGAAAACAATTCTTCCTTAAATGGAAGTTGGACTGATGTAAAGAACACTTGGTAAACTAAAAGTTTGATTGACGAAGCCAACGTCAAGAAGTGATTTTTGTCGTGAACCTTTTGACAGTGAACCATTTGTCGAGGAACAGTCAGAACGGAATACCTTACTGCATCCAGGAACACTAGTATAGGATTTCATGTTGATCTTCAGCAAATTTTCATTGTCGTATACAGTGATGCAATGAAAATGGACGTGGTTTGATACCTTAGACACAATCATTTGAAGCAAAACTAGGGAGGACCTTGTGAATAACCTATGCCAGAATGCTTCATGCCCAACTATTTGGTAATTAAAATGATAATCATTAAGAATTTGTCTGTATGTATAATATTGGAACTGCAACAGCACATCTTATTTATATAAAATCACAACTAAGTGTCCCAGTCTTCAATCTTGAACTACATGTGTTGAAAATTACAAATCAGCATAGGTCAATAAATAAGTCGTCAGGTGGAGAAAAGCGATGTCTAGAACAATGCTCTAGAAATTCCTTCTCAATTTCAAGCATTTCACCACATACACCACATCCATAAGATTTTTCCAGAAACGGTTTCGCATCCTCAGGTGATTTGATTCTGTTAATAGAAAGACATTCCCCGAGACTAATGTTTGCAACAGGACTTGTCATTTCATTAGAATTAGGATCCACGTTCTTTGACAAACGTTCATTTGATTTATTAATAACGCCTATACTCTTTAATGCTATGAATCCAACAGATAGGTTAGCAATTGATTCACTTTTCGTTCCAAGATCCTGTGGCTGTGTTCCGTCATGGAGTTTAAACTGCTTTGCTGAAGAACTGCTCTTGTCATAAGATTTATTGTGTGGATGTTGTTTCTCATTCAGGTGAGATCTTCTGTGACTTCTTAGATTTCCAAGATGAGTGAATCCTTTATTACAAACGTCACATATGTACGGTTTTTCTCCTGCATGGGTTCTCATGTGCGTTTTCAGTTGACCACCTTCAGTAAATGATTTTTGACATAACTGGCACTTGTATGGTTTCTCTCCAGGATGGGTTCTCATGTGCATTTTAAGAGAACCGCCACAAGTAAATGATTTTTGACATAACTGGCATTTGTATGGTTTTTCACCAGTATGGGTTCGCATGTGCGTTTTCACAGTACCACCTTGATTAAATGATTTCTTACATAACTGGCATTTGCATGGTTTTTCACCAGTATGGATTCTCATGTGTATTTTCATATTACCACTTTCACTAAATGATTTCTGACAAAACTGGCATTGGTGTGGTTTCTCTCCAGTATGCATTCTCATGTGTCTTTTCAGAGGACCACCATGAGTAAATGATTTCTTACATAACTGGCATTTGTATGGTTTTTTACCAGTATGGGTTCTCATGTGTATTTTCATAGTACCACTTTCACTAAATGATTTCTGACAAAACTGGCATTGGTATGGTTTCTCTCCAGTATGCATTCTCATGTGTCTTTTGAGAGGACCACCCTGAGTAAATGATTTCTTACATAGCTGGCATTGGTATGGTTTTTCCCCAGTATGGGTTCCCATGTGCCTTTTCAGATTACAACCATGATTAAATGATTTCTTACAAAACTGGCATTTGTATGGTTTTTCACCAGTATGGGTTCTCATGTGTATTTTCATATTACCACTTTCACTAAATGATTTCTGACAAAACTGGCATTGGTATGGTTTCTCTTGAGTATGGGTTCTCATGTGTTTTTTCAGATGACTACCTTGAGTAAATGATTTCTGACATAACTGGCACCTGTATGGTTTTTCACTAGTTTTCTCAGTTGCATGAGTTCTTCTGTGTCTCTTTAGATGTCCAATATCTGCGAATCCTTTATTACAACAAACACATATGTATGGTTTAACTCCTGTGTGGGTTCTCATATGCATCGTCAAGGTCTCTCGCTGAATAAATGTTTTCTGACATAACTTGCACCTGTATGATTTTTCCCCAGTATGGATTCTCATGTGCCTTTTCAGATTACCACCATGATTAAATGATTTCTTACATAGCTGGCACCTGCATGGTTTTTCCCCAGTATGGGTTCTCATGTGCCTTTTGAGATTACAACCATGATTAAATGATTTCTTACACAGCTCGCACCTGAATGGTTTCTCACCAGTATGAGTTCTCATGTGCGTTTTCAGATGAGCACCTTTATTAAATGATTTCTGACATAACTGGCACCTGTATGGTTTTTCACCAGTATGAGTTCTCATGTGTGTCTTCAGAGTTCCACCGTGATTAAATGATTTCCTACATAGCTGGCACCTGTATGGTTTTTCACCAGTATGGGTTCTCATGTGCATTTTCAGATTATTAGCCTGATTAAATGGTTTCTGACATAACTGGCACCTGTATGGTTTTTCACCAGTATGGGTTCTCATGTGCCTTTTCAGATTACCACCGTGATTAAATGATTTCCGATGGAGATGGAGCCTTGGCACTTCACTTTTACAATGAAGCACTGGAGATTGATGGAGAAAATGTTGAGAGCCTTTGTGGTCGCTGTTTAGCCTTTCTACTGACCAGTGCAGTCGATCAAGCAAAACAGGATGCAATATCTGTGATATTCCTGGCAGCCGAGAATCCTCGAGTATGTTAACAAGAATTGATCATGTTATGAGCAGCATCTCCAATGTTATCCTATTAGTAGGCGTGCACGATAGTCTAGCCCTTATTGTAATCGTAATCTCGAGATCTCTACAGCGCCGAAAAAAGTGAAGTCGCGGGAACCAGCTCATTCACAGGTGCCTAGTGTACTGGACTGTCATCCCAGAGGATAGAGTTCAGACCAACCTTAGGCAGAGAGATGTTTAGAGATTTGTGTTTCACTTTTACACCATACACCAAGCAAACTCAGTTGCAAAATTACTACACGGACAATGTATGTCATACAATTCAGAGAAAGATCAGGTGGCAAGTGACAAAACTGGCCACCAACCGTCATATGTTAAGAAACTGAAGTTATTAACTCCTCATGCCCATGGCTTCCTCTTGGTGTTGAGAGTATGGTCTTCATCTAGCAGATGTAGATTAAATCAGGAAGTCGCATGTAAAAGGATTTCCAAATAAAATAATTTAGGCAAACATGATCATATATGGTGTACTGGTAGAGTAGCATGTCATTTGGCATTTTGATAGCAATGAGGATTGTCTTTCACCATCACCCAGTCCACAAATTATGCATCTCTATATAGAATTGGTACAGACCGAGCTTAACCTTGGCCCTGTCATCCTGGCACAATAAATCCACGACACACCCAGCATCATCTTGGCTTGATGCCTGCACCCACAAGGGAGCAGCTGAGGGCATGCCAAATAACATACTACTGGTGGTGTTAACAGTGGCAGCTGTACAGGCAGGCTTTGGTCGTATCACGTAATCTTTGGCAGTATATGTGTTCCCATGAATATTACAGACCATTTTACATTTTAAGATTAACAAAAATGCTTCACGAACTGAGTATTGTTATGTGCCTCCTGGAAGTTCCTGCCACACCTTGTCTCCACAATGTCAGAAAAATTGGCACCTCCAGCTCGTTTTAATTGGTCCTCGTATTTGGTAATGTTTATTGATGCCTTTACCTTTGCTTTTACTTAGCTTATTTATGGATCGTATTAATCTGACCTCATCTGATTTTCAAAGCGTTTGACCTTGACGGATATGAACTATATATGTTTAAGACTTTAGCCTTGCGGCATTATTCTCACCTCTTACCTTAGTACTAGGTGTAGGACTGCTACCCTGAAGCATGTGATTACCTGTCCTTACTTGTTATAACCACTTGTAGGGCTACTACCTGGAGGCACTGTGTCTTGAGCATGAAAAGAAGTATGAAGATTCTATGAAGGTTCTCCTTCATGCCTTTGACTTGCGAGATGTAGATGACCAGATCATCAAGATCGTCTCTCATCGGATCCTTTCTGTGGCTCAAAAATGCCTCAACAATGAATCTTGTGTCCACCCTGAGGGTCTGTATTGAAAGTTTTATGCAGTATGGTTACATACTGGGTGATATAATTAATTGAATAAGATTTAAATTAATACATTGGTAGATAATTTGCCACCTTTTCTGCTAAGACTGTTTAACTCTACCCACAGCCCTTACTACATGCCCATGCATGAATGCAGTCCAAAAACAGCAGTGATCTTAATCAGAATCATAAACTCCAAATTTCTAAACCGCCACTCAAAAGCTAAGTGCAGGGCACCAGATTGTAAACGAGCACAGTGATGAAGTAATCACCTCCTCTATTACATCGAAATTGGAAGATGGCAATGTCAGGGCAGTTGTAGAAATCTTCGCTTCAGGTGATAAACAGGTACCAGCGTGGGTTGGGAGTGCTGCTGATGAGTTTTTTTGTGAAGTTGCACTTTACAGGTTTCACTTGTATGTTCTGTTATGTTACCAGTAAACCTGGACACTGGAAGAGTTATGTTTGATACACTTTGTGCCTCCCCAAAGTGTATTTCAATAATTATTGCACTCATTGAACACATAAGTTTTTAAGTAAATAATTAAATTAATAATATAACAGAAGCAAAATGTCTATGCAAATTTTCTCACCCTGCATATTGCCAGATGGCAGCATGCATTTCTGTTTCTCTTAGCCACGGTGGACTCTTCTTTACATGGTTAACTGATCGATTCCGTAGATGGCAAGGGAGGAGAGCGGCAGGGGATGGGGAGTGGTGGGAAGAGGAAAGGAGAGGAGTGGGATTGGGAAAGGGAGGGAAAGAGTAGCTGTAGAGAAAGAAGGCAGTGGGAATGGGATGGGAGGAGGAGGGGAAGAGCAGGGGTGTGCAGGGGAAGGGGAGGGCATGGAAGGAGGAGGGGAGTGGAAGTGGAGGGGAGAGGAGGAGAAGTGGGAGAAAGGGGAGGGCTGATTTTAAGTTAAGTAGCCCGCTTAGGACGGGCAAACATCTAGTAATGATAATAATAATCGTTATGATTGTCATAGTTAGTTTCATGATTATTTCTTGTGATATTTTCTTGCGTAGAATACTTTTTAACCCTTTCGTTACTGCGCACGTTCCCAGGCGCCGTAGGGGGGAATTCTAGGGAAAATATGAGATTATGTGAAAATATTGAAAATTGCATTATTTTAGCTATTCAGTTAAACTAAGTTGGAATTATAAGCAACAAAACGTTAACGTTTGTTTCAAACCAATTATTGATGCATCACTCTTAGATTTCAGTTTCACTATTATCAGTTGCAAGGATTGCACTGGAAGCCGCGCAGTGATCGCTTACTGCAGGCCGTTCATCGTCAATTTCAGCGTCAACGTCGGATTGTTCAGAATTACATTCATCGCCGTCTATAACTTCTAACTCATCTACACCTAAATCTAACTCTAAATCGTCTTCATCATGTCTTTATCAAAATTTCCTTCAAAACGTCTTCACCAGTCATACGTCTTTTTGCCATTTTTACCTTGAACAATCGACGCTTGCAAATGTGGTCTACGTGAAAAATTTCCATAGACAAATATTTTACAAGAGAATAATGTTCAGACCATCGTAATATACGGTTATATCACCCACGCAGCATACTGGGCCTGACTATAAGCTACAGGTTGTATCTCCGTATATCGATGTTGCATTTCTTATTGCTTTTATGTCTTGTCAGCATTACTGAACATTGCATTTATCTGATTTTTTCTTATTGCTTATAATCATGTATCTACACACATTAAAGACAATGGGTTTGAAACACTTTCTGAAGCTGGAAAGGTACTGTTAGCAGCTGAGAAACCAGACTTGGCAGTTGAGGTACTTGCAGCTGCAGCCTGCCGTTATCAGCCTGGGATGGCTTTATAAATGACCTCTGCTAGTTCTCCCTATACAGTGACTGCCTTCATCAGATAGTTCAGGGAGGTCTTAATAGATACATTGATCACAGGAGGGAGGAGGGTTGACTCTCAACAACCCTGAACCAGTCGGCGACGGTGTGAAACATTTGAGAGTCACTGCGGGTTGATCTTTAATCTTGGGGTGGGGTATTAAGACCTCCTTGGACTATTCAGTAGACAGCACATGTGGGAGGGATCATCAGGGCTAGGAGCAATCTGAAATTATGCCGAACCCCTCCTCTGGGAGGGCTGAATTCAAGCCTGAAGAATACACAGACAGACAGAGACACACAGAGAGAGTCTGGTGGAGATCTTTTGCATCCCCATTCACTGACCAGCCGATCTGCAGGCTGCCAAATGGACGACAGGCGTGGCCTTTAAACACCCGTTAATCGGGTGACTGGTCTTCGATGTCCGTCTATTTGGTCAGATTACAATCTTTTTTACTATTCGGAATCGGATCCGGAATCGGCAAATAATGGCCTACACTATCCTGTATCCGGAATCGGCAAAAAAACGAAATCGGTTAAGCCCTAACTTCCTTTCTCATTTACTATTATCTTAGTCTTGACTCTGCATATGCAGTCATCCTTTTTAAACTTCCAAGATAAGAATACTGGTAGAAATGCCCGAGTTGTGCATGCAGCTATTTTTTTCGTAGTATTTACTCAATCTCATCACCTTTGTTTTCTTTCTATTTATCCTCATACTAATAGTTTTCAGATGCTTTTTCATGGGATCCATTAGTCTCTGCAGCCTTGTTAGGTTCTTGCTACTATTGTCTGGTAATTTGCAAATCTTAAGGCTTCAGCACACTCCCCAAACGAATTGTCGCGGAACCCTATTTTAGAAATACGACTGTTAATGATAATTTATAATTATGAACGTGCATCTCTTTTTGCTGGTTCCGCGACAATTCGTCGAACGACATTTCGTATAACGACACTTCGTCTACGACAATTCGTCTAACGACATTTCGTCTACAACTGTATCTGTATCCATTACGGCTAATCAACAGAGGCCGCTTTCTTATAGTTTCGCTAAAACGTGCTATATATTCTCAGGAATCCAGCTTCTAATTACTGACAAGATTATTTTCATCGATCCAGGTTCTATTGAATGGAAACCTATTTTCATCCATGCATCAGGTTGATTTCCAGCTTCTATTTACGGGCAAAATTATTTCGATCAATCCAGCTTCTATTTCAACACAGGAATGTTTTCATCAATCCCACTTCCATTTAGGAAACAGTTTTTTCATCAATCCAGCTTCCATTTTAAAGTGACAATATCAAATAACTTTGTAGACGAAATGTCGTTCGACGAAATGTCCGTAGACGAAGTGTAGTAGACGAAATGTCGTTCGACGAATTGTCGTGACACCCTTTTTGCTGCAGCCCGTTAAATATATTCGCTAGATGACAGGAAATACCTGCTGCCTCTTCGGCCAGTGGTTCACTCCCAGGGTAGTCGTTAGCTTCGATTTCATCGTGCTTAGTATAGATATGGATGTGGTTTTAGCTTTCCTTCTTCCCGGTGTTTTCTTATAATATACGAGACGCCCTCTTCAAGCGTCCATTGCGTCCAGCGTCCATCCTTCTGGCTCGTTGGGGAAATTGGACGTCAAGCTTCTCTTAACCCTCGGGCTACCAAGGGGGGGGTGGTTGCCACCCCCCCCTAGGTTTTCATCTCAAACTTTTTCCGTATGGAATAAAAATTTGACCTTTTAGGTAGCTATAGGGGTTCATTTACACACGTTTTGAGGTAAAATGTGAGATGATATCTCACACCGTTCAAAAGTTATACCCAATATACCAGAGGCACCAGGGGGGTGGATACCACCCCCCCTAGATTTTCGACTATATCTTATCCGTCATTTAATATTAAGAGACACAAATTATACCATTCTATAGAGGGAATGTGGGGCTACATTTCTATGGTCACTGAGTTGACTTGAGACAACCGGAAGTGCTCAAAATAAATAATAATACGCGTAATATGCGTGAAAAATGGCTGAATGGAAGGACTCCCCCCTTAGTTTTTGTCTGTAGCGTATTCATTTGTCTTCCTGGAAGAGAAACAAAGATACCATTCTTTAGAGGGAATGAAGGGCTTCATTTGCATACCTACATCTTTGTCTTTTGAATACCGGAAGTGATCAAAATAAATAATAATATGCGTAATCTGTGTGAAAATGGCCGAATACAGCATTACAACGTAAACCGATATATATGTATGGATATATATGTATGGATGTACATTTATACTATATAAACATGTGTAGGGATGATTTTGTGTATCTTTTATACATAGATTAGTTTCAAAACACACATAATCTTATATTTGTTTATCCAAAAAGTACAAAATGTACGCAATAATATACAATATTGCTAATTAATGGGTTCCGTTGTTAAAAGTGATGTAATTTCAAAGTGCATTCACATAATGTACAACTAAATATACCATTCTGTGCAGAAATGAATGGTGAATCCATTGCTATATTACAAGTTATGATATGTGAAACCAAACACGAAATCCAGGGGGTGGTAACCACCCCCTCTGGTAGTCCGTGTTACAAAAAAAGCTTGGTAGCCCTAGGGTTAAACCATTTGATGTTCAAAAGCCCTCCATACCAACTACACGTGATCCTCATGTGCAAGCAAAGTGTATCGTGGACGACCGAATTACTAGAAGGACGGACGCTGGAGTTACACATAACTGATATCTATGGGGCTATTGATAGGTCGCAGGTCACCCTCTTAGCACTATTTGATGTCAACGCGGCGAGTGATAACGTCGATCACGGTATCCTTCTTATGCACCTTTCTGCCTCTTTTGGTCTTTCTGGACACCTTCTTGACTGGCTAGGTTCCTTCCTCCGTGACCGTTCTTTCTCTGTCGTCTGCGGGTCTACCAAAACTCCATGGGTCCCTGCCCCGTTTGGACTGCCATAGGGTTCTGTGCTGGGCCCTCTTTTATATAATTATTATCTATACTGCTGGTCTTGATCCTCTCCTGGCCGCTTGCTCTGTGCTGAACCAGTCTTATGCGGATGTTCTGCAAGCGTATTTGCACTGTCCCGCATCAGCAGCCATTACCGCAGTCCGGGCCATGAGCCGGGCAATTGAGGCTCTGGATACCTGGATGTCCCCTAATCGGCTGTGGTTGAACTCTTATAAATCCCAGTTTATTTGGCTGGGCAAGCACCAGAAGCTCGCCAAGATTGACCTGGAGGCTCTTGCCCAGGACTTACCGCAGTTTGCCTTCTCATCCTCTGTCCGGGACCTTGGTGTAACTTTGGACCAAGAACTAACCTCCACGCGGCATATTAACCTACTATGCCGCGATTGCTACTACCGGCTGCGTCAGCTCAGAGTGGTCTTCAGTTCTTTAACCTCTAATGCTGCCTTAACGCTTTTCCACTCTTTTGCTGTTTCCCGCCTTGATTATTGCAGCGCCATCTATCTGGGTCTTTCGGTGGCTCGGGTTCGGTGTTTGGATCGGGCCATGTGCGTGGCGGCACGCCTCATTGACCGCATCTCAAGATTCGTCCATGTCACAGATTACATGTGGGATGTCTTGCTTTGGCTCCCTTTCCCGCAGCGGATCACTTACCGGATCTCTGCCTTGGTTTAGCGCTGCCTCGCTGGTGTGGCCCCTGTTTAATTGCAGGAGCTCTGCTGCTCCCCCACAGCGTCCAGGGCCGTGGCTCTCTCCGCTCCTCTAAGCAGCTAGGGTGAGCTTCTTGTCACCCGGTCGCGGACATCTATTTTGCAGCTCCGTGCCTTTTCTTTTCCTTGGACCTGTAATCTTGAATGGGCTCCCTGTGGACCTACGCCTAATGCCTAGAGCCTTGCGGTCATGTTCTTCCATAATTTCAAGACTGTTAGCTTTAGCATGGGTTGGGTCGGGAACTCTCCTGAGTAGATAATCTTGAAGGAACGCTATATAAATCTCTGAAATGGAATGAACATAGGCTATTGCATTTTATAAAACGACTACATCAACCGAACATTTAAGACTTTTTTCTTTTTTATCTCTGAAGTACTTTGTGCATATTTCAGTTGTCAGTTTTAAGTCAAAACTTCTGTGAGATAGTCTTATAGCCTGTTGACAAAATTACCAACTTTTAGCTTTCCTGCTTTTGGAAATTGCTATGAAGATTTGTGATGGCGTGATTTAAAATTGGCTTCATTTTGTTTGGCTATTCATGGAATGGCGCATTTCTAAGTACAGGCGTCATGAAAATTCTCTTTAGAGACAGTAATGTAATATCAAGTTTTTAGTAGAATATTACTTAAAGAATTTCTGGAAATGTGCCTTGCCATTATTGCTAAGAAGTCACTCAAACACGAATCGTAATCATCGTAATCGTAAAGTCAAAATTTCTAAAGCGCTACACTTAAGCTAAGTTGAGAGCACCAGCTTATTCACGAGCGATGCGTCGTATCAGAGATCGATGTCCAGTGGGGGTCCGAGTCCGGTTGCCAGAGGGAACATAGACAGGCAGATCATGCAGCTGATATGGCGGGTTTCGTTGATATGAAGACGAGAAAGTTTGACGGGCAGAGGATCGAATGGATCAGGATTATGATTTCTGGAAGAGGTAGGACTTCAATTTGGAAAACCTGTGGCATGATGAGTGAAGGAGCCTGAGGCAGGTGACGGTTGTGATTGACGGTTTTGTTGGAGGAACTGAGAATATTGGGGATTCAGAGGTGTTTGATCCGGAGTTGAGGTGCAGTGTGGGATATGGATCGGTTGGAGAACTTGAGGCGAGTAGTGACTGGGGACGGGAGAGAGTGATGCATGAGGACCAACGGGAGCCTCTGAGTAGAAATATGGAAAGGGCGCTATAACAAGTGCTCATGCATACATACATACATACATACATACATACATACATACATACATACATACATACATACATACATACATACATACATACATACCAACGGTAGATCGGGATGGCTGGATGGCGAAGAATTCGCGAAGGTACTTTGGATGGTAGTATTCCTTTGAGTTGTAGCTTAGCGATAAGACTTTGAAGTGGATGCCTTCAAGCACTTGCAGCCAGTGGAGTGATTTTAGAACGGCAGTGATATTGGGATGCTTTTATGTATATAGTGATGCTTGAGTATATATGAATGAACAGTCATTCTTCCACTGTATTGAGCTGCAATAAATTATGTTCTATAAACATGTCAAATATTGACTTTTTACTGTTTTTGTAGCAAGTATATGACTATGACGAGCTTCATTCTTTCAGAGCTTCAAAATCTAGCTGACAGTGAAACATGAACTCTTCTTCAATCAAAGCATCTGAAAGGCGAACTTCAAATGAAGTAATCGGTAATGTGTGAAACGGGACACTGCTGACGTTGAAGAGGATATACGACAACAACAATTGCAGAAACCTCTCACAGAGGCAATTGCTTTGAACCGCATATCAACACTCATCCTTGTCAAAAGTCATATACAGATCCCGACTTTTTCTGGAATCTTCTGATGGGCGAAGCACATACTAATCATTTAAAAACACAAACGTGTGTTAATTATTTCAGAAACTGTTTACTCAATGTGATCATCTCACAGCTCATCAAAGAACCGATACTGAAGAAGGACATATAAATTAACAACTAAGTGAGTACCCTGATGGCGAATACGAAAATCCATACGGGAGAAAAACAATACAGGTGTCAGATATGTCAGAAATCATTTAGTGAAGGTGGTACTCTGAAAAGGCACATGAGAACCCATACTGGTGAAAAACCATACAGGTGCCAAATATGTCAGAAATCATTTGATCACGGTGGTCATCTCAAAACGCACAATAGAATCCATACGGGAGAAAAACCGTACAGGTGCATATTATGTCAGAAATCATTTAATGAAGGTGGTCATCTGAAAACGCACATGAGAACGCATACTGGTGAAAAACCATACAGGTGCCAATTATGTCAGAAATCATTTAATGTAGTTAGTAATCTGAAAGCGCACATGAGAACCCATTCTGGTGAAAAACCATACAGGTGCCAATTATGTCAGAAATCATTTAATGTAGGTAGTTATCTGAAAAAGCACATGAGAACCCATACTGATGAAAAACCATACAGGTGCCAATTATGTCAGAAATCATTTAATCGAAGTGGTACTCTGAAAAGGCACATGAGAACCCATACTGGCGAAAAACCATACAGATGCCAGTTATGTGAGAAATCATTTAATGAAGGTAGTCATCTGAAAACGCACATGAGAACCCATTCTGGTGAAAAACCATACAGGTGCCAATTATGTCAGAAATCATTTAATGTAGTTAGTAATCTGAAAGCGCACATGAGAACCCATTCTGGTGAAAAACCATACAGGTGCCAATTATGTCAGAAATCATTTAATCGAGGTGGTACTCTGAAAACGCACATGAGAACCCATACTGGTGAAAAACCTTACAGGTGCCAGCTATGTGAGAAATCATTTAATGAGGGTGGTCATCTGAAAACGCACATCAGAACCCATACTGGTGAAAGACCATACAGTTGCCATTTTTGTCAGAAATCATTTATCCGACTAGGGACCTTGACGGTGCATATGAAAACTCACACAGGAGTTAAGCCATACATATGTGAGGGTTGTAATAAAGGATTCACCTATATTGGAAATCTAAAGAGTCACAGAAGAACTCATGCAACTGAAAAGCAACATTCGTGCAACAAGCCTTATACCAAGAGCAGTTCTTCAGCGAAGCAGTTTAAACTCTATGCAGGAACACCGCAACAGAATCTTAAAATGGGAAGTGAAGTAATTACTAACCTGCCTGGACATTTCATCACTTCTAGTAGTACAGGCGTAGTTGTTAAAGAAAATGAACGTTACTCAAGGAACGTAGAATTTCTGTATATTAGGAAATACAAATCACCTGTGAGTACAAAAGCGTCTTTGTCAAAATCTTTTGGATGTGGTATATGTGACGATATGCTTGAAACAGAGGAGGAATTTCTAAAGCATTGTTCTAGCCATCAATTTTCTCCACCTGACGACTTAGTTGCTGACTTGTGCTAAATTATGTTTCACTTAATGACAGTTGAAAACATTTGGAATTACAGATTTGTTATCAAAAGATGCTACGGAAGTGCAAGATATCTACATATATACGAATAGTTTGTTCCAATTTCATTTAAGAGTACTTAGACAGTAGGAATTCTGATGTAGAGAATGCTGAGGTTTCAACTTATGGGCACCACATATCTCAGATAATTGTAACACTGTAGAACTGCTGCATGCCATCAAAATGAAATTTTATGCTATAGTTACTAAAAACGGAGTAAAGTCTTTCGTACTGGATTGCACTACTTGACAACTTTATTAAATATTAAATTTAGCTATACAGTCTGCTTGACTAGATATTTAAGAGAGAGCTTAGCTCGGTACATCATTTTTTAGACTAGTATACACTATTGATATTGCCGTTGCTTTCATAATATTAACTAATAGCATTAATTAGCTTATTCCACTTAGCTTAAGTGTTAGACGTTATTTTTGGTCATTACGAAAAATAAATGTGTAATCGAGATTGTCGTATATTCAGAATATTTTGTGTTTTGTTGTCTTTAGTGATTTTTATATTACATTAATTCTGTTCATAACCTCTAAAGTTAATAAGCTGCATGTCTTAAATTTGTAGATGCTTAAATTTCTCAAAATGAAATAATTATATTTGTTTAATACTCTAACATTTTATAATTCACACTGATTTTTTCATCTATTTTCAAGTGGATTATACCCTTGTTCGAAACTAACATAAGCAACCTTACTGTAGAGTAGTTTAAGAGTAAGGCTTCAAGGGCAAATGATGCATGTAGCGTACAAACACATAGTTACCTAATCAAATCCCATAGAGTTTAAGACCCTGATGCTACGATTAATTCTTGCAGCCTTTACTCAGTCTTATCTCAAGGACTTTGCTTCTCAGTCTCTTCCATTCCTTGTCGCACAAAATGTGTCCTCTTAGTCCAACCCCCAAACTGTCAAAGTCATTATTATTACTATTCCGTTATAAGTGCTACTATAGCGAAATCGTCACTAGAGGTCGCTATCTATGGTGGGCAGTGACGGCGCGTGGATTTGTCAAAGGTGATGCGAAGCAGCACTATGCCCCCCCCCCCATAGAAGGCGGCAGGCCTCTCTAGTAGTCTATTGAAAGTTTGCCTGTGCTGTGAATGGCAGTAGTTAGTGGTAGCCTTAGCCATGAGCAGTGGCGTAGCTAGGATTTTACCATAGGGGATGCGTAATGTAAAGCAGTAGTTTGCAGAGAACAAGGGAGGTTTAAAAGGCGATTTCCGGAGGCATAGAATTTTAGACAATCACAAATTCAAATATCTCGATACTACTTTCTTATATTAACAGATTCGTTTGGGGCAAATAGACAACAGTATGTACAAAAAGCGTAGCCGACATAATTACCCTTTCACGGTCGATGCGTAGTGCTAGGCCAGATCTACGATTCTGGTGGATAGAACTCAATCAAAAATCGAAATTTGTCTGAATCTGCTAACTTCAGGGTGAGAATTGTCGGGGGAGTTGGGGGGGTTTCAACCCCCAGTTCTTAGGATCCCATAGTAAAGTCTACATTTCACACCCAAACTGCACATAAATCAACGTCTAACCCCCCCGTTATTTTTTTGACAATTCCCATACAGTGCCATACTGGCTAAGTTTGCACCAACAGCTAATGCAAAATCATTCTGATGACCAACATCTGTCACTGTGCTCGCCTCTGAATCCTCTGACTGAGCAACTGATAGCCTACTGTGTTAAGTGACACAGCTTTTAAATCCTTTTCGTTAACAACACTACCAATATAATTATCTGCAGTGCAAACCTCTTCAGTCCTATTTCCATCATCACTGATTTGCTTTCTTTTGGTGAAGAAATTCAATAGATCAGTTGCTCTATAACGCTTCATCGTAATCGTAATCGAGTATTTATATAGCGCAACTCACAACCAGAGGCGCTCCCGACCCGGGCCACTGTCTTCACTGGTAAAGATAGATGTTTTCAGGCGCTGGCGGAACTGGTCAAAAGATATAGAAAAAGGTGGGTTCTGAGAGACTGAGGCAACAGAGCGTGCTGCTGTGCATCGAAGGCCTTTCAGGGTGGATGACATCCAACCGTCTGAAACTCAACCCATCAAAGTCCGAATTCCTATGGTACACCACCCTCCGGCGTTGCCATCTACTTGACGGCAGTACCTTCGCCCTTGGTGACGCAGAAGTCCACCCAGCTGACACCATTCGCAACCTTGGAGTCAGCTGTATGACCATAACGGCCCATGTAAGTAAACTTGTTCGAGGTTGTTCTTACCAACTGCGTCGTATTAAAGCCATCCGCGGATTCATTCCAACCTCAACTGCCGTTATCTTGGTCAACAGCTTTATTGTCTCCACGGTTGACTACTGCAACAGCCTACCGGCTGGTCTGCCGACTTGTCAGCTCTGCTGCACGTCTCATAAATTACATGGTCGGACACCATCCGATCATGTCACAGACCTGCTGCGCGATAATCTACACTGGATGCGTTTCCCTCAGCGGATCACGTTCAAGCTGTGCTTGATTACTTAGAAAACAATGAATAATCTGACGCCAGACTACATTTAAGACTTCTGCATTAGGGAAGCAGACAACCGACTACGATCCTCGTCGAAAAATCTGCTACAAATCCTGCGGTCTACTATGAGGTTTGGCGACTGTTCCTTCTACTTATCTCAGGACCCACTGCATGGGTTGTCTTCCAGACCATGTGAACGCGCCATCTCTGGAGACATTTAAATCACAGCTTAAGACTTATCTTTTTAAACAATCTTATGTCTGCCGTTAAGTTTTTGAACTGATGTACAGCCCCTTTCATTGACCTTTTAACCTTGAAATGACCTTGGGTTCACCCAAGGTCATTTGAATGTCAAAGGTCAAAATCAAAGAACAATAGCCATTACACAGAATATTGTTTTATTTGGGTGATTCTGTGTTATGGCAATTCTCCATTTATTTTTACATTTTGACCTTGAAACGACCTTGGGGTTACTTCAAGGTCATTTGCAGGTCAAAGGGCAAAATCAAGGAACAACGACCATTGCACAGAATCACCCAAATAAAACAACATTTGGCTGATATATGGTCATTTTCTTTTGATTTTGACCTTTTGACCTTGAAATAACCTTGGATTATTTTAACCTTTAGGCACTGTCTTTTCTTATGTAGCCCTTATCGGCATGAGCAAATTGGTATAAGAATAATTAAAATGTAATAATATTTGTCTGAGCTATGGCTACTTCCTCTGATTTTCTGTAAAATTGAGCTTTTTGACCTTAAAATAACCTTGGATCGCCTTACATTTAATAGCCTTGTTTCTTATCCCAGGTAGCCCTTATCCAGAAGATAAACACAAGAAAGAATTAGCTGATTTCTAGAATTATTGGCTGAGATCTGGCCAATTTTCTCAGATTTTTGCTATATTTCATTTTTTATGACCTTGAAATGACCTTGAATTATACAGAATTTAGCGTCAATATTTTACCCCAATATAGCTCTCGTCGAGACAAATAGAACAAAAAAGAGTTCATGCAAATCGGACTATTCGTTCATTTTTGTGATAAAAAGTGTAAATTGAGAATGGACCCAAGTTCCAAGTCCCGAGCATGAGCGCCTACAGTAGGCTACAGTCCTGTAATTTAAGGGGTCTATGATTATATGCTGAAGGCTTCAAATATTTGAAATGTCCACATATCTGAATGGCGACGATATTTAGAGGTGAAAATAAACATTTCCGTAGGTAATATCGGAATTTAAAGTAAATAACGAGTTGAAAATTATAGTACCGCACAGGTTATCTCTACCTTATATAGGCCTATTATTTGTTCCCCGGGCTAAATAATATAATAGTAGACGAAGCTCGATCGTGTTCCATTACAGCGCTCGTAATTTTTCGGAACGGAGCCCGTGTTTTATTTCGATTGCGCCTAATTAATCCTCGCGTGACGTAAGACAACATTTCTCTTACGTCACGCCGCTCAAGCGAGGTTAAAATACGCATTTTAATGGCCTCCGTTATTGGTATTAAGGTAGGTTCATAATTTTTAAGTTTAAAATGTATTATGTCAGCGTTTAAATAAAATTGCGAGCTGAAAATAGTCGCGTTGAAATATACGTGGCGTAATAACGTTTCGTGCGATTTTTTAAATCGCTAAAGCGTTCCGTTTCGGAGCTAACGGACAAACAAACATAAGGAAGGACAACGTAACAGACTAAGACTTATATTATAAGATGATAATATGCACAATATAAGCCTAAAATCTCTTTGGCTGCAGCGCGTTAAAATGTATTCGCTAGATGACAGTATATGCTTTCTAAAACTTCAGCGTACTTCTCATTGTAGCGAAATACTTTCATCATCGCCATTTTGTGCTGACAACAGTACTGTTTCAAGCGGGTAATAGATAAATTCGACTTTAATGCCAAACATGGTTAGATTCTCTGACTCTGTGCATGTAATTTAGTGAACAAAGACATTTAACTAACGGCAGCTAATTCAATGAGAGAGTTGCTAATATAATAATTGTGGTTTGATCTTAATGTTTATTTCCCTCTGAAACGATGGCTGAAAGTCATTTAGACCACTAGATGTCGTTAGACGCAGTTCGTTGTTATGCATCGTTCTTTGTAACTTACTCTTCATAATTCGTTGGTCTACATGCGTAAATAAGTAATGTAATATAAGTCGTGCAATTAAGCAGTCTTATGCTTTACCGTTAGTTCTACAGGAAGACCTGTATTTTAGCGTATTTTTGTTCTTTTTTCTTCCAGTGAGAAGTAATAGAGTACTTGATTATTTAAATGCTTTTTATGGTTAAGCCGTAGTTTATGTTGCCAAGTTATTTTATATTGTCACTTTAAAACGGATGCTAGATTGATGAAAATAATTTCTGGCCTAAATGGAAGTTGGATTGATTAGACTAATTCTTTGCTTAAATAAAAGCTGGATTGATGGAAATAATTGTTTCCGTAAGTAGAAGCTGGATTGATAAAACTGTCTTTGCTTCTATAGAAGCTGGTTGAGGACAGTTTTCAAGGACATTGGTAGACTGCTTACTTACCAACTTCACGTGTGGCATTGAAGACATTAAACTAAATTGGCATAAATATAACCTACAAGATAACCCTTGTTTCTTCCAGTGAAAAGTAATAACATAGGCCTATTTAATTATGTAAAGGATTTTTATGATTACTGACATCAGTCCAACTTCTGTATATGCAAGTTTTAATTTATTTATCCAACTTCTAATTTTACAAGTTTTTTGTCAGTTTTTTTGGAAAGATCGTGGTAGGCCTACTGCAGACTAGTTTTTTCATCAATCTAAATTCCATTTCATGCAAAAACTTGTCGTCATCAATCCAGCTTCCATTTTAACGCAACAATTCTTTTCATCAATCGAACTTCAATTTGCACAATGAATTCTTTTCATCGATCCAAATTCCATTTCATGCAAAAACTTGTCGTCATCAATCCAGTTTCTAATTACACAAAGGAATCTTTTCATCATTCCATCTTCTATTTACACAAAGAATTCTTTTCATCAGTCCAACTTCTGTTTACACAAAGAATTCTTTTCATCAGTCCAACTTCTATTATTTTATGCAAAGAATCATTTTCATCAGTCCAACTTCCATTTACGCAGCCAGATAAGAGAAATAATTAAATACGCCAAAATACAGCATATGTTCAATGCAATAATAAATAAGCTGATATTCTTTTCGAAACTAACGTGAGCAACCTAGCTAAGAATAAGGTTTTAAATCATAAGCTAAATACTCGGTCTCGTTCGCAGGGTGAAGACGATGCTTACGGCCCTTGGCTGCCAAAAAACTGGCGTGAACAACGGAATTACTGCCTGACATTGGGTGATACCATGCCGAAGCATTGATAATAGAGGAGGTCGACGCTGATCATTTACGCTGTGATCATCGTCCTTAAATCACGCAAAGGGGCCTACATGAAAGAAAGACTCGACCACTGCCGTATCCTCGGATGGTGTCGAAAACTAAGCCTTGATAAAGAAGGAGAACGACGCTGATTATCTCTCTTATGACGCAGAAACCACTATACACCGATGAAAAACCATATGATTAAATAAATAAATAAATAAATAAAGACGGAAATAAATATAATTTTAAATATATGCTAAAGAGAGTTCCACAAATTGGGTCTTGGCAGCGGCAAGATATCGCTAAATAATTGATGACAGTGTTCATCTTAGAAACCTTTACTATTCTCTCCTCACACGCCATAAATTCAGAAAACGCGTTTATATTCAAGAGCTGTAATATGCCAAAACTAATCTTTGCCGGCGGCAACGGCCAATGTTGTCATAAGCTGCCGTTAAACTGGGAAACCAACCAAATGAGCTGTAATATGCCAACAACTAATCTTTGTCGGCGGCAACGGCCTATGTTGTCATAAGCTGCCGTTGCTTCTGAATACGGAAGATTGCCGTCGATACAACATCTGACTTTTAAATATTTTGCCAGAAAATGTGTTCCAAGAATATATTGGCATCTAACGGTGTGACAGTTCATAAGAGATTCTGTGAATTCATCATTCCAGTTAAAGTACATATCGTGGACACACAAATATGCAGCTGTAATATGCCAAAAATAATTTTTGTCGACGGCAACGGCCTATGTTGTCATAAGCTGCCGTTAAACTCTGGATGAAAAAAATCGTAAATTCAGCTAACGCCTTCGTTAGTTTAACTCCGCCACTGATCGTACTTTGTCAGTGCCAGTCCCAAGACAGGATGAAGGAGGAGGGCTTCGCTAATGGTCCTTTTTATCATACAGTGGTCGTTAAACAGAAAAACCAACCACCAATCGTTAGTTTGATGGTCTTAGGCTTAGCGCCCGAGAGCTAGCAAGGACGGTCGACGTTAACGGCCCTCGACGGCCACAAATGGCGATAAACAACAAAGACGCCTAAACCTACTAGTAGGCCTACTACTGTTACTAGCCAACCAACCAACCACACTATCGTTAGACCGCAATCAATTTTCGCATAGATTGAATGTTTGGTGAATTCGACGTCAGTGTAATAGGCTATTAGGTCGAATCAGCAAGTTTCAGCTAAACAATGGGAAATGCTTCAACCTATGTTGCTACAACATATTTGACTGCCACCGTAATTTAACCTTCGCAGGACGAAGACATTTTACGATACACGGAAGACGAAGAGGGGTAATTTTTTACCCCAAAGCAATTTTTAATATCTCAGCTCATAGGTAAGGTACAATACAAAATGAAGTATCAATTCTAATAGTTCTAAGGTCAAAGGAATCCATTTATCGTAGTGAGAATAGTCTGTCAACACCATTTTCCAAGATGGCCGCCAACACACAAAAATATGCATATTTCAGCTCATATGTATGCTACAATGACAAATGAACACTCCAATTTCATAGTTTCGAGGTCAAGGAATACACTTATTGTAGTGAGAATAGTCTGTCAATACCAATTTCCAAGATGGCCGCCAAACACAAAAATATGCATATTTCAGCTAATGTGTATGCTACAATGACAAATGAACCCTCCATTTTCATAGTTCCGAGGTCAAGGAATCCATTTATCGTAGTGAGAATAGTCTGTCAATACCACTTTCCAAGATGGCGGCCAAGATGGCCGCCAAACACAAAAATATGCATAATTCAGCGCATATGTATGCTACAATGACAAATGAACCCTCAATTTCATAGTTCCGAGGTCAAGGAATCCATTTATCGTAGTTAGAATTGTCTGTCAATACTACTTTCCAAGATGGCGGCCATCCCTTAGAGGTAAATTAGTATTGGCAGACTTTTCTCACTACGATAAATGGATTCCTTGACCTCGGAACTATGAAATTGGAGGTTCATTTGTCATTGTAGCATACCTATGAGCCGAAATATGCATATCTCTGCGTTTTGCGGCCATCTTGGCCGCCATCTTGGACAGTAGTATTGACAGACTATTCTCAGTACAATAGACGGATTCCTTGAACTCGGAACTATGAAATTGGAGGGTTCATTTGTCATTGTAGCATGCCTATGAGCTGAAATATACATATTTCTGTGTGTTTTGGCGGCCATCTTGGCCGCCATCTTGGAACATGCACTCCCAAAATCATTGCAACTATTGAAATCGAATTCCACGGTAGATTCATTACTTTATTTCTGATTACAGGTTACTTATGAAAAATATCTTTGAAAAATGCATATTCACCATGAACGAATAATTAACGACGTCGAGGACGAAGAGGGGTAAATTGTTACCCCAGGACACTTTGAACTCAAAAATCTTCTTCCCCCAACATGACATTTTCCTGGCTTTGGTGTCAGAATATGTCAGAGGTATTAACTTGTAAACACATGGAACGTCAAATTATAACTGCCAACGGTTGCTCCGCAATCAGCATTCAAACACCCCTGGGGTAATTATTTACCCCTCTCCGTCCTGCGAAGGTTAATGAGCATGCTGAAAGGATCTTAACCTCCGTTTTACGTTGTAACCAGGATACGCTATGGCATAGGCCTAGTTGTTAGGGTGATGGACTGTCAAATGAGAAACGTCAGGGGTTTAAATCCACTGCTTTGCAACTGATGATATTTCTCTTTCTTAAAGGTTTTTAACATCGCTGAATATATATGAGTGGCGCTAAAAAAAATTCCTTTAGAAATAAACAATGAGACCCTGTCGTCAGATGCTGTGCGTTTTATGAATATCGTGTACGAAAACCTTGTGTGGAGAGTACATGTATTATCGACGTCAACGGATCAGGAGGTCGCTAGATGGCGCTAAAAGCTCGACAATTTAATGAGTTGCTTAGACACCTTTTAAACGTCATTAATGGACCTTAGAAATTTGTCAGTTGCGCTTTAAGAAGAGCTGTAATCTGCCAAAACTAATCTTTTTCGGCGGCAACGGCCTATGTTGTCATAAGCTGCCGTTAAACTGTGGACACACACACACATATTATTAGAATTTATCAACAGAATTTGGTCATTAAAATGAATAAACGAGTTATTTACTTTTTAATAATATGATGCTTTCGTAGAAAAAATTTGCGAATGATGTTTTCAAACGGACTATCAGTTGTTTTCTGAGCAGCAAATTCAGTCATTGCTTCTGAATACGGAAGATTGCAGTCGATACAACATCTGACTTTTAAATATTTTGCCAGAAAATGTCTTCCAAGAATATAGTGACGTCTAATGGTGTGACGGTTCATAAGAGATTCTGTGAATTCATCATTCCAGTTAAAGTACATATCGTCGACAAATACGAGTTCAAAATCTGGACTGACAGTTTTCCCAAATTTCCGACTCTGATCATTCAGCGGTGATAAATAATAACAGAGTCTGTGAAATCCAAGCAACGACTGTATGTCTCTATCGAAAAAAGAGTCAAAAGGTGGCAACAATAACACTTTCGTATACGCAAACACCTTCAAATCGTTCTTTATTTCAAGCTCACAAGGAATTCGATCACATAAATGCAATACGTCATCGTATTGGCGACACTTGTAAAGGTACAAAGCACGATAACAATCTACTGTGTTGCACTGAATACCAAAGTCATTGCCGATCACACTGTAGAAAAATTTCATATTTTCTAAAACATATTCCATCAAAGAATCAATTATTGTTTCTTTAATTATCATGGGATTCACACTTGAAGTGTCGGTATCTCTCAAAGAATCTGTTCTGCGATAAACGATCTGTCTGGTAGCATTGAAATGAGTACATGCCTTCATCGCCGCAATGCATTTCTTCTTTCTTAAAGCTTTCAGATATTCGTCCATAGGAAATGCTGAATCTGGTAAATTGTGACAAAAATTGAAACGCCTGGATTTACTTTCGGCTGATAATACAGTTAAATAATGAGCAAAAACCTTTGATGAAAGACGCAGATCAAGATAAAGCCGCCCGCCAATGTAATGCAGATTACTGTCAGTAATCTTCTTGTGAAGCACACACAATCCAACGATTCTTGCGACATCGTCAATAAACAACAAGCAACCTGCATTTAGAGTTTCTTTTTCAATTTGAGGAGTCTGATCTACGAGAACTGCCGAACAGAATCGTATTGCTGTTTCGTATTCTAATGTGGCAAAATGGAGTGCACCGAGATAGGCCAAGGCTGCAGGAGCAATGCCATTCGATTTAGAATCATCGTATTCTAAAGCTTTAACAAGAAACTCTTTTGACATGAGAAACACTAATTGAAATTCTGAATGGCTATTTGATCCAGTTAAATGTTCCATGAGACCCTGAGCACGCAGGTATTGAAACCGACTACTTTGTTCTGTGTACGTTTTCGGAAAGTTATGATGCTGTGATTTTATTTTAGAGTGCATCAACATAGCTTCGACAAGTTCGACAAAGAGACTGCTCTCCCAAGATATCTCTCCGTAACATAAACCATGTGAAGCATGCAAACTATACAGTACAATGGCAAAGTACCTGAAACACAAGATCTTCTCTATTATTGGAAGATATGTCATTGTACTCCCATATTTTGGATTACATCTTGGTTGTTGATCTCTTTGTAAACACACGCGCAATCCTGAATAATAACAGTTTTTAATTGTACGACGAACAGTCCTATTAGAATCGGAGATACCGAAAGAAAGCATTAAATCCAGAGCTTTTAATTCAAACGTTTTCCGAAATTCAAGGAGAGGCTGCAAACAATATGTGAAGTCTTTTATTGTTTTTCTTGATTTCAAATCTTCAAATTGTGTCCGAGTGATTGGCAGTATGTAAGTTTCCACGAACCAAAGAGAGAGATTGCCAGAGTTGCGAAAT
The DNA here is from genome assembly GCA_020284085.1 of Aporrectodea caliginosa. NCBI lineage: Eukaryota > Metazoa > Annelida > Clitellata > Crassiclitellata > Lumbricidae > Aporrectodea > Aporrectodea caliginosa. The sequence continues at coordinate 1,878,161 of JACEVL010000005.1, read as the reverse complement.
TCATCTAGTCGTCTTTTGGTCTGGTGAAGCATTGCGGAGCTTAGTGGCTGATGAAATAGATTTGCTTCAGGAATAAAATAGTTCGGACAGTATCTCCTCGTTAGCCATTCTGAAAGACTTTTTAGCAACTCACAGCAAATTGCGATTACAGAAAAGGAATTCCACCATTCCGGTGGCATATTTTCACAAGTCCATAACATCAGAGTCTTTAAATGATACGGACAGAGAACCTCATCCTCTTTTGGACAGTCCTTTTGTATCAATTCCTTCTTTGCGAAGACTCTCAGCAAATGATAGACAATCTGTTGAACTCGAGTCCAACTCTGAAGTAAAATTACCTCTGCGACTGAAAACGACAATCTCCACTGTCGCTTATCGTCTCGGCAAGAACGATGTTGAACATAAACCACATGACAACCTTTTTGTACAACTTCGGAGATTGTATCCATTGTCGGCCATCCGTATTTTCTTAGTCGAGTAGGCCAATTTTTGGCTTCTCTAGGCCACTGAGGGCAAAATAAGGCTCCGACTGCATCAGTTCCCAAACATATGTTTGAATCGATTTGAGATTTAATTGCTGGACCACAAACAATGTTTGGCAGCTGAACGTTATTCGATACTTGATTGAAATTTGCTGAATATTTTTTTGCAACAGAAGGCAAATCTAGCACCCAGTATTCACCTGAATGAGCTGTATAGTTAAATTTGTACTTTTTGCAATTCCAGTTATAATTCTTTTCGCCCAGTTCTCGTAATCGAACAAAACCCGGATACTTATGGTATGGCTAAATCTTGACGAACATAATCCTATCGGATAGACCACTCATATCACTTGGCAACACTGGAAAGTCGCCAGTGAAGGCCAGATGGCCAATGTTGCATACTAATGCATCTTTGTCGCCGATGCATGCATTCAGTGGTTGAATATAGAACTCCTCAATGCTGCCACAAGAAATCGAATATTCTTTTGGTTCAGGATTCTGTGACGTGACTAAGTCATGCATGCACTCAGAAACAGTAGATAACGATTTGGGAAATAATTGACATGTGCTAACGATGAACACAGAAGCCATTTCTTCGATCGGTTTAGCCGTATGGTCCGTCATCTAAAATTGAAAAGACACATCTCCCGCTGCAATAATCGTCATTATCGTCATTATTATTATATCACCTTCATCTTCATCCTCTCTTTCTCTTCTCTTATTATTCCCCCTCCTCTTCATCACACTGTCACGAGACGATCCTTTCAAACATTTAGATCAGTCAATTAAGCGAGATCTGCTTTACGAAACCTCGTTTAATTCTATTGCGTTCTATTGTATTCTGTTAAAGTCATCCTCATAATCGTCATCGTCACCGCTATGATCATCATAAGAGTTGTATTGTCTCGGTTTCGTGACGTCTCGAGACAGGTTTTTCGATGTCTCGGTCTCGGACCCCACTGTCTCGGTCTCGGTCTCGAGATCATTTCTCGACTATTTGGAAACTATCTCGAAGCGAAAGTCTTGTCTTTTTGGAAACTGTCTCGAAGCGAAGGTCTTGTTCTCCTGTATAAGCGGTCTCCAAAGTTCTCGTACAAACTGTATTTTGTTCGGAACTCCGTACAGTATTGCGCTATAAAATTGTCTTGTGCCGAACGGAAGCCCCATAGTTAATCGGAAGTGCCAAACAGACAGGAAGTTTTTAAAAAGCGGTGTTCCTTCTATTAAGATTTAAAAGTAGGCCTATTGAAAAAGCAGTCTTAACCCTCTAAGGGATATGGGACATATATGTCCCATGTCAGAAAAAAGTGCCTGGATTTATTAAATTGAGCAAATTGGTTTGTTTAACGATTTTATTTATTTGTTGAGTATTTTATCAATCTAACTTTGACCTTTTCATGAGTTCTCGCACATTCTATGGGCCAGATATTTTTATTTTAAGATTATTAATTTTTTTAAATAAAATACAAACTGTCATTTTTTATTTTTTTCTCACAGGGGAATAATACATTACAAAACTTTTAAATAATGTACATTGACTCTTCACAAAAGAGGATATTCATTGACATTTGACAAGAACCATTCCTATCACAGCCTTGCAGATTTTGAAGAAAATCTGCATGGGACATATATGTCCCATTGTCCCTTAAGCAATATCATAAAATGCATGTACAAAAGGCCTGTTCATGAAATGTCATTGTAAAAACGTACATAGATGCATTCATGCAGGCTTGCATTCATACATACATACACATTATACACACATACGCACATACATACATACATACAAACATATATATATACATATATACATGCACACATACACATATGCATGCATAGAGACATACATAAATACATTCACACTTACACACATACATTCACGAATTCACACATACATGGATACATACATATGAACTTACGTATATATACATCCATATGTAGATACATAATACATACATACATATATGCATACCTACATGTATACATACATACATGCATACATACATACATATACACATACATACAAGCAAATATGCCTAGGGCCTGCAAGCATAGAAGAGGAGACCGTCAGTCCCTCTAAACAAAGGACAAGCAGATTAACTGTTTGCCGTGGATGGACACAAAGGCTGTCCATCTCATATCCAATTCGGAACCATCCGTATATAGGTACAGAACCTATAGATAGACGCCAGAAGGTTCCGCTGTGAAGGTTGTTATCAACGTTCCATCATGGGTGAAAGAATACATCAAATAATTATGAGGGAGCAATTGATCTGGAAGACCAGCTCAAATCGTATTAGGTAACAGAATTTGATGCCGATAGCAGTATAATCTGAGAGTGATGTTTGATAGCCTTGACAAAGCAGTTGTGAATGGCTACTTGAATTACAAGTCTCCCAACAGACACCAATAACACATTTAGAGTTCAGATAGCAGGTGGTTCGTGGTCTCATAGTCATAGGTACTTGTACTTCATGGAGGAACGCTTTTCCGACTGGAGCCATCAAAGAAAGGCGTCTCTAGTGTTGATACATAATCATTTGCCTCACATCTTGCCCGACAGGAAGAGATACAAGCTTAGTCACAAGAGTGGCAAAGATAACAGGCCAAGATTTCAGTGTGCCACCTGTAGTGTTGCTCAATGTTTGCAAAGTGACCGTAACTGTTTCACCAAGTTCCACACTAACTGTCACTAACTATCATATCTGTTCAATTAAATTCGTTGCTACATGGTACATGATCATTATTCTGACATTCAATCAACATAGTCCAACATAGCACAAAAACGTACTTTTACTGCCTAACGGACAAAGGGACATATCTGTCCCATAAAATAAAAGTGATCATAATGCAAATGTGTACTACTAAGCATAAAATAAACTACATTATGTTGACAGCACAGCCCTAGACAATGTATTTGTGTTAGTTGTGAAAATTTTGCAGACCAAAAAAAATCTTGTCTCTTAGAGGGTTAACAAGTTTGCACTTTCAGTCCAAAATTTCCAAATATCTTAAATTATCTCATAAAGAACCTGAACTAGTGAAATTTGCATTCACGCAGTTTGAAATCAATGAAAAACAAAATAAATGGCATGCCGTTCGTTTTTTGTGTAAAGCCAACATAAGCGAAACGCTTGGAACAACATCTAGTGAGTGATGCGACTTATGTCGCTAAATCGCTAATAGGCCTAGGGCCTATATGGAATTTTGTTGGTTTAAATTTTAGAATCATTTAGAAGATTTCAGAATGGCTGAAATATTTAATTTCTTTGTAGTTTATACAATTCAGGTGATCGGCTGATTTCTGTGACTTGACCCTTGTATTAGACTTCAAAAGTTGAAAAATATTGTTTCGGGACTTGGGTCCAATGTGCATTTCACTCGTTTTGAACTGTCTCGAACTGTCTCGGACCTGGTGTCTCGTCTCGGTCTCGGTCTCGGACCCCACTGTCTCGGTCTCGTTTTTTATGTCTCGTGTACAAGTCTGCATAAAAGTAACCATCATCATAATCATCGTAACCATTATAAGAAGAAGTGTTTTAAACGCTAGTTGTCATTCAAATCAAGTTGTAACAACCACCTTCATCAGTCACCTTTTGGACGATCGTGTTCAGAAGACATCCTGGGCAATAAAATGGCCAAAAATGTGAGAAATCCAACTTAACATTGGATGTCGTTGTCGAAATGTGAGGCATGCGGTGGAAACACAATGTCATCTACATTTTTTGCTGAATTTTAAATCGTTCAGCAACATTTTCAAACTTTCTTTAAACGTGCTTATTTACATCAGTTAACTACTCATTCCTGCAACGAAACTTTGAGGTACTTACAGCGCGCTACATTGACCCTCAGGCTACCGATGTTTTTTGTAACACTGTCTACCAATGGGGTGGTTACAACCACCACTGGATTTCGTGTTTGGTTTCACATGTCATAACTTGTAATAAAGCAATCCAGCATTCATTTCTGCACATAATGGTATATTTAGTTGTGCATTATGTGAATGCACCTCGAAATTACATAACTTTTAACAATGGAAGCCCCATAATTAGCGATATTTTATATTATTGCGTACACTTTGTACTTTTTGGATAAACACATATAAGATTTTGTGTGTTTTTAAACTGATCTATGTATCCAAGAACATTTTAAACATAATTTGTAACAATAGCTACAAACTAGTCCATAGTCTGTTTAGTTGTAGCGAAATCTAAAGGCAACGTGAAACAAGACTTTACGTTATTGTTCACGGCAGTCAAATATGTCAGTGGTCCTTGCATTTTTTGAAAGTTACTCCCGTTGTTTTGTGCGAATGCTTTCTGTAAACTGGCTTCTCACTTCATCTTCAAAAATAAAAAAAATATATAATTATATGCAACCAATGAATTGAATGAGGATGCTTTATTGTACATTATTGTTATTATTATTGTCATTGTCATTGCCATTGCCATTACCATTACCATTATCATTATCATTATCATTATTATTATCATTATTATTATTATCATCATCATCATCATCATCATCATCATCATCATCATCATCATCGTCATCATTGTAGAAAGTCGCTAGACATGCCTATGATACAATGTATACCGTGAAATACTGAAATACCTGTAATCTTTTCTTTGTTCCTCTATTACAAATTCCCGATGTCTAAAAAGCAAGACAAATGAAACTAAACAATCCTCGTAAACGATAATTGCCTGACGCTCTACTCTAGGTGAACATTCCCGTGTAGAAAGTTGTCTTTATGTATAGCCTACTATCATCGCCATTTAAGCAGTGGCGGCACTACACCAGGGCAAGCCAGGGCAAACTAATGCCCTGGTAAAAATGTCTTTGCCCTGGTCGTTGCCCTGCCAGAATGTTTGCCCTGTTACAGTAGCAGTTCTTCATTATGGACTCTGTTGACCATCGTAAATTGAAACTTTTGTTTTGCAAAAGAAGCGAGCGCATACATTTGTATAAAACGCCATTTATGGCTATCTTCAAACTTCAACGTTACGTTGTTTGCATCAAGACTTTAGCCAAAGCAACCCACCAATATCTTTGTCACCCTTGGATTTTATCTTGCCCCTCGTCACTGCTAACGCCTTTTTGGCATAACTGAATATTTAGGCCTAGTTGTCGTTCGTTGCTCGCTCAATGATTCTGCGTCACTGGGAATTAACAGATCAATTTTCCAAGGGCTTCGCTTTTACTTTCGATTTCAAATCTTTACATGCAAGACTAACCAATAATTATTAAATAAAATTTATCGATCACATTTTAGGACCTATTGACAACAGCAGAATTCAATTGCAAGTGTTCTCAGCCATCGTGAAAACCTGATTTTATTTGTAATTTGTCTCTTGCGTTTTGCTATATCGTTATAATAATTACAATTGGCCAACCGATGACGGTCCGCATATACCCAAATCCCAACCGGTATAGCAGGTCCTAAATATAATGTAATAGTAAAACTAGAAGTTGGATGAGCGATAAAAACATGGTATCGATGCTAAATTATTGCAGTAACATTAGAAGTTGGATGAGAATGTTTATAGCAGAAATAGAAGCTGGATGAGCGATGAAAAAATGATTTTGATAATAAATTATTTCGGTAAAACTAGAAGTTGGATGAGCGATTAAAATATTTTTAGTAGATGTAGAAGTTGGATGAGCGATAGAAATATGCTATAGTAGAAGTAGAAGTTGGATGAACGATGAAAACATGCCTAAAATATGTTTTAAAATTTTAAGAACTGCTATACCGGTTGGGATTTGGGTAAATGCTGACGGTCCATGGCAGCAGATCAACACTGCATTAGCCTAACAAAATTCGATCACAATCGGTTCAAACTCTAAAAAGTCACAGTAGAATTAGTGAGAGTTTGAATCATTAGACAATAGTTAGGACTGAAGTATAAACAGGTTGTCTTACACTTTGTCCTCTCCTAAAGAAGTTTTATTGACGCGAAGAATAACATCCAAATGAGAGCGCGACCCAATTAACGCTGAGTGGATTGGTGGCTATTTTTGCTTTGACTGGTTTCCTGCTCTACGCAAACTGATAGACTTCCGCAGAGACCTCTTCACAACTTAGCTAATTTTTAATAGAGAGAATTAGGTGAATATATCTGAGATATGCACATCTGACGATTGATTAGTCGCAATCTGCGCGTTATAGCCTGTCGTAATCGTAATCGTAAACTCCAGCTTCCTAATGAGCTACTCTAAAGCTAAGCTCGGGGCATCAGCTTATTTACGAGTGCCTATTCGTGATGTCGTAGCCTACAGGGAGCTTACTGTGACTTTTTAATAGTAAACGAGTTGTCCAGTATTGCATAATTCAGTTGAATCATGAAACGCCTCATTTCACAACGCATTTTTTCCAAAGAGATTATACAGAAAATGGTAAACATAAAAATGAGTCGCTATGACAGGTTGTTAGTAAGTCAACGGCGCAGATAACAAGGGCGCTATATGAAGCGAAAGACAGACGGACAGAGAGACAGAGACAGACAGACAGGGACAGAGATAGAGATAGAGAAACAACAAAGATTCGGAAGGGATAGATGATAGCTTCTCTCATTCATTACTTGTCTGCCTCCGCTATCTGTCAAAGTCGAGGGTTCAAATATCCGCTCCACTTGCGCCCCCTTCCAACGCAGCCATATTGAGTACTCTACCTGTGGGAAGATCTAGGGAACTAATTCATCTTATAGTCCATAATTATGAGTAAATTTATGCTCTCCATAGACACCTTTTACAATCTTTCGCTCGATCTTATAAATATCTCAGTCGCGTTCAATCACAAGAAAAAAGAGCTGTAATATGCCAAAAAAATAATATTTAATTGTCGGCGGCAACGGCCTAGTTGTCATAAGCTGCCGTTAAACTGTGGATCCAATTACCAGATACCTCGTCATTAATTGAATGCCAGTTGAGGTCGACATGGACAGCTTTGGAATCCGCAAGATTAAGCTAAGCCATGGATAACACTTTATACAACGGTGCAGCAACTTATTTGGGTGCCATCGCATTTCTATGGGCCTTCCGACAGGGTATTAACTTCTGTTTTACGCTGTGCTGTGTTATAGCGGTTAATAAGGTTGGAATATCAAACGAGAGGTCGGAGGTTAAAATCCAGTGTTTTGCGGCTCTTGAACATATCTGCGCCTAAAGGCTATGGAGAACCCCTCTTGTGATACGAGGTGGCGCTAAATAAATAATCATAAGAAATAAATAAGGCAACCATGTTGTCAAATGCTGGATATTTTATCAATAATTAAAGTGACCGAGAATTAGAGAGTGACGTGTTATATTGTAGCGTATTCGTCCTCGCCAGGACAGATGTCGCCAGCATCGTCTCATCGACATAGGGACCCAGCGTTTTTCTGAAGCCAGAAGTGCATAAAAGCGTTACGCTGAAGCACATTGTGCGGGGTTCAGACCCGTTGATGGAGGTTCTTACCAACAGACTCTGTAGCTTAACTCTTTGTAACGAAGACTGTTTTTGAGTAAAATCCTGTTTCCTCTGAGATAAGAAAGAAAACAAACGATTGGTTAGGTCAAAAGACTTGGAAGTTGGACTTCAATATTATTATCATAAAAAGAAAATGCGCAGAGGCGGGGATAGCCTAAGCGCCGACTAGACACTACGTCAACTAGTAACGATAGGCCTAACTGAATGAATAAAGCGCCTTATGAAGGCGATGAGTCAACGATGGAGGAGGAAATGTTTTTTCCAGATGAAATCAACCGATCTTTATCAAAATTCGAAGCATTTCAAGATACTGTAGAGTGAATGCCGATATCGAAAACGCAGAGAATGTAGAAGCTGCAGATAAAAACGACAGCAGCGATGTTTCTAACGACGACTTAATTCAGTCACTTCACCTGTGGTCTTCCGGATGAACAACGAAGAACAGACGATTTGAGGACTGGGCATCGCCATCATAATTATTATAAGATAGGGACAGAAAACGAAAAAGTCAACGATGGACTTCCGTATGGGCCACTTAACAGTTGGTAAGAAAAAATAGTCATAGAAATAAACCTACTCAGCAGAGGTAGAAAATTGAACTCCAATATAACTATGCTCTAACTAAGGCTAAAGTAGAACATTTCAGTGCTTCTGAAGTTCTGATAATCACATTTCACGCATTCACTAATTCTCGAGTGCTTGAACTCATCTAAAACCGAATTCATACAAGTTTATGGGCTTTGCCTGGCCTTCTAAAAAATTCCTGATCCCTCTTTTTTCGTCAACCTGGACTCTGTATTCTCCCACACATTGACATTAGGCTCCTGTTAAACTACTTGATATCTGTCACTATTATAATTATCATGTAATCTCACTGCTTGCATGTCACTTTGATTTAATAAACGAATATTACATTCAGTGCGAATTCTCCTTGCCCTTTAATGAAAGCGTGAAAATAATTAGATAGAAGCAAACCAAGTTAAGGCGGGGCCAGAATTACAGGCTAGTGCAGCTGGAAGAGATGAAAAATTATGAGCTTAGTGCGGAGTATCAAAGCAGGAGACAAGAACAACGCTACTACTGTGTAGCGACTAGCGCAGATGACGCTGTCGCTCTCACATCGTTCCAAGAATTCCACGTTTCTAGACCAGGGACTCTGTTCACGTTGTCATCATTCTGTCAAATCTAAATGGAAAATCGTTAGTTGGCGAGTTTAGGCTACTAATTGTTATTATTTCTAGTTATCTAAACATTGCTTATTTGCGTGGCTGACCTCTTCATAAAATGTAATAATTTTTTTTTTATGCGCTCGGCTAGCGTAGAAAGCGCTGTACACCAGTTTTGTAAATGTCCAATAACAATTAGAACAGCATTTGAGCAAATAAAAGCAATACTTGGCGCTAAGGTGAATAACATTTCACACATTTATCGTTGCCCTTGATGTTTGGAACTGAAATAGGCCTACTGGACAGGTGTCTACAAGTTTTACAACGAATGTCTTTGTTTTCTGTGTTGGTTCTATATTTCATTTGACAACGCGGATATTGTATTTTATTTCAACTTACACCTGGCCCAATGAACACCACCCCTTGTTCTAGCCGTCGCAATAACTATGAGAAACGCCCTAATTAAAGACATGCCGCGCTAGTAGACGGAATGGCCACTCTTTGTTGCTCAGCGTTAGCTACACTCCTCTCTCACAGTAGTTCCCACCCCATCCGTCTTCTTCTGGATCCGCCTGTCCTGCACAATTCATAATGAATTGTGGAGGAAAGGAGAGAATAATGGAATGAATAAGTCATTCCATTATTCTCTCCTTTCCTCCACATTCCATTATTATCTCCTGTTCGTCTTCCCATCCTCCTTTTCTTCTTCCTCTCCTCATTTCCTTCGCCTCCGTATAACCTTTGACTTTGACTTCTGTTCCAATTAGTCATTTCTCTATTTAATCTCTTCTTGTAGCTCTGTTCCTTTCTCCATCACTCCTTTTCATCCCTGCCTACAGTCCGTTCTTGTCATATATATCCTGCCTTGCCTTTCTGACTCCATGCTTCCCTCCAATTCCATCTATCTCTTCTCTGCCACTGTCAAGCTGTCCTATTTACTCAATTAATCCACTCCTTTTTTCCACTTCCTATACCTCTTTCGCCCTCCCTTCCATCCCCTTTTCTCCTTCAGTCATTCCACAAACCATCGTTTTTTGGTAACAGCTTATTACAGTGCAACTGCTTAACAGCCGAATAGAAGCGGATCAGTTAATTTAACGTTTTTGTTGAGAACGTTCTCTAAGTTCTTCTTTTCCTGTTATCTCTGAGATACCCACAGTATTATAAAACAAAAACAAATAAGAAGTAGTAGGCCTATGGTTCAAATTGTTACCCATGGATTTAATTCACAGTCGGCGCAGTTAGCGTGGTGAACTCGCCCTTACACCAAATACATAAGGGCGCTGCATGAAGTTAGAATAATTATCCAGAGATAATGTCAACAACAATAATTATCATTCACTTGCCATGAGTCTAGAGAGGGAACGACACAGATGAGATATTACAATGAGATCTGTTCATTTGGGACAAAGGAGAAGGCGGCGAATCATATTGCTCAGTTTGAGTATTGATTCGTTCATATGATATCCAATCATTCCGCCAAACAGCGAATTTTCTGAACTGAAGCCTGTGCACAATGTAGTGTAATGTAATGGAACAAGACATTTATAAACCGCAACTTAAGAGTCTCTCAGAAGCGATCAACACGTGGCCATCAAACAGCTAAAAAAGTGCCTCTCTTAAGAGTCTAGGGCAAATTATTATAGCCACATGTTCAAAAAGCTCTAAAGTTTAGCGTACTATACTGATAATTCAGCAGGCATGTTTGTTGACATTGTAAGGGCCAGACTACAGAAAAGAGAACTGGTCATCCGCTGTAATACGTCGTGGTTAAGACGTTAATGATTCAAAGCATGGGTGTCTCTCGCAGTTCGTCTCCTGTGTCATATTTGGAAAGTACGCTGAGGCCCGATAGCTGAATGGATTGAACTATCGGTATATAACGCGTGGTCTACGGGTTCGAGCCTCAACTCAGCTGTCACTGTTTAGGGACCTTGAGCAAGTCCTTTACGCGCAGTTGCTCAGCGCCATCGAGGTTCTGCAGTGTGGTCGTGTGTGCACTGCTGAACTTTGTGAGAAAGTGTAGCGCACACCTATAGCGGGTTCTTACTTTTATGTAAATGACTCATCATAAATAGTCTGTAGTCATAGGTTATAATAGCTATGAAAAGAATGCCAGACACTTTCTTTACAGTTTATGAATTTTATTTATTTATAAGAATGAAAATAATGTCCTTATACAATCATTGCATATCATGTCAAGCGGTCAACTATAAATACTATTACAGTTAATCTACTTAACCCTTTGGAGGTGAGGTGAAGCATTGTAACGTTTCAGGTGAGGTGGGGTCTGACATACCCCAATACATATAATTACTTGCAAGTCGCAATATCAACTATAATATAAATTGTGAGCTAAACTGCAGTTATGTAACCAATTGTCCGCTAAACTGGTGATTTTCAGGAACAAATAACAGTTTTCAATCATAATTGATATGGTCAGCGTGGTGGCGCTCAAAATCAAGCGGCCATTTGCAGTAGCATCTTCGTGGCCCTCGAAACATGTAACATTTTGGGAACACGTGACACTGTCGTGACATAATACCCGTAATAATGGATCAATTTTGCATCGATGCAACACTATATGCAGTAATATCTTATAATCGCACATTTTTTCGGCACTGTGCCGTTACTTTTTTTAATTCCTTAAAATCAATATGTATACGAAAAATTATAATTTCACTTTAATATGCAAGTAATAAAAAATGGCGTCCAAAAGTACCTGAAAGTGTCCTAAAGTGTCCGTATTTCACATTCACTAAGGTAGACAAAAATAATCCAAGCTGGTTCTACGTTTTCCGTAGAAAAAGCAGCGTAGAATAGCCTTGGGTGTGTCATACCCCACCTCACCTCCAGAGGGTTAACCAGCATCTCTTAATTTTTCTTCAAAGTGAAAATTTCAAAACTTGAGGGACGAAGTCTGATAAATTGTTTTCTCTTTGAGTCGTAATACAGCGCATTAAACCTATCAAGAAAGAAGTGGAAACTGAGTTTGGTTATTTTGGTTTGAGTTTTCATATCAATCAGATAGAAATGTCTATTCTGCATGTCAACAACAACAAGATTATTGCTATCTACATCCAGAAACAATCGCATTTCTTCGTAGGAAAAATCTTCTTTCAGGATAAATCGTTCGATTATTCGACCACTTGTGCTTAGAACACTTATAATACTTTGCTCCTTAGAGCCACGAAACCATCTGGACATGGTTTTATAACCGTGGCTGACGATGAATTCTCCATTCGGTTTCTGAATGGCATTCAATCGACCTATGAAGCTGTTTGAGATCTTAACACTTCGTAGAAGTTTGGCGTATTGATCGTAAATTTCCAACTGCTTCGGGTATTCAAAACTTCTCAGCAATAGTAGTTGATTATCTTTGGTTACTGATAAGCTGAAATAAAGGCCTATTTCCGAGAGCCACCTAGAAACTCTATTGTTATCCATATCTATCTTCCAGATGCATCGGTCAGCATGGTCACTGACGTATATAGTTGTTGGGTTTACAATGCCATCCATGTCGTAAGTTGATAGGCCATTAATCTCTTCCACCATAATTATCAATAGCAGGTCGTACGGATAGATATCCTCGTAAGCTCGTAATGTAACTTCAGGCTTACCATACGGGTTGATACATAATATGTAGATAAGGCTCTTTAGGTTGATGACACTTCTGGGATTACAGAGAAATGTATCAAACTCTCTGAGTAAATGGATGTTGTACACTGCAATAAAGAAGCGTTTTATTTCAAGTGAAACTATTTAAATATGAATAAAAACTGAAACTGTGTTAGATGGATTGCGTGTTGGATTCGGAGTCCTGTGTTTCACGTCAAATTGTTTGTTATTAATCCACGAAACTTGTAAAGAAAAGTTGCTTTATTGTTCCAATAAATTTCGTACCCCTAGAATTATAAGGCTCTATGTCCACTTTTTTGAACAATCAACCTAACGCTATATCCGTTACCGGGATGACAGAGGATATATGTCCTGAATAGTCTAGCTTAACTGGAGACGCTTTCTTAAGCTTCCGTACTATAAAGCTCTATGTCCACAAATGTTGACCTGATTTGGACAGTGTCTCAAAGCTATAGAGGAACAAGTTCAGTCATCCAATAATTATAATCATTAATTTTGTATCACGTGAATTGGAGATATAACCGTGATCGAGTGAGGTTTGAAAAAAGAATTATACGGTGCTATGTCCATAGCCAATACCAGTGAGAGATCTTAACACGTGACTGGACTTGTGTCGTACAGCACTCACTTTGTCTGCAATCAATAATGTTATACAGCTCTATGTCCAAAAATAGTCAGCCCTGCCATAATTATATCCAAATTACTCATAACCGGTTTACATTATGATCGAAATACACATATAATCAAACAAAGGGAAAAATTGTTTACCAAAAAGTTTAATTTAATTGCCATCAATGAAACAGAGCAAAAAAATACGTCAGCAAATCTTAAAAATCGTGTTTCTCTGTTTCGCAAAAAGTGGACATAGAGCCTTGTAGTTCTAGGGGTACGTAACCGTGCATCACCGCAATGTAAATCAAGAGACATATGACACCACAGAGGACTGTAGTTCTAATCTCGGTGCAATATGCTACCGTAAAACATTATTCATGACATGACATGAATTGTCGAGTTTCCATGATCTAACCTTATCTATCAGCATGGAAATTTGATGCCATCATACTTCATGACACTAATTTGAATAGAAGTTGCCTTATCCAATCCAAATCGCGAAATGCAGACAAAAATCAAACGATGGCGAACAGATAAGCCTACCTAAGCCGTAATCAGATCAAAATGAAAAAGATCACTCTCCCAAGATGGTGGGTAAGCAAAGTTCTAATTTGAAATGGGTTAAAGTAACGAAATCAACGATTGTGCAGAGCGAAGAGATTAAGAAGGTAATCAAAAATACAGGCCCAGAAAAACCTTTGTTCACCAACAGCATTACAAATCCCAAGCACTACCGGACAAATATGACACGTGGTTGGGTAAATTAGCAATCAACCACAATGATACCAGTAGCCCATTTTTCATTATATTGCTATAAATAGCACTCATTTCATTTTGGTGAAAATCTGAATTCTACCTTTCGATGCTGTCAACGCAGGAGTTGATTTCAATGCTCTTGCTGCTGTCATAGCGACAGCGAACGTTTTCGAGACTTCAGAAGTTTTCGTTGGTGCTTGAGACGTTTTCTGTGTAGCTTTAGTGAGTTGTTTGGCCGTAGAGATTGCTGTCGAAGTATTGAGCGTAGTATTAAAGCCTTGTGTAGTGTTACAGTTGAAAGTAAGTTCGGTTGATGGATCCTCTACAGTGTGCAATGAAACGCAAGTGTTTGATGTTCTTCGTGTTACATCTTCTGTATTAGTTAAAGCAGTTTGAGTGATTGGAGCGACTCTTAAGTCAGTAACCTTCGATGTCTCTGATCTTTCATCGGTCAAATCCTTGATCGTTCTCCCAAAGCAGATGTTCGGCAATTGACAATTTATGTCAAACTGTAAATCTTCATTGCCTACAGCTAAACAATAAACACGAACGAACACTTTCAAAAAACTCACCTTACACATTTGTGTTCAAGATATCAGAAACGTAAAGTTGAAATAACTGCATATGCTGTACCAAGTAGGCTACACGCATTGTCCATCCATAGCTGGCTCAAATCCGCTTAGCAAACACTTAGGCCTACTCATGATTGCGCGTCGTTTTTGTTTGCGCATTGGACATACATGTTGGCACCGGACTTTATCAGAAAGTAGGCCTACATGTAAATGATTATAAAACTTATTAAATTTTTAGTAATTCGTCTATTGTTGGATAACAGACCTAAAGTAAGCAAATGATAATAGAACATATTATTCTAGGAGTTCGTCCTTTTCTGGATAACATACCTAAAGAAAGTAGGTATGTTCTCCAACAAAGGACGAATATCTAAAATAGTAAGTTCAATATTATCATTTACTTTCTAAAGAAACTAGATCTTCTAGGTTTAATAATAATATAATATTTATTCTTCAATGAGGCGCCTAACAGGCACACTGCGCTGTACATGTACATGTTATGACGATTAAACAATTCACAAGAACACAAATTACAGAAGACATAAATCAACCAAGATGCAGCCATGCAAGGCGCAAGCTCATTGTACTTTTTGTTGCGACCCATGGAATCAAGGAAGAGCTAAACCAAAGGGCCTTACGGGAGTTGAACCGAGTCTGTGAGCACTTCAGGCAAGAGTGCTATCCTTTATACTATGCCCCTCCAGAGTTAATAGATTCACTTGCATTAAAATAAATGTGAAATAAATCGCCTAAGTAAACAATGCTTCGTTCAATTCATGTTCTTATTCACATCAATAGAATCGACAAAAATGAACTTGATTTCGGTCGGTCACATTAGTTTACTATAGTATGATTGAACTTTCAACTAATAATTAAGCATTCGCCTAAATTACGGATGGAAGTTGTGAAAGCCAAAAATTGTCTAGGCCTACTCACCAAATGTTAGCTTCAATAAGACGATGATTAGACAAACGGGCACATCGAGAAAAGCACGAAACATTTTAGCGCATAATCTGATTCTTCATTTCTTTTTTACAATTTGTCGACGTAAGAAAACCAGCTTGTTCAAACATTCACGAAAGCAGCCATTCAATCAGAATGTAATATGTCAACTAAGTGAATGTAGGCCTAATCAATCAAGTTGTCTAAATATCACGTGACGCTATGCTTACAGTCGTATTGTTGAAGCAGAGAAACACGTGATTCAGATAAAACAAAGACTATATTGTTTCTCAAGCTTGAAATATAAATAAATAGGCCTAGTTCAGTCTAAAAGCTATGGGAATGCTGGCTGGGTGACGAACGCTGTTCATGCCAAAATAATATCATTTAGAACCAGCTTTGGCTAAATTAAATCTCTATTTCAAGCTCGAGAAACAATAATCGTCTTTGTTTTATCACGTGTTTCTCTGCTTCAACAATACGACTGTAAACGGGTCAAGGACATTTCCCCCGGACGTTTCCCTCCGAATGCATTTGAGTAGGCCTAGTTGTAGTTGACAAGAAATGCGTAAATAATCTGCCTAGCAATGGATAATTATTTGCGAAGTTTTAAGCGAGCGTAAAAAGAGTTTGTTCTAGCGCTAGATGAATGCAGCCACTGGTCTGTATCTGCGTACAATTGGTTACTGACTTCATAGTGTCCGCTGTTGGCAGAGGTTAATCGATCAAAATTAATGATTCGATCGATTGACTGATTGTTTGATTGACTGGTTGAATTGTTTCATTTAGACCTTCGACCTCTCGGCTCACAGTTGACCATGCTAACCGTTAGACAATCCAGTCTTAACGTAAGCTGGAGATAAAGCGTTACAGCATACCCGTAAATATACATTGACACCCAAATGGGTTGCTGACAACGTAATATGAAAGTAGTAGTATCCATTGTTTAGCTGAACCTTGCCGATTTCAATGGCTTTTGACGACGATCTCACCAGTCACCATAATTTATTATATTCAATCCATAATAATTCAACAGTCTGGGGTAACTAGCGATTGGTTGGTTGCTCACTGTTTAGCTACCACTGTGTGATAACAAAGACCATTAGCGTCGCCCTCCTCCTTTATCCAGGCTTGGGACTGGCACTGTCAGAAAGCGTACAGTGGCGGAGTTTAAAATGATTTCGATCAATCCAAAGCCAAGCCTGAAATCATGTTAATATCCGGACGATCAGTAGGCTAAGACAGAGAGGGAACCTATGAGGGATTTAATAAAGAGAAGTCCTTAAGCTAACCCTAAGAGGCAGCTCCGGATGTGAAGTGTAAGCGACTTTATTTTCTTAGCCTCCTCACATGAAGGCGGGCAGCCATTCCCTCGCCACCTGACCTTTTCACCGACAGTGAACTCGTTACAGCTTTGATAATGGCGGCAAGTAGAGATGAAATCTCGAAAGAAATGTCTTCCCTGCCAGGAATTTAAACCCCCGACATCATGCTAAGCACTTAACTATCGTTCACCCCATTTTAACGTAAACTGCGGATAAAATCTGACATTGCCATAGACGTTTGATGACACGCAACTGGGTTGCTGACAAAGTACATCTGAACTGTTATCCATTGTTTACCTGAACCCTGCGGATTCCAAGGCCATTGACGTCGACCAACTGAAGAGAATTAGAAGTCTAGCTAGCTTTATTTGCTTCAAGGTTTAACATAATATTTGGCCCGTTTCTGCATGGGTCATGACATAACCTGTTTTGGAAATGTGGTATTTGATCATCTTGCTCCTGGGTTCATTAACGTCGTCACAATGACATCAAAGGCCGTTGACGACAATTTAAAAATTATACAGTTAAGTGAAAATGAATTCATAGCGTCAGTAGTTTCAGTTTAGCAACGATCATTAGAGTCGACCTCCTGCTTTATTCAGGCTTCAGACTGGCACCGCCAAAGTGCTAGCAGTTGCGGCAGAGCACGAATGACAAATGTAAAAGATCGATTGACGACGTATTACAGGTGTCTAAAGAGAGAATGATAAAATGCCCGACGGTTGACGTCATTGCAAGTAACATAGCCTCAGTACAATCGGCCAGTCGTCCGCGGAGGATGGTAGGCTATCTGCCTGCCTTGCCTCAGCTCAACACAGTTCAACACAACTCAACACAACTCACTCATCATAGACTGTCTTGCCTGTCTGTGTGTTTGTCTGCTTGGGTCTGTCTGTCTGTCTGTGTCCGTCCGTACGTTTATTTAGCACCTCTGTTATTAGCGAGTTGTAATAACTTCTATAGCGCCTGTGTCTAATCCACACGCACTTTTTCAGCTGTTTGATGGCCACGTGTTGAGCGCTTCTGTGAGACTCTTAAGTGGCGCTATATAAATGTCTTGTTACATTACATTACATTACATTACACAAAGCATACACCAACTGGCTGGCCTTCAGGGATGACTGCAGGTAGAAACTCACCTCTGATTTTATAACCGTAGACGTGGAAGCGAGTCACAACAGTATGGTACAAACCCTCCGAGAAATCGTCAAAAAGCACAATCATCCAGACGACCACACCACCTCGAAGAAAGAAGAAAAATTGCCCTCCTGGACTCAGGAGTGTACGAGACACGTTCAGCTGCGAAATGAAGCCCCAAACAAAATGCAAAGGACGAGATACATGTACCTAGACGATATCGCCAACTATAGCCTACCATCAAATCAAAGGTATGACACAAAAATCATAAAAAATGCCCCAACACAACATTGGAGGGACTGGAACATGCAATACTAGGTATACAAGCATAGGCAAACTTACTTTTTCATCTCTATACTTCCGATTCAAATGCATAGGGGTGGTCGTCAGTCGGAGTCTCCTCCGCCATTCTCTGCAGAGGCATTCCTGGAGCGATTCTCTGCCAAGATTTCGTCTATTCGGAGTTCCACTGCTGACTCTTCTCCGCCTACGTTTTCTACCACGGAGCATCGGCTTCCTGCTCTCCAGGAGATTTCGAGTTTTGACCTCCGTCGACTCATCCTCTCATCTGCTGCCAAGACGTGCGAGTTGGATCCTGCACCAACATTTCTTGTTCAGGAATTAATTGACGATCTCCTTCCCTTCCTCACTGTTCTGTGCAACTGTTCGATCCGTGAGGCATGCCTACCAGTCTCACAGAAACGTTCCGTTCTTCTACCAGTTCTGAAGCACGATGGTCTGGACCAGAGTGATCCAGCAAACTATCGCCCCATTGCGAATGTAACTTTTTATCTAAAATACTTGAACGCATTGTTGCTAACCAGCTGATTACTTATCTAGATGTGAATGAATTGATTCCGTCTCAGCAGTCGGGTTTCCGTCGGAATCACTCCACGGAGACTCTCCTGCTTCGACTTTTGTCAGACTTCTATAGCGCAGTTGACCGTGGTCAGGTTACTCTCCTTGCTCTCTTTGATGTAAGCTCTGCTTTTGACTCTGTGGACCACTCCATTTTGTTGCAGCGCCTCTCCACTTCCTTTGGCTTGGTGGACCAGCCTCTAGAATGGCTTAGATCTTTTTTAACTGACCGCACAAATTGTGTAGTCCTTGGTTCGTCCAGGTCTCTTTGGGTCCATGCCCCTTTGGGTGTGCCCCAGGGTTCTGTCCTGGGCCCGCTGCTTTATCTTCTTTATACTGCTGATGTCTGCTCCTTGTTGACGTCTCAGGGGCTTCTACACCAACTATTTGCCGATGATGTGCAAGCCTACATCCACACCTGTTCAGCTGATGCGGTGGCTACTGTGAGTCAGATGTGTCTGACTATGGATGTCCTCTTTTCTTGGATGGCCTCCAATCGGCTACTCTTAAATCCCTCTAAAACACAGCTCATTTGGCTGGGTAGCCGTAGACAACTGCAGGGTATCGACTTTCCTCAACTTACCTTGCTCTTTCCTCACATAACCTTTTCCCTTACAGTTCGTGATCTGGGACTTTCTCTTGACTCCGAGCTTACTTTGTCTCAACATGTGAACTCAATTGCACGGAGTTGTTATTATCAGCTTCGTCAGCTTCGAGTGGTCTCTCGCTCTCTCTCTCATGATGCAGCTGTGGTCCTTGTTCATGCCTTTGTTACTAGTCGAATTGACCACTGTTCCTCACTACTTGCTGGCCTTCCCCTTGGGGTTCTGGGGCGACTAGATCGAGTTCTACGCTCGGCTGCTCGGCTTATTGGACGCCTTCCTAAGTTCTCTCCTGTTTCTGCATACATGCGTGATGTGTTGCATTGGCTGCCTGTGTCTCAGCGGATCTCATATCGCATCGCTGCTCTGGTTTCTCGTTGTGTTCTTGGCTGCGCTCCATCTTACTTGCGCGATCTTTGCCGCCCAGTGTCTGATGTTGCAGCGCGTCGGGTGCTTCGCTCTGCGACGAGGGGTGAGTTCCTTGTTCCACGTGCTCGCTTGGCTATTAAGCAGCGCCGTGCTTTTTCGGTTGTGGGCCCTTCCATCTGGAATCACCTCCCACTTAAGCTCCGTTTTTTACTTGTAAGCCATCCGACAGGGTTCTACAAGTCTCTCAAGTCTTTTTTCTTTAGTCGTGGCTGGGCCGGGAGCGCTCCTGAGTAGTTTCTTGAAGGGGCGCTATATAAATGCTCTGAATGAATGAATGAATATGAAGAGTTATCGATATAGAAGTACATGCGATTGAGAAATTATTTCACATTATGTTTTACCTCACCATACTTTGCTTGCTTGGCCATCCAGCACAGCTCACAGCATCTCTCCTCACCTGACCATATCGTAGGAGTAACTACAGCACTGTCCGCTGCTCTGGTGCTCCAAACCTGTGTGATCCGAAAGGAGGAGTTCGACGTTCAACATAAACTGTTACCACCACTTTTCACTTTTAAGAGTGATGACGACCCAACACCACCGTTACAATACAAAGTTACGCCCATGCGCATTAAATGTTACAGACTTCACTTGTCTTCGCATCGGATTAAGATGGAGGGTGGTCAGACCTCTCCCTCGCTCTCTGCTCTTCCCAACGACAGTCTACATGTACACTGAGTGCACTTCTTATAGCTGAGTAGGGTAGGGGTTGCAGATGGAGCCACAATCACGAATCGAATTTCTTTCCTTGGAGGGAGTTGAAGTCATGACCTCTGAACTATCAGCTAACCAAGCTAACCTTCTGAGCATCGCGAACCCCATCTTTTGAATTATTAGTCAGGTCTCTTATGAATGTAGCAGGCGAATCCAAGCTAATTCTATCGACAACGTAGTTTACCATTGATTTATAGAAAGTGCTTAAAGCGTAACGAGTCTAACGACAACTTCATAAATGCTAGTCATAAGATGTCTTCGAACACTGGATCAAAATATGCTGAGAACAACGATCATTGTTTCAGTGGAGGTCGAGCTGATGGAGTTTGCCGCAAGATTCCAGAACTTTATTAAGCTCTTCCATAATGCACTTCTCGTCTTAATTTCTGTCGATGTCAACGGCCTTTGTTGCCATAAGATGTCGTTTAACTATGGATCTATTCAATAGTCAATAGAATACAATCTCCTCTTATAGGGTAAGGTCGACTTTTACAGTTTTTGGCGGTAACAAAGTGTTAATCACCTACGTTTGCTACGACATAGCGTCGTTAAATAGAAACTACCTACACGTAGGAGTAACTACAGCACTGTCCGCTGCTCTGGTGCTCCAAACCTGTGTGATCCGAAAGTTGGGTTTGGCTTTGAGCAGTTGCTACTGCAACCGTAGAAGATCAGTCCCACTATAGCCTTCACCCTTGGCCTTCGGAGGATATCTGGTGATGATATCTCTCTGGCGAGAAGATCGGGTGAGATCTGGTGAGAGTGATAGGAAACCCTGGTGAGGGAGTGCGCAACATTTGGCCTGAGAAGATTAGGGGATGAGATCTGGGTGAGAGTGATAGGAAATTTGGGTGAGAGGATAGAAGATCTGGTGAGTGGATAGTAGATTCAGTGAGAGCGGAGGAGGTCTGGCGAGAGGATAGGAGATCTAGGTGAGAGGAGAGGATCTCCTATTATTCCATTCCAACTTACTTATTACACTTCTTTATGCTCATGTAATTTATGTTAATAAAGTTGATAGTCAATTTTATTGAATTTGTAATTGACCTTGCATTATAAATTATTTGGGGTCAAAATGACCCCCTTGGTGCTTCTAGGAAGTTCGATTTCTCGGTACTTCTAGTGTTAATGCTAAATTATATGGGTAACATTAGAAGTTGGATGAGCATATCTATTGCAGAAATAGAAGCTGGATGAGCTGATGAAAAAAGTGATTTTGATGCTAAATTATTGTCGGTAAAACTAGAAGTTGGATGAGCGATTAAAATATTTTTAGTAGATGTAGAAGTTGGACCGGGGATAGAAATATGTCACAGTAGAAGTAGAAGCTGGATGAGCGATGAAAACATGCGTAAAATATGCTTTAAAAATTTTAAGAACTGCTGAGTACCGGTTGGGATTTGGGTAAATGCGTATCTTGCATAGCGCCTCGTACCTTTCTACCAGAGGACTGCTCCCGCCTACATCGCGGGACATGCATCTGTTGGTCCTATGCTCTGGAATGACCTTCCCTCTACGATTCGATCTGGGATCCTAACTGGGGGTATTTCGACCTCTTCTCGTTGTCTTAAGACGTTTCTTTTTTCGCAGAGTTCTTCGCACTGGGAGCGCTTCTGATTGGGTATTACTGTAGTAGAAGCTGCTTTATAAATTTCTAAATACAATACAATACAATAATTTTATTTACATGATATTTCTGCCTGAGGGATTTTCTTAACCTCTGGCTATCAAAAAATAATAACGAAGAAGAATAAAATAATAATAAGAAGAATGGTTTGATATCAAATTTATTAGCGGACACCCTTCCACTTATCCAACGTTTGTTTTAAGTAGTTCACCATTGGTCACACCAGAGGTCTTGTGTATTTTCTGACGTGGTTTCCAATATCGTACGGTGATTTCAGTTGGCACATAAAGTACTGCGACGCACATAATAAAAATTATTATTTGCTTCTCCGGCAAAGGATCTCTGTATTAGGCTACTTGCTGTTGAACGACTCTGTACTAGAGCAAGGATGATTACCGTACAAGCGGTGTTTTAAGAGTTTGGATTGACTCTTTAGTTCGCTTTGACACATATATATTGCCATGTTAAAGCGTTTAATAGGTGTCTAAGTCGAGCCTAGGAAATCGTGTGGCTGAACGTCAATTCAACCTTCCATTGTATTGTATTGTATTGTACACGGTGGTTCAATAAAAAGTAAGCCAAACGCTTGGTGGTTCCCATTTTGTCTTCATTGATCCTGGAGTAAAAATTAACGGAGCCTATAATCGCGACGTTCTGCTATCACAACATCTTCTACCTGTTATCAGAAATCTAGCCCCCAGAAGGTGTTTTGTTTTTCAACAGGACAGTACCCCAGCCCACAGAGCCATGGAAACCATCGAAATGCTAACAAGAGAGACACCAGACTTCATTTCTCCAACATTATGGCCTCCGAACAGTCCAGGTCTAAATCCTGTCGACTATAAAGTGTGGAGCGTTATGCAAGAGCGAGTCTTCCAGACAGCAATCGTTGTCCGAATGTAATCGAATCATACTTTTTTGACCTTCAAGAACAAAAATTGCCAGATATTCAATGTAAACATTTATGTAAATACAGATTTATATCCGCAGTAGAAAGCATAATGGGTTAGAATAGAAGGGTCAATAAAGGAGACCTAAAAGGACCTAGGTCCCGCTAATAAGGCCCCCAGTGCGCTATATTAGGGTTAGGGTTATATAGCGCCTCTTTCAGAATAGACTCATGTGAAGCGCTCTCAGCCAGCGAAAAGCATTTCTCGGTAGGAAAAGAAACCTTTTTACTTAGAACGAGAGATCCACAACGAGGAAAACCTAGTCATTAGTTTAGCCCTTAATGAGGTGGAAGGTCATTCCAAGTAGAGGGACCAACCACAGCAAATGCCCGGCTTTGAGCCAAGGCAGTCCTAATCCTAGAAACAAACAGATCTAGCCAATCAGCGGAGCGCAAGAAACGAGATGAGGTCGCAGATGCTTTCGCATATATATCAGAAAGATACTTTTGGGCACTGCTCAGCTGCGCCTTTGAGACTAGGGAGAGGTTCTTATAATGGATGCGCGCAGGGATAGGCATACAGTACAAGACATCATACATACATGTATAGATACGCGAAAAGCGAGGGATACATACTATGAGTCTAGCTGAAGCATTTAAGACCGATTGAAGGGGAGAAAGACGCTGTTTCGGGAGGCCAATAAGAAGTGAGTTGCAGTAGTCAAGTCGGGAACAGATAAACGCATGTACTATGGTGGTAAAGACAAAGGGAGAGACCGATCGTCTGATGGCTCTAAGACGCCTCAGTTGAAAGAAGCAGCAGCGAGTCAGGTTAGATATGTGCTCCGTGAACGTGAGGGAGGAGTCAAGAGACACCCAGTTCACGGACACTAGAAGATTATGTGTAGGCAGGGAATTCCTCAGTCAGCAATTGAAAGTCAAAGTTTGGAAAAGCTGCGGTCTAGTCCCAAACCAGATCAACTGAGTCTTTGTAGCATTTAGGCAGAGTCGGTTAGTCGACATCCAGTAGTGAAGATCAGAAGCAAGACAATCAATAGAATGGACTAGTGATCAGTTGATGAGATGATGGACCATGAACGAAAGCCTTGGTATCACCCTTGTGCTCGACATTGAAGTCGATTCGTCTTTATATAGCCTATTATTATCTCATTCTTATTATGAATCTATCTACCTTACTATCATATCCAACCATCCAATCATTCAATCTCTCCTTTACTCCCTCTCACTCTTCCTTCCTCCTGCCTTCCATTAGATGATAGAATCCCAATAGAAAAAAACATTCTTCGCCTCTTTTTATCAGAACGAACGAACGATGAGTAGTTATATATTAAATCCTTTGGAACATTCAGCCTATACAGCCTTCAATTTCGAAACATTTGACCTATACAGCCTTAAAACATTCGAATATCCTTGAGTCATTCGTAATTGCGTCCGCGCATCGATGACTCATATCGAAACTCCTAGGAATTTTCCCCGAAGTTTCGATCAGTCGTCAGTTTTGATGATGAGCCGTCACACGGTCGTTAAGTCTTCGTTATCAACCCACGAATTAAAGGACTCGGGATAACCAAGCCATTTTACGAGTGATTTCTTTCCGCGTTTCCTAATAACCTTCTCGATTCTAAATAATTCTTGAGTCGTCTTCTGTAGCTCTTGCTCGTAGAATGAGCCTTGAATTTCTTCTCCGTTATAATCTTTAATCTTATAGGTTGGAGGATCAGTGTATTGAACTCCAGACACAGTAAACACCTCTTCAGACCATCTCGCCGTGTAT
>JACEVL010000005.1:1136214-1156214 GCA_020284085.1 Aporrectodea caliginosa | reverse complement strand
ATGCTTTATAGGTGTTATTGGATTCGCAGGCAGAAATTTATGTTGGTACAAAGCAGGAATGGAATTGTGAAGTAGGGCACTAACTAATAAGTCTGTAAGAGCACCGATAAATCACAACCATCCTTCTCGAACATGACATTTAGTAGGCCTACTGTGTCGGCTGATTTTGTAGAGCATAACAAGTGACGTAACGTCGAATTTTTTACCAACTGATTACTCTGGGACCTGCGTGTTCATTATCATCAGGCTGTGAGCGAGCCCTGCGTGCCAAGTGAGGCTCTGGCCTCTGGCCCAGCCCCTCGTTGCCACGAACCCTATTATAGGCCTGTAATTACGTCACCGAGCATATTCAAAAAAATTATTAATAGTCACAAGTGAGGGAATCACGAGTTTGTGCTAAGGTTATCTAATTTACTTATTTATTTATTATTATTATTAATTTTTTTATTATTATTATTATTATTATTATTATTATTATTATTATTATTATTATTATTATTATTATTATTAAAACTATTAATCGTACAAAATAAGGAATTTATAAATTTGTGCTAAAGTTATTCGACATGCCTTAGGGTTTCTTTTTCCGAACAGAGTGTAGGCTATGCATTACCACACGTAGTAAAAGAATAACATAGGGCAACATTGAATGTGTTTATCTACAGAAACTTGATCTGACTCTTAATCAAAGTCACATAGACCTCAAATGCATGCCTGGGAGAAACGTAAACCAAAGCCTCGGGCGAAGGAACAGAGTTTCATCTGGTTCAAAGAGCAAGGGAAAGATCCAAGTAGCAGTTAGGGGGTCTTGAGATGTATCCCTTTGCGCCTATCAGCCTGTCATTCCGACCTTAATTTATATCTGTAAGAATATTAACTTTGTGCTACAGATGAACTAATTCTACTGAAAGGTTACACCCATCTAAGTCATTTGCAGACCTCGATGATAACATACCATTTATTACAGATCTGTGCATTGCTTTGCTGACCTACATTCTGTTATCAATGACATTTTGTCATAATTTAGACAAGCTTAGGAAAAGCTTTTTTGAGGAACTTAAAGTCGCGCGATATTAAATGTCGAGAAAAATCAAATAATGCCAAGAAGAAGAAGCAGAGGAAGAAGAGGAATAGGAAGATGAAGAGGAAGAGGAGGAGGAGGAAGAGGAAGAGGAATAGGAAATGGAAGAATGTCGAGAAAAATGTCTTAGACAGCATCCTCTTCCTCTTCCTATTCCTATTCCTATTCCTCTTCTTCCTCTGCTTCTTCTTCCACATTCTTCCATCCTCTCGACAGGAGGAGGAAGAGGAAGAGGAAGTGGAAGTGGAAGTGGAAGAGGAAGAGGAAGAAGAGCAAGAGCAAGAGGAAGAGCAAGAGCAAGAGGACGAGGAAGAGGAAGAGGAAGAGGAGGAGGTCTATTGAATCCAGATGGACCGTCGAAGGATCTGGGCCAATGAAATCTAAGACAGCCTATTTGCTGAGTTACAAGATGTTATTCTGCATACATCTAGCCTAGAGTACGAAGCTTAGGGTGTTATTCCACGCAGAAGCGGAGCATTGAGACAATGAGACCTATTTTGCAGTTCATAAATAATTATCTACGAAGTTGAGGCTGTTGATGCAGACTTGCGGGAGCACTGAGCTTCTTGGAATAATACTATGCTGTAAAGTTGTTTATATCAGACCACGTTCCTATGAAGCGCCGAGTGCAACCATTGCAACTCCTGCTATTCGTCACTGTTCGCTTTTAAAGCCAAGACAGATGCTCTGATGCTTTCTAGGCGAATGTAACCGGCTCTCTAGAAAGCCATGTCTCAATGCAGCAGACACTTATTGTGTAGAATGGGCCTGGAAATGTTTTATAGGTTAACGTAAACGCTTCTGTTACAATCCACGTATTGCAACATCATGGCATCACCATCATCATTTATCGTCATTAGCATAATTATCACCATCATCATTATCAGTTCCTGATGCCAGTCATTTGCGAATAAATTAACTCGTCTTTTATGTCAATTGTCAAGTCCAGTGCTTTTCTCACGTCCAAGTCTCGTTTTGTGTATCTTTATAACTTGTCTATCTAGCGTAGTCGTGGTCTTCTCAACTACTCTATAGGTGAATGTTAACAAAACCCACCCCCGAGATTGAGACATTAATTTCCCCCAGAACGCTCAAAGACTTTCCATAAAGACTTTTAAGAAACCATAAAATGATAAAAATAATTGTAGTTTGCTTGACATCTACAAAATGACACGATTTGTGTTTCTCTATGCCTATACTGCCAATGCAGTGAATATTTGAGGGGTTGCGCCATACATTTCAGCCTTATTAAACTTGGCGGATGGTGCACATGCTGTCACTTTGCCAAGGCAATAACATCCCTTTTGGTCCCATAAACTTCAGAACCTAGATCTGCGCTGTTGCTTTAAAGCCTGTTTAACAGTCAATTAAACCTTGTCTGAGATGCAGCCATGGTATGAAGTGTTAGCGGCTTTATTTTCTGCGCTTCAGCACATGACGGCGATTGGCCAGCTCTCTTTGTCTGTCTGTCTCTGTCCGTCTCTGCCTCTGTCTCTGTCTGTCTCTCTGTCTGTCTCTGTCTCTGTCTGTCTGTCTCTGCCTCTGCCTCTGTCTCTCTGTCTATCTGCATCTCTCTGTCTCTGTCTCTCTCTCTGTATCTCTCTGTCTCTCTGTCTCTCTCTCTGTCTCTCTGTTTTCTCCATGTGTGTGTGTGGTGTGGTGTGGTGTGTGTGTCTCTCTATTTTGCTATTAGGCCTACTAGATAAATAATGATAATCGAAGGTCATGCAAGAATAAGCCTGCTAGCCCTAACATGAAAGCCTTGCTGAGAGCCCCGAACACCTCCAGAGACCAAAGTACGATCAGAGACGGCCTTTGAACCGTAGGCGGATCTGCTTAGGCATAAAAACAGTTTAAAGTCTGTTCGAAATTATGTTTATCGCGTACGAGTGTCTACCCGGTAGTTCAAGTCTACCTAAGCATCAACAACAGACAAACTGTTCTAAGAATTTGCTGTACATTTCACTTGAACAGCAAGCGCTCACAAACGTGCTTTAGGCGTTTGGAAGGTATAAATTAACGTAGGAACGAAGAAAAGGAACACAAGTAGGCTATCATTTAAATAATTAATGATAAACAGACTAACATTTAAGGTAGTGGTCCAAGTCTCCGCCGTTGCAATACTGAAATTCAAAGTGTCATTTTTTAATATTTAATTTAAAAACACTTCTATTGCGCCTATGTGTAAGACACAAGGGCATCAAACGATGGCGAACCAAACTAGGCTGTAATCAGATCAATATCTTGAAGGTATTGACCTCATTATGGCCTGGTTTTTGTGCGCCATCGATTGCAACAAACGATTGTTGGTGCAACAAACGATTGTTGGTGCGATAAGAGCTCTAACGAAGTGAAGCTGCAAACAATGATTTTCTAATGTCTCTACGTTGCTAAAGAAGTAATTTATTCAAATGCAGATAATAGAGTCCGTCTGCAGCACATCTGTTATATTATTCCAGTTGCCAAAATACGAGACGCTGCTGGAAGCTACTGACTGCCATTGAGCGAAGCTCACAGGTACTTTAAATGAAATTGATGTTCCTCTGCCAAATAATGGATACTTTTCTGATGAACTGCTGAAAGGTTCTTGAACTAATTTTACATTGCTGTGGGAACACTATAAACAATGTCTGCCCAATTGTAACCCTACCAGCATGCCTATCAACATATAGTGGGACCCATATGGGCCATATATATGAGTCCCATATGGGACTATACAAGAACTGTGACAGGAAAGTGATGGTTATTAAGTTAAGATCTTCCGAATGATGTCTTACCTCCATGACGAGATACACATGTTTATCTGTTTGCTAAAGACAAACAAGAAAGCATAAAATTACGCCTTATAAGTTACTTTAAAGTTACTCGTAATTACAACCATATAAGCGGATCTCAACAGCTATCATGAATGATTTAGATGAATTATTATAGTCAGCGATTACTTATTAAATAATTTGTAAACCAATAGATAATAAATTATTATAAACTAACAGGACTAATTACTAATAATAGCTAGCGATATACACAACAAGTAGCTTTGTTTGCATCTAGCCAAATTTTCACGATTTAAGGGATTGTCGTCTTTTCATATCTTATTTACACTCTTGTGATGATTAATCATGGTAAATCGCTTAATTTTAACACGGAGACGATCTTTCTTCTCTGCCTGTAATTGTATCAAAAAGATCTTAATGAGTTGGTTCATCTATCACAAGAAAGCTACTAATATTAACTTACGCATCAGCCGTATTAAATACACAGTGAGACAGGAAGATGAACGAGTGCATGTTGGAACTCTGTTTATAGAAAGTTATTTGGTTTTAATAAATGGGAATCTGTTAAAGGCCATGTGGCCTAACTAGCCTTACATCACATTATTAATCTATAGGCGACTAGTTCATTCGTCTCAGATATTTTCTGGTGTTACGTTGTTGAGCACTTTCTTTGTGACTCTGAACTCGTCGGCATCTTGAACGAGTTGCATAAATGATCTTTACGAACATTTTCGAGTCTGTGCGTATTTTATGTTTGTTCATATTTGTGCATGTATGTTTTGTTTCTGCCTTCGGGCGTAATAAAGTACGGATTTATTATCGAGACTAACAAAAGTCATATTGAACATCTAAAGAGCCGATCATTATGTTATATCTTTCCATGTCAACGCCACTTAATCTAATAGCAGACATCAAACTAAAGCGCTGACGACTACTTGATTGATAGTCTACACGATGTGACTCTGCCTGCAAACTGAGCACTCTGTCTTACAAGTGACGCACTCAAAGCCACACATGAACATGCAAATAGGCCAACACAATAGTAGTACAGAATGTACAAATTCAGGTATCCAACACACTGCAAAATCCTATAACGTAGGGCTTTTGTAATGATTGGCCCTTTGCTGTTGAACAAACAACCTCCTCGTATTGGTCAACCGCCAAGAGTATTGCACTATTGCAGTTGACCATTTTAAGATATGCCTATTCCTTTAATAAAAGAAATGCCTTCGAGTAGCTTTATTCCTGAAGAGGCGTTATATAAATTTGTTAATACATTACAATGCATTTTCGTTCAAATGTGATGCCATGCCATGCATGTATAGTTGAAATGATGTGAGGTAAACCATGACAGAAATTCTTACCACACAGTCGACTAGAGTCACAAAATGGTCCTGTTGTACCTCTGGCCTCGACAACTCCTGCAATGATGAAAGTTTAGCAAATATTAGCACCAGTTAGGAAACTCGACAGCTGTGCAAAAACGTGCCTTGGTCGTTATGTAATGCAATGCAATGTAATGTATTCAGCAGTAATCAATAGATTCGTTCATAATACTACTTTATTGCCTTGAAAATAAAACTTCATACATGTACAGTAAATTGATGCGATTTGACACAGAGCTCAAACGGTGCTTTGCTGATTATCAGTCAATTTGTAGAGAGCAAGATAATACAACTAACTGCATCGCAGATTAGCTGCTGGCATATGACAGAATTCATCTCCCATTTCTGCATTGTGTCAGCTTATTTTGCGGACAAAAAACGTTATAATAATGTCAAGAGCGAATACAGACAGGCTGAGGCAGCGTTTTGAAATAATACGAGGATAGCAAAGAATTGATCTGTAAACATGCTAGCCAGTGCGGATTTGCACTTTGATTTCCACTGGTGGTTAGCGTGCTGGACTGTTGACTGTTGACTCGGGGTTCAAATCCCAGTAAAGGCAGAAATTTGTTTCGAGAATTCGTCTCCAGTGGGATCCAAGCCAACTAAGCTATGATGATTACACTGGCCGTACACGCTCAGTGGGAAGATCAGGCGGTAAAGGAGAGGACTGGCCACCAGCCTTCATATGCCGAGGTTAAGAAAAGTGAAGTCGCAAGTATTTCATACTCATGGCTCCCTCTCAACGTAGCTTAACGGATTGCTGTTCCTCCAGCCAAAATAGTTTGGCCCTCAGTGCATTCATTGGCTGTGCCAAAACCAGCTTTATCATTAATCCTGTTGCTTGATAGTATGTCCCACCGATTCCCACTCAGCCAACGTGGGAGTCGTTAACTCGCAGGGTCTTAAGATGTTGAGGTGCTCCATCAGTTGGCTGTGATGTACACGCAACCAGGATTGTCAGCTAATCCTGCAGTTTTCTACAGATTGATGTTGACCTACTAACCTACTAACCTCGCAGCATACAGTATATTTCTAAACACCGATAAAGAAGTAACAGACAACTGGCTTTAGTAGCTGTATAGTTAGCATCAGCCTGTTTTGATGAAAACGAGACTGCTGGACTACTGGGTCCCTTCAAAGAATCACTATCTTCCTGAATTCAAGATCAAAGTGCAAATTTGTTTGATTAAATCGTACTACTAGATAATATTAGGCTAACAGTTGAGGTGCGTTTGCTTAATGGACCGTCCCGATAATGAACATATATTGATTCTGGCCGATAGCAGACACAGGTTATAAGCCTAGAGCAAGTTCACTGAGC
The DNA here is from genome assembly GCA_020284085.1 of Aporrectodea caliginosa. Taxonomy (NCBI): domain Eukaryota; kingdom Metazoa; phylum Annelida; class Clitellata; order Crassiclitellata; family Lumbricidae; genus Aporrectodea; species Aporrectodea caliginosa. The sequence continues at coordinate 1,149,650 of JACEVL010000005.1, read as the reverse complement.
GCAGGCCTTGGTGAAAAGACCAGCTGGTGAGGGAGAAGGTTGACCACCCTCCCTCACATGTCGAAACTAAGATGGTTTCACTAATTATTTCAGAACCCTTAAATAAAGATCGACAGATATGAAGTTGCTGAGTTGCCAAGCTCGGGCTGATGGGATATTAAAACATGTAGCCTACCTAGTGGTTGTTCGCACACAGATTTTAGTCTTCTGAACCATAGTAAACCCTATTATGTTGGGATATGTAAGTAGTAACTGCTATGGCGTCGGTGTCTAGTGCAGATGGTATCAACGGATGGTGCACAAGAACGAAGAAGTAGATCAGACCAGTATCCATGTCTGCTAAGACAGAGAGACAACCTATAGTGGATAAGCAGCTTGAAATGGGTAAGACTAAAGTTGTGAACGAAATGACAGAAGCGGGACGGAGAGATACAGGGAAAGAGTTTCAAAGTCTAAGTCCAGCAATCGGAATATATCTGTGTATAAGCTATGAAATCTTGTATAATACAACATGAAAACTAATACAAATACAAAGAAAATACCCCAGATTACGTATTTATATGAAAAAACCATCACCTTCAGAGGCTACTCCTCTAACTTCCTGACCAGGTGCTTTGCCACTAAAGCTTCGCCCCCAGACCCCTATGGAATCGCGCTCTACGCTCGTCATGTGGCTCTGCTTTGATTAAATCCTGGGTCCGTCCTTTTATGACTAATAGGGATTGAAGGACGCGGGCAATCAGCAGGTCTTCGTTATGAGCTGTGTGACAGCACTGACAGGTCATTGACGTAAGTGTAATGTGTCAAATTATGTGGAGATGGCCGTTGAAAAGAGAAACGAAGTCTATTATCAAGTGATTACTTACTTACTTGTAAAAATATTTAGAAGCATCGCAGTTCTTTCGATCCGGGGTTATAGGGTTAATTGCATGTGATAAAAGATTGCAAATAGTGCACATGAATATTATAATTAACCCACTATAAACGCACACAATGCAGTTCGTAATTAGCCTATAACGAGACTATTTATTATAATTTTCAAGGCACCGAGGTCAATTACACCGAAAACAATGCGGAAATTACTGTGCAGCCAAATATCAGACAGTCTATGACAAGGCAATAGTCAATTTATGTAATTATAGTCAAGTTCTCGTAAAGTGATGTTATGCAATCATTTAATGTAAACTGAATTTCTGGTAATCTTGCATGAACACTCTACAGTCTACAAATATATTGCACAGAGGACTCTGGTGGAACCCAGATCCAGAACGGTTTGCTAGTTCAATGCTCAGGAATTTTCTGTCCACTTTTCAAGGTCTCATAATTATGTCATCCAGTAATGAGCTGAAACCTCTTTTCTCTTGTTTTCCTTCCTTAGAATGTCTTCTCCCGTCTTTGTTGGCTCATGACTCTCGATTCCTATTGTCCAAGGGATTTACTCTCAGAATGCGAATTGGACTTTTGAGTGATCATCAGTCGTGACCATTCTCATTACGATATCATCATCACGTTGCAGTCCAGTCAGTGGGTCGTCTCCATGGCAGCTTGAACCTCAACGTAGAACCCAGACCCTGCAGAGCAGTTGCTAGTTCAATGTTCAGAAACGTTCTGTCCACTTTTCTGGTAGTGGCACTGTATAAATTTGCGACTGCAATTACAATTTTTATACTGATTTAAAAAGCGTCCCGTATACGATAGAAGCGTCTAGACAAGTGTTCTGCTTTTGAGCTTTTATCTCTTTACCATGTTCGTAATTAGCCTAGCCTACTCACCTGTAGAATCTGGATTTCTTTGTCGACGATACTCTGTGGTAGCTTTCCTTTCCGAATTCTTTTTATGGCCAGAAGCAGTGTCTTGTTCTGTGAGACAAAAAGAGGTTGAAAAATTAGTAAAGAACTGCTCAGAGGGATCAAAGCTAAGAGATGCACGGTCATCCATCCGCCTTGTAGTGATCAGCTAACTTTTAAAAACAACAGAAGCTCCAAGCAGGTTTGACCTAAAACGTAAATCTAAATGCACATATTATTCGGTTTTTATAGAGCGACCGTATGTGGCCTCGTCCTGCCTCGACCCCGATCGGTCGGGTGAGAGCCTTTACCACTGTTGCCCTTTAACTGGATTCCGTGCCATTTAAGGTCCGTGCTAACCCGAGATTTAAATCTCTTAAGATGTATAAGCCACTATCGGGACGTGAACCCATCAACAGGGCGAGAAACCTTAAATTACAAAGGACAGTCTTTCCATACATCTGTTCTGGTCATTCAGTTTGGCAAGGCTGTTTATATGATAGCCATGTACTTGTATTTACCAGGGAAGACACTGGCTCTGGTCGGGAGCGCTTCTGATTTGAGTGGCGCTATATAAGTGTTTGATTACGATTACGATTACATGTAAAATCTCTGGCGTGGCTGATCGTGTTTCTTGAACGACAAAGATAGTGTTACAAGCAAATGAGTTTTCTCATGGGTTCGAACTCGCACAATTCGCGTTACCAGGCTAGAGCTCAAACCAGTCCACTATTCCGTGTCCTAGTTATATTGATGTACAGATGAACATGCGCTGTATTCGCATATTCAGTGGCAATGTGCATCGTACACGTACGAGATGTACATTGCTGTACAAATGCGCGTGTTGGCCTACTGCGCATTGCACGCCAGATGTGCAACTGAAATCGACAAGAAAAATATCGATTTGCAATAGGCCTACATAACCTACGACGAAGATATGGCTGGTGGTATTTCTCCTACATTGTAAGGCTTCAACCTCTAACGCTCTCTCTCTCTCTTTGTATCTATAACTATATATATATATTCTGTATGTGTGTATGTCTGTGTGTATCTGTCTGTGTGTATCTGTCTGTGTGTTTGTGTCTGTCTGTTTGTTTCTGTATGTGTTTCTGTTTCTTCGTGTGTGTGTCTCTGTATCTGTCTGTCTGTTTGTGTGTGTGTGTGTCTGTCTGTCTGTCTGTCTGTCTGTCTCTCTATTACATGAGCAGCTCTCCATCTGGAATCTGTTTGATTTTCCCAACACACTTTAAAAACAATCTATATCTATTCGTTTTGGTCGGTCGCTTTTGTAATTAACTTTTTAATATTGCTTTACCACCACAGGCTCTCTCTGTCTCTCTCCGTCTCTCTCTGTTTGTCTCTCTGTCTCTCTCTGTCTCTTTATGTCTCTCGGTCTCTCTCTGTCTCTCTCTGTCTCTCTCTGTGTCTCTCCGTCTCCCTCTCTGTCTCTCTCTGTGTCTATGTCTCTGTCTATCTGTCTTTCTCTCTGTCTCTCTGTCTGTCTCTCTCTCTCTGTGTCTATGTCTCTGTCTATCTGTCAGCTCGGTATGGTCTGTGTCTCTCTCTCTCTGACTGCACCGACCTTCTAGAATTTGACTTGATTCTCGGACTTGGTGCGCCATGGATTGATACCTTATAAGCCTAGGTTAGACACAGGTGCAATAGAAATTACTAATAAATTATTTTTAAATGTGTGTATGCAATTTCCAATGCGCCATATTGTCTTTTCCTACAATGCATCATTATAAATCGGGAAATATGTAATTTATACACGTGACACTTCCCTGCATCTAATATACACAAGCTCAGTAATAACGGTTAAATATAATACAAAATATGTGACTACAAGAATATCCATGATAGATCCAATTATGGATGGATTAACACACAGTATGACCTTACAATACAATGAAGCGTTGTATCTTCATACAAGGACATCAACACCTGTTAGCTAACTCTTAATCTGGATCCATTGCAAGGATCTATTTCTTATCCCATATATTAAACACTTATAAACTTCCAGTAAAATCTACCTAACTCAATATTTATTATTAATCTGTCCTTCAGTCCGTTCAAACGAAATCTAAATGGAGGTTGACAAATGATGTTGTTAATGTCGTCTTGACAATTCATACTATGACCGTTTGAGACTTAGTCATACAATTTCTCTTTTGTTTTTAATTATGATCTCCAGTATTCACATCAATTCAGCACCACCAACACCCCCACAACACCACCACCACCACTACCGCCACCATCACCACCACTAACACCAGCACAATCCTCACCATCAACTGCATCGATACCACCAACACCACCACCACCCCACCACCACCACCACCACCGTTACCATAATCAACACTATCACCATCAAGGCCACCATCACATCAACTGCATCAATACCACCAACACCACCACCACCACCGTTACTATAATCAACACCATCACCACCACCAAGGCCACCATCACCACAACCACCATCCACACCACCCTCACCAACATCACCACCATCATCATCATTATCATCGCCTTCATTATCATCCTCATTATCATCATTATCATTACATCACCCGGATATACTCCTCCTCGTCATCATCGTCACCACCACCACCAGCACCACCACCACCACCACCACCAACAACAACAACAACAACAACAATAACAACAACAACAACAACAACAACAACCTAGCTCTGCTTCAACACCTTTGAGAGATTCTTAACCGACTGTATACATGTATAAATATATAGCTGTTGTACATATACATACATACATCAAAGAAACTTGATATAGCTCCCCTTCAAGATATCTACTCAGCCATGCAATAGAAATATTGAGGTAATAAAATAATAATTATAAAAGCGTCAGTAATGGGCGTTTGTACGATAAGCACGCCCCTTGAATCATTGAATCATCTGTGTTTATAAAGTAATATGGCCGTTGTAGGCCGTGTAAGAAGCGAAACAGCTGTTGTCCTGACCTGGTCGTGATGGCCCTTGTAGACCTCTCCGAAAGACCCGGTGCCTAGGCAGTCCTTTTCATTGTACCAGTAGGGCTCGACATGGACGATTTCGTCGGCCATTGTCACCGTCTGAGCAAGCAGCGAGTAGTCTCGACCCCAACAGGGACCGACAGGCGAGAAGCAGTCACAAGGAGCGCAACCGTTGACCTGTACTCTGCAAACAAAAACCAACGCATACATACATCAGCCGATTATCTCGCTGTTGTCGAAGCGATTGCCAGACATGGCTCTTCGCCTGTTATCCAATTACACCTTTTAGAACTATGTCTGATCGACAGCAGACACTTATTTGTCTGTTAATCGTCCAGACAAAAATATGGACTGATTTTCTTGTGGTACCCTCACGCTTCAGAACAATATAACAGATTCTATAGTTTCGCTGATATACTATCCTTCCCGTGCCATCTTGTGATAACCCGGCTTGACTCAACCAGATCCTGGTCTTCTGGTCTCCTGGGCTTGTTTCTTCAGTTGGTATCCCTGGACAACCCTTCTGACATGACGCAGCGGTCGTGAATGAGCTGGTGCCCTGCTCTTGGCCTTTAGGTAGCGCTTTAGAAATTTGATATTTACGATTGAGGTCACGACCTCTGTGGGGAATAACTGTCAATGTGGCCCTTTTTACACACATCAATGCGTCCTTCTTAGTAATCAGATGAAAGCGTCAGAAGAAGTGTTACACGAATTACTTTTTCATACAAAATATATAGACCTATGCACACACGATCATTGATCATACGAGAGAGCGTCGATGGCGCTGAGCATCTGTGCGTGAAGGCACAATCACAATAACAGCCTCAGCGTAGGCTCGGGCCCGTAATTTCCAATTACCAAGGCAAGCTTGTTCCTCCTACAAGATTGTGAGACATTTTGGTCGCAGTACTCTAGATTTGAATAAGCCCGTAACAAGAGATGTCTGGCAACCCATAAGTTTTAGAAATTCCTCCGATGATTGTGTTTACAGACCTCTACTGGCTGTGCTTACACAAGCTCGGGTTTCTGTTTGTAATACTAAGTCTTGTTCGAGTATTATACTTGCCTCTGTGCGAATTAACGTTGGCTCTGTACGCAACACTTCATATGCATACATAAACCCGGTATTATGCAAAAAAACTGAACGTATAAAGACCTACAGAGAACCCGGATTTGTATATGCAGAGACTTGTATACATCTACATGTAACTCTAAACTGAAGCAATATATACCAGAGCCAACGTTTATACGCATACCTACGCAACTAGTGTGCTCTAAATTTAACCTGAATCTTATCGTAAAAGTGCTGCAATAATAGGCTAGCCATATTCGATGGCACTTCAACCAACTCTCCAGTCCAATCAAAGTCCGATGAGACTTAAAGGCAGCCAAACAAACAGAAACAGTTGAGAACAGAAAGACATAAAAGTCTCAGCATTGTGTCAGCAGATTGTGAAAGCGTATATAATACTCCCGAACCTTGGTCTAGCTCTAGCAGCAGAAAAAGCCCTGCTGCCCACAAGGAGCAATACAGAACCAGACAAATGAATATATGCAGACGGACAGATGGGCAATCAAACAGGTGGACACACACAGACATGCACACACAGACAAACTAGCCTCGTAAAGAGTTATGGATGCCTTTAATATAATGCATCAAGTTATATTACACTCTTCAGAACATGCGTGATAATAGCACATACTAAATAAGCTAGCGTATCATCAATCAATCATTTTATTGCAACCTTCCTAAACCAAGACACAATACATACAATGATAAGTACAACTTGTACATGCAAATGTACACGCATTTATATAGCGACCGTATGGCCTCGAACCTGCTCGTTTTTAAATGAATTGATCGGGTGAGATCCTTCACCACCGATTGCCCGTTTAACTGGGCACAACACATTATTATATGGTCCCCATGTAGGGACCATTCTAGTCCGAGATTTAAATCTCTGAAATTAGCTGCGATCGGGAACCTGGAGCAAATATAATTATTTCCTCACAGAGTCAGATGGGACCAGGGCTTTTCTTGGAGTGCAGTTCTACACAAAAATGGCAGTTTTAAAGGAATCTGTGCAGCTGTAGAAGCATTTTTGTGCAGTTAAAAATAGTTTAAAATGTTCATTGTCATCTGATTTGGAATAATTTGCCATGGCTTTTTAAGGGGTCGTGCAGTTCTAAAAATTCCTTTTAAACCCCTGGATGGTACCTACGATCTAACCGATGCAGTTAAAAAGGCCAGCATACCAAATGGATCAGGTATAACAAGCATCACATTTCACAGAGATGAAAGAACAAGAGTATGAATAAAAATAACAACACTCTATATGTAGAATGTTCTGTTTCTCATACTTGCCTTCACTTATGCAAACATTCGTGATTTACACAGCCGTCAGTTTTGAGCGGAAAAAAATGTTGAGGACCTTTCGACGGTAGACAGCCGTGGGCGTGAATATGGGCGAGATGCTTTTAATACCTCTATCAGTCTGGAACAGGTTAGTTAGTTGGTCTGAGAAAGATTTGCCAGGCCTTTAGAAAGTCAGGAGAGCTACAGCGTGGCTGGGTCTATAAGCAGGGGTCCAACGTCCGTCCGTCTGTCTGTCTGTTTGAGATTCCTCTCCTGGAACAAACGATGCATGGCTTATATTTAGAGAGGAGGCTTGCTGAGACTGGTGTTGATGAACATCAGTGAAAATCGGTCAGACTGCAGTATTGTACGGATGTATGTATGCATGTATGTATGTATGTATGTATGTATGTATGTATGTATGTATGTATGTATGTATGTATGTATGTATGTATGTATGTATGTATGTATGTATGTATGTATGTATGTATGTATGTATGTATGTATGTATGTATGTATGTATGTATGTATGTATGTATGTATGTATGTATGTATGTATGTATGTATGCATGTATGCATGTATGCATGTATGCATGTATGCATGTATGCATGTATGTATGTATGCATGTATGCATGTATGCATGTATGCCCTCCTGTCTGTCTGTCTGAATGTGTGTAAATATGCATGCTTGCACGTATTATTGTATGTATGCATATGAACATTTCAATAGCGTCTTTTAAGGACATCTCAAAGGCACTTCAGCATAGAGACAGATGGACGCTATACAAAGACAGACAAATGAACAGCTGGAAAGAAAGACAAGCAGACAGTTGGAAAGATACAGGGATAGGCAGAGGAATAGAAATACGGAATGATAGAAAGGAACATGGGCAGTTGGGCACATGGACAAACAGATCGACGGAAGGACAGATGGCAAAGGAACAGGCAGACGGACCGTGACACGTATACAGACAAACTGAAAGACTAAATGACTAACAGACAGACACAGAGACAAGCAAACATAGGGATAGAAATCCGGAGGGACACACAGACAGACGAACAAAAGCACACAAACAGACAGACAAACATACGGACAGATAGAAAGACGAACAGATAGACAGACAGACAGACAGACAAGGGTCGTACCTCAGTTGGCGTACTGTGTCCGAGACAGAGGGTAGTGCCGATGACAGAGGCATTCTATCTATCACAAGATAATCGCCGGATAAAAGCCAATTCTAAATAACTCGGGCAGTGCTTAAAAAAGCAAAACGACAAAAGCCCAGACAGAAGCTTCAACCAGCCAGAACAGTCGGCTTGTATAAATACCATAGCCAGAATATGGCACCTGTTACCCGTCTATCGAGCCATCAGCCACCAGCCACGTGTACGAAGTGGCTTGCCTGGCTGCTGGTCGTAATAATAATAATAACACTAATAACATGTATTGATTCGTGAGCTGTCATTTCTGACATGCGTATAATACGCCTTATATGAGATGCGTTAAAAGAGATACGTACGGCTGGCGTACACGAGCCGATCTTTAAATCGTATGCACACATTCTGTGCATATTGTGCAGAGCAACTTACGAATGAGCCAACCTTTGGCAAACCTGTCTAGTAGAGAGAATACACCTACAGTCTACCCCACACACTACACAGAAATACACACACACATCCACACACACACACACACATAGACGCACTCATACCTTCTCTCTCTCTCTCTCTCTCTCTCTCTCTCTCTCTCTCTCTCTGTCTCTCTGTCTCTCTGTCTCTCTGTCTCTCTCTCTCTCTCTCTCTCTCTCTCTCTCTCTCTCTCTCTCTCTCTCTCTCTCTCTCACACACACACACACACACACACACACACACACACGCACATACACACACACACACACACACACACACACACAGAAAGCACTCACACAAAGATGCACACACGACCACACTCACACGCACGCACACGTATTAATAGACACATTCTTGCAAATTATATATTAAAGACAAATACGACGTTTATAGTTATCCAGGTAGTCAGATAACTTAAATATGTCTATCCACAGCTGGTGGCCTGGTGCACTGTCTGAACCTGTGAATAGCTTTCGTGGGATAAGCTACAACTGCTGTTTGCAAAGGACTCGACAGGTTTTTGCAGCACATTCTAGGAATCCATCAAATTGGCTCAGTGCGAAGGCATTTGTAACCCCAAATCAGGAGCCTCTTCTAGTGTCTGTCGGATTTTTATGCTATGACCTTGTTCTCGTTGTCTTCTCGGTGGTATAAACAGCTGTGGACCCTTGATTCTTCGATTGATTGTCTGCTGACTCATTCATGCTCTTGTATGTAGGTCTAGTCTTTGTTTAATATGATACGGGAGCCGAATGGTGTGAGCACTCGCCTTTCAACGCGTTGTCAATTGGTTCGAGCCTATGCATGAAATCGTTGGCCAATTGCTGTTTAACGACACTGCGTCATTACAAACATGATTACAGTCGCCCTCTTCCTTTCTCCAGGTTTGAGACTGGCACTACCACAGCCTCAGGAAGGGGAGTGGCGGAGTCAGATCAAAATAAAACAGTCATTTTGTATGGACCTTGTTAGCAAGTCTTTTCAACACATTTGCTTAGCGCAATCGATTGATGTCTTGTTATATCACGGCGCTTAAAAGGTATAAAAATTACTAAATTGTCTCCATCTGCATCATGCATTCCCTGTTCCAATGCATTTTATTATATGAAAGCCTTGCAATGAGAATTGTAGGTTCTTTTCGCATTAGGTAAAGTAAGGTTCAAAGGTTGACGTTAACGGCTCTTACAGGTAGCCTATAAATATGTCGCTAAACACTAGACATTTCAAGAACCTCGTCAGACACCCCTTTAACGCTTTCGGCTTTCAACCAACTCTATATATATTCGTCAACTGCTTTGATCCGCCGCCGCCGTACTCGGGTGGTGCCAGTCCTAAGCCTGGATAAAGAAGGAGGGCAACTATGATCATCTTTGTCATGACACAGAGTCATTAAACAGTAACTAACCAACCATACATTCGTCAGCTGTGTTGAATCGCCTGTACATACACTTGCACCACTGTGTACATGTATGTATGTATATACATATCCATGGAGGGGGGCGCCAAGCCGAAGCCTGGACGAATGCGCTATGAAATGTACATATGGATATATATATATACATACATGCACACATGTACGCACGCATGTACTTATGAACAGCATGTTAATGTTGGCTCAGCAGTAAAACTAGCGAGAAACTCAGCAGATGTAGATGGAAGTCGGAAACCAAATTTAGATCTGACTACTAGATGCTTGTAATTCAGTGAGTCACTGAGTCATATGATTGGTAGGCACAAGGTCAGCCAGGCAGACAAACAGAGACAACCAAAGTGACACCAGTGTAAAGAAAGAACCACAAGAGAACTAAATACTGGCCAACCAGTCCATATCAAGTTACAAAATATGGATGAAGTCAGCTCATAAAGATTCCTACATTCCGTCTTTAAGATAGGCCCACACAGGAAGTTTAAAGGACTAACCTAGGATCGGATGGATGAGTAGTTTACTGGAAAGAAGGAAAAGTGGAAGAGAGGAATTACAGAGGCGAACAGAGACAAAGGAAGAAAAAGATTGCGTCAGCGATAGGCAGGAATGAGGAACAGAAAGAATAATAGAAGGAAGGTAGGAAACAGAGAATAGAAGGAATAAGAGAGAAATTAAGAGAGAAAGGGAACCATAGAAAACAGACGTAGGTAGGCAGGAAGAGAGTGATGCAGGTAATGAGGTGGGAAGAAGAAGATAAGATCAATCCCTTAAGTTAATCCCTGAGAGGCAGCCATTGGTTCGAAGTTTTATAGACTTTTTCATTTTCTCAGCATCAGCATATGAGGGCGGATGGCCAGTCTCCCTCGCCGTTTGATCTTCCCACCCACAGTGTACGGTGAGTGTATTCATCATAGCCTGAGTTGGCTACGAGGGCGCAGGTGAAGCATACATCTAGAAACAAATTTCTGCCCTGGCAAGGATCGACCCCGACCTCTCGCCCTGGGAGTCCTGCTCTCTAACCTCTAGAGAAGAAGAAAACCACGTCAAACAGGTATAGATAACTTATTCACCAGCGCTCTATCAAATCAAGTCCGCCAGTACCAGGCGGCTTGGTCAGTTTCAATGCCTGCAGGGCCGACCATATTCCAAACGGCGCCCCATGCAGGCAAAGCATACATTTGGCGCCCTCTGACCCCATTCCACGGTCCACCCCAAGTCATAACCCAATGAGGAACGGTTTACGAACCAGCCAGACCATTACGCTCAACCGAGTTATTCATTATTATTATTATGATATTTCATTAGTTACAATCAACCTTGGATAATTTGAATTACCTGAAAAGATGCAATGAAATCAATAATTATTTTGATTTGTTTACAAAAACTTTATCCCTAGAACCCTTTATCAAAACTTAACTTAATCGGTGATCCTAATGCCTAGGTCTTTTCAACCTCTTTTCTTTTCCTATATTAATGTATTTAACCTGTTTGTAGGCTACTGAGCTGCGGTTTGCCAGCCTGATTGGTTATAATAAACGAAGATATATATATATAAGCGAACGTTTTGAATTCAAATAAAAATAATCATTTCAATTGAAAAAAATGGCAAAAAAGTGAAAAACATGAAACTGCAAAACATATATACTGGCGCCCCCTAGATTTTGCCCCTCAGGCTTCTGCCTGCTTTGCCTGCGCTTAAGCCCGGCAGTACCATGCAGGTCATAATTTGGTCGATCCCACACGTCCATATACAAAAGATTGTACGTGTTTTTACGATGATCTTACAGATATTGAAGCGAGATGATTTGTGAGCTCGTCAAGGAAAAGAAAAACCAATAACAGTTGGTTTGTAAGGAAGGGAGGGGAAACGAGAATAATTAGGCTATCGTCATCCTTTGCAATGTTATGCACGTGTTCAAGTTCTTTTATGCGCCTAGGCTTACCATTATCATTATCATCGTCATCATCATCATCATCATCATGATCATGATCATCATCATCATCATCATCATCATCATGATCATGATCATCATCATCATGATCATGATCATCATCATCATCATCATCATCATCATCATCATCATCATCATCATCATCATCATCATCATCATCATCATCATCATCATCATCATGATGCTCCTCTTTAAAGCGCTGCGACGGTTTGGCATCAACCCTGTTCATTTTTCAATGAAGTCAACGGACGAAATTCATCACCACCCGGGTTCCGTTTCAAAGGGTGTCGCACTGTTGTAGAATGTTCCAGAATCAGTTTAAGAAGTTCAATTTACAGAGTAGAGTAAAAGAGGTCAGGCAGAAGGCAACCAACGCACTCGCTTAGTCAATCACTCAGCCACTTATTCAATCACTCACTCAGTCACTCACTCACTAGCTTCCAAAGTCGATAGAGATGGAACAGAGGGCCTGTACAGACGTGCATATATGCCACAGCCTCATGCAGACGGGCTAATGATATACAAACAGGCACCTAGAGCCCAGACAGCTTAATTCACCGTTCATTATGCCCCACTGTGCATTTACATGGCATATATAAACAGCAGTGCCTCCGTAGCTCACTCGCAACCCAGATATCCACAGATAGGCCTATGCTGCCCGAACTCAGCACAGCAAAGGCTGTGCAAGAACCATGCATACAACGTCCAGGATGCCTGCACGCCTCAACAAAGCATTGGTTCCGTGTAAGAGTGCTATAGTTCAAGAGTCTTACTGCAGTTTATTCATTCATTTATGCCTAGATAGAAGTTTCAAACTCCTAGGAATGGATTTTCTTACCGTCTAGAACCTTTGTCGTCCTGTGGTGTGGTTGGAACAGCAGCGGTTACGGACTGTGATCAGGTGAACTTCTTTCGAACCCTGTAAAATATTATTACACTCTGTTGAATGCAGGTAGAATTCTATTCGGCTCATGTTAAGGCCAGCCTGTGCAAACAAATGACATTGCGTAAATAAAACCATCCAGCTTATACGCAGAACTACCAGGCGCAGCCAAGTGTGCTTGTTAGCTTCGCTTTATCATATTGTGGCGTCCAAAGCTATTTTCACTTTCAATTGAAGCATTCGCACAAGCCATCACACTTGAAAGACTTCACTAGTCATAGTTCTATATAGGCATGCGTGAACAACTGTCAATACTAAATGTTTATTTAAGAATGTGTGGACTTGAGAATGCATGCATATATATATGTATATATATATATATGTACAGTATAATATGACATATAATA
>JACEVL010000005.1:953714-1126214 GCA_020284085.1 Aporrectodea caliginosa | reverse complement strand
TCTTAGCATTTTCTTTGTGTCTGTATGCGTATATTGTGTGTACACACATGTAGGCACACATGTGTCTGTAAGTATGTGTATATATGAATTCATTAGCATCCTCAATGTGTTTATTATTACTGCATAACGACTCTACCTAGGCCACTGTTGACATTCGTGTCTTGGTATACTTCATCATCATCTCTGCAATGGGGGTTGGGGGGGGAGAGAGAAGTGCTCATGAATTTTTGTAACAATGTAATAACACGTGGACTGTTTCCCAGCCAATCCCAAAGCGACAACAATCAATCAATCAATTTCATTTATTCACTCAGCTAAGAGGTCGCAACGTGTAGCAAATATCAGAGAGAATTCGCGTAGCAAAAATTATCTCAGCTCTGACAGATACTGAATGGGTTGAGAGAATTAGATTAGTGGCAGTGTAAGTTGAGGAAACGAATGAAGATGATGTATGTGTGTAAGTAATGACTGTCACTGTTCAGTGTTCACTGAAGAAGTATATTTCAATTAATCCGACATCCAAGAGATTGAAAAGATTCTGTGCACCTGTATCATGGCTGTATGATTCATACATAATGGCTTTCATTCTCCTAACCTTGTCTTTCCTCGTACCATGCATAACCATAACATTTACATGTACATAACCTTACCTTAAGTTATACATGTAGCTATTAATTATGATTATTTTGCTTCATATTGCCTTGTTTCATTTTGCTGTGCTTCGTGTTGCTTTCCTTCATATAGCTTTGCTTTGAGTTGCTTTGCTTCCTACTATCTTGCTCATATGATTGATGCCCTATTTCATATTACTTTACTTCATGTTGCTTTGCTTCATATTACTCTGCTTCGTGTTAATTTGCTGTATACGTTACGAATTATGTATTTATCTCCCTCACCAGATTGTTTACGTAATTGAAGACAAACCGTTGTTCAAACCAATGAGACGCAATGGCAACAGAGAGGAAGAACGTTGTGGATCGCATAAAGGACCTGACGCAGTGCTGCATCTGCGCTGATACTCTGACGGACGCCCGGGTCCTTCCCTGCCTGCACACCTTCTGCCTGCAATGTCTTCAGCTGGCGGGCGGCGATCGGAGACCCTATCAACGCATGCCTTGTCCCATCTGCCGAAACGAGTTCTCCATTCCGCGGCAAGGCTTCGCGGGACTCCAGAAGAACTTCCTCATGGAGAACCTCCTGGAGATGGCCAGCCTTCCCAGTCCAGTGGAAACGGCGGAGGATGAGTCGATGTCACCAGAGAATAGCGATAAGTCGCTGCCGTGCGATGTATGTTCAGATGTTGATCATGCGGAAGACGCGGCCACATTATCAGTGGCTGCTGTTGTTTACTGTGTGGACTGCCATCAGAGTCTTTGTCGACTTTGCTATAATCATCACAAACGAATGCCAGCAACAAGGCTTCACCGGTTTTCGGACGATGCCGAGGTAGTGGGGGAATTCCGTAGGGAGATTGCGGGTGAGGTGGAGGCTGTGACTGGTTGGATGGCGGAAGGTGAGACGAAGAAACAGGGAGTGGTGGAGGAAAAGACGAGGTTTGTTGAGGTGATGACGAAAGTGGAGGAAGACGTGAAGAGGTTGAGAGATAAGGCAAAGGAGGTTGTTGATTCGAGAGCTGCGTCTCTGCTGCAGGAGCTGGCGACGTCAAAGCAGAAACACCTGGAACAGTTCCAGGGCAGTCTGGATCGTCTTGAAGGTCACCTGGCCGTCCTTGAGAGCTTCATGAAGCGATGCATGCATGCGAAAGACGCAGGAACGCCTGATGACGTCGTCTGCCGTGTTGCAGACGACCTCAAAGGAACAGCCGAAGACTTACATCATATGCATGAATCGAAACTCAAAGAACAGGTGGCTGCAGCCACAGTACCCATCGATATATCTCAGCTGGATCAGTTTTTAGACAGACGAAAGGAAGAGAAGCAAGTTATTAAAAAGGAGACAAAGAGCAAAGGTAGGCCTATTAACTTTTCTTCATTATGCCTTAATAACAGCTTTCGTCATTTTAGACATGAAACACAGTAGTGGAAAGTATATCCATATCGTTAAAGGCTGAGGCTGTGTTTTAGTACACGTAATACGTATATCAAAACCTCAGTCCTTTTTTTATCCATCTAGTTTAACTTGCAGGAATCTTGATTGCTTGCATCTTGCTTGATTGATTGAGCCACAGGCTAAAAAGTCAAATCTTGCGACGACTAGTTCGATCACTTACAATCATTCAATCGTCGTGAAACTTGGTAGACAGACTCGCCCTCGCACACACTTCATTCTATCAAAATTTCAGCTCCCCAAAAAGGCTAGCTTATAGAATCGGGGACTAAACTTTTCGAATCGGGGAATCCCCTTTTCCGACACGCAGCGTTGTGATTGGCCAGCGTTGCCATTGGCTGCAACAGAAACGGGTGCGGTGCTTGATTAAACGGACGCTATGTTGTAAAATGCTATATATTTGTAGAGGTAACTGCTTAATATGACGGATTATAGGATACTAGATGGATATAGTAAAAAACTTTGTTTTTACTATTGGTTCTTTTTTTTATCCATCTAGTTTAACTTGCGGAAATCTTGCTTGCTTGCTTGTTTGCTTGCTTGAGCCACAGGCTAAAAAGTCAAATCTTGCGACGACTAATTCGATCACTTACAATCATTCAATCGTCATGAAACTTGACAGATAGACTCGCCCTCGCACACACTTCATTCTATCAAAATTTCAGCTCCCCAAAAAGGCTAGCTTATAGAATCGGGGACTCAACTTTTCGAATCGGGGAATCCCCTTTTCCGATACGCAGCGTTGTGATTGGCCAGCGTTGTGATTGGCCGCAGTCGTAAAATGAACGCGGACTATATATTTGTAGAGGTAACTGCTTCATAAGACGCATTATAGGATACTAGATGGATATAGTAAAAAACTTTGTTTTTACGGGCTGTATTTTATTAATTTCTTTATCTCTTGCAGATTCTTCATGAGTAGTTCATTGCGCGCCAGTTTACTTTCTTTAGCAGATTCGTTCATTGCAAAAATACATCCAGCTCACTGAGATAATATCCTGTAATTAACATTAATATTGCCACCCTGCTACTTACATGTAGGCCTAAAATGCAACTGATGCCGTCATTGTATGTATGTATGTGTATATACATGTATGTATGTATGTATATATGTATGTATGTATGTATGTATATACATGTATGTATGTATGATCTAATGATCTTGTAGCATCAGAAATATTCTGACGCAGTCAGTGAGTTCTATCTTCAGCTCTAGTGTTTTTCAGAGGCTCATTCGAGAGGTCTTAGAAAGCACCATGAAAATGTTCACTTGCATGCGTGCATACATAAGACATATACAGTATATCCATACGTACGTACACACGTATATGCGTTCATACTCATAGATGCATGTGTGTATACATACATTAGTGTGGTCCAAAAATATAAAGTTTGGAAATTCAATCCTCCACAAGGCTGCCCTTGTTCCATATGCTATTAGTGATTTACTTGCCAAGTTTGAACAAAATTGAACACTGTTTACTGGTACCAACTTTCTGCAACTTTTTAATTAAACATCGAAAAATTAAAAATTCGCCTTTCGACAGTACATCGAGTACAATTATCAGCTTTAAACAGATATTGTCATGAAAAATGAGAATCTGTCTATTAAAGCTATTAAACTAATGTCAAATCAATGACAGTCTTAAAAAATTGAATTATAAAATGAAAAATTGTAGATGTTCTTTATTGTCCTTAAAATTTTAGACTGAGATCTGTTTTCGTTGGGAATAGAAATTCTCTTCTGAGGTTGGACATTGGCTGCAATAGATATTGCTTTTGAGTTTCATCGTTTGTCAAGGCTGCATTATATAATTGGATAAGTGCAACCCCTCTTTCTGCACAATCTTTCTGCACAATTTTTCTGTACAATCATTGACGACCTTGAGAGTCTGACCTTTTCTTTTTGGTCCTGAAAAGTTGGGTCCAACAGCCAAAGAGCCAGTCCCTTTGACAAATAAGCCCTGGCTTCTTCCTGGCCATTTGTTGTGAGCAGGTTAGAAGTAGATGGAGTTCTCTTGGGTGCTCTTAACACACTTTTACTTTCTGGCCGCTTGCTGGCCATTTCTGAAGTTTTTCTGTGTCTCCTTAGTCGTCAAACATCTGTCTATGCCAGATGTGCTGGAAGTTGATGTGTCTTCTTTTTGCAACTGCAGAATTGTTTTGTCTTCCTCATTTTTCATGGCATGAGGGGCATCTTTTGTGGAGATAGCGTACATTTCATCCAGATTAGCCTCACATCAAACGGTGCCTTTTAAGCACACAATACTCGTCGTACATTTTGCACAGCTTCTTTTACTACTGAGTCTGCTTACTGGGCTGGAATCTGAACCTTTGCCCAGAGCCCCTGATGGCTAGGGACCATTGTCACTTTGACACTTTGCACAATTGTTAGTCCCTCTTTTAGATGGTGAAACATAAAGTTTTTTTAAATAGCTCTATTGATTGGCAATCCAGATGCAAGGATATCCATTCAGGTTTCCGTGCTAGCCATGCTTGTGGCAAACTCTTGGTCATTGCTTATGCCATGACTATTAAACATAATTTTATCTAAATATAAAATGAAAAATTATAGAATCTAAATATATAAAACTACTTTTTAAAATAACTATTAACTAGAATAATTGAAATATAATTATGTATTGCATTATTTAGAACAGTTGCTCAGTCAGATATGTCATTAATGTCAAATCTCGTGGCACAATGGCACATGAAAAAATATATTTAGTTGTGATCTTAGTTCATACACTGCTTACTCATCAAGATCAGTGTCATAGATATTACTAATAAATAAATGAATAACACAGCTACAGTGCTACACCTTCATAAACTTTGCACATTTATTTCTTTTAGAATTTTAATACGTCGAATTTACCAATAATTGTTTCATTTATAATTTTTACTGTTAACTACAATGTGGTAGCTTCTAGCAAGGTTTTTGTTGTTTAAATTACAGTTGTTTAAATTTAATATTAAATTGTGTACTTAAATCTTAGCTGAAAAATAGTAATTGTTTAAACTAATTGCAATGCTTGAAATATTTTGTCATTGTGTAGCCTTGTCTATTGGAATATAATTATTATAGTGATTGCCAACACAGTCACCATCTGGTGACAGAATATTTTATTGCTAATTAGTCATGAATATACAAAACATTAAACATCAAAATTGGATTCAGGAAACAGTCCACATTCACTGCAAGTCTACCCAATAGGTAAATAATTATTGTGCAATGTCAAGATGTAAAGTGAGAATCCTTTATAATTCGGAAAGCCAAAACTCGAACATTCATATTTGAGACCTGTGCTATTTGGTTGGTACCCCTAAACATGTTCCAATTCAGTTCAAATTTTGCATGAGTATACCTACAACCATATGGAATAAGGGCAGCCTTGTGGAGCAGCATTATTAAAGAAAAATATTTTTTACATGTAATCTTGGACCACACTAACATACATATATACTTACTTACTTACTTTCTTACTTACTTACATACTTACATACATACATACATAAATACATATATACATACATACATACATACATATATACATACATACATGTATATACATACATACATATATACATACATACATACATGTATATACATACATACAAACATACAAACATACATACATACATACATACATACTTACATACTTACATACATACATACATGTATATACATACAAACATACATACATACATACATACATACATACATACATACATACATACAAACATACAAACATACATACATGCATACATACTTACATACATACTTACATACATACATGCATACATACATACATACATACATACGCACTACACACACACACACACACACACACACACGTACTTGTAGTTAGCCCCAATTTCTCGTTATAAAGTTAAGATGGAGACATGATTGTGTTCTTTAATCGCATGTAGATAAAGCGTCGACATCTCGTGAACAACGTCCCATTGAGCAGCGTTCGTCCACCCTCTCGACCGACATTGGCTCTTCAGTCACCAGTAGTAAGAGTATGAGGAATTCTGTTGCGCTACTCGTCCTCCTTACCTCTATTGTACTTGCGGTACTCCTCAACGCTTTCATCCCACGAGGTAAGTATCTCTTGCAATCAGTTGGTTAGTTTCTGTATAGCGAAAAGGTTTGCTGATATCTGAGCTTCGCACTGGTACAAACGGCTGAGACTTGTACAATTACTACATCTATACCGGGTATTGTTTAAAAGAAGTTTTGTTAATCAATGCATCTTTAGTTATATTTAGTTGTGCGTGTGTGACTTCATAATCTGCTCCTATTACAGTTTATTTTAATAATTTATGTAATTGTTGTATATAATGGGATACTTGTCAGATGCAAATGAAGGTTACTTACTTACTCGCCTGCTTAATTCCTCGTTAATACTAAGATAGAGCAAGACAGGGCAAGGTAGCAGGACCCAAGTAATGAGTTTATGAGGAATTCGAATTATGTAGGGGACAAAGTAATATGAAGCAAAGTAATATGAAACAAATTTGAAGCTAAGAAATATGGAACAAAGTAATATGAGGCATAGTAATAATATTATGAAGCATAGTAATATGAAGCTTAGTAATATAACTGGCTATAAATGGATTCTATCGGCTGCACACTGTCCATGTGAAGATTAGCCGGCGAGATGGAGAATTCTCATATGCCGAGGGTAAGAAAATGAAGTTGCTAATGCTTCATGCATATGATTGCCTCTAGCTGACTGTTATGACTGTATGTTTATGATATGATAATGTGTTTCATATGTATAACTATTGTGGCCTATCTTTGGAAACATGTATTTTGTTCCCTGTAACGTTCTGTAGTATGGCCGACATTGATCTGGAGCCTTTTTGATTCATTCATGAACTCTGTGATTTCTGTTTCAAGCAGTTCATCCAGTTTCACTCCATCTAGCGGCAAGACTGGACGAAGGTCATTCTGTGATGGGAGTGACCGTCGTCGACGATAACATCTACGTCCTGTCTGGGTCCCTCGGATCAGTGCGCGTCTACCAGGCCCGTGACCCCTTTAGCCTCCTTAAGGAGATAGCCATACAAGAGATCAAGTCCCCTTGGGATATGGTCGGGTCCTCGGAATCCAGCTGCCTCTACATCAGCGACAAAGACACGTCTTGCGTCTGGAAGGTAACTCTGAATGAGGTCGAGAAGGAAGGGTGGTTTCGAAGTGAAAGACACGAACACCTCGTCAGTCGCTGGCTGTGTGACACCCGCGATCCACACACCCTGTCCATATCTAACGACGGTACCATGCTCCTAGTGCTATCGGGAAATCCTCCTCTACTCGAAACGTACGATCACGATTCGACGCTCATCCAGAGCCTTGAACTGCCGCTCGACGTCGAGGACCCTCGCCACGCCCTCCAGTCGTCATCAGGGACCTACATCGTCAGCTACGGATGGAGTGGGACAAAAACGCAGGGCATCGTGGAGCTGGCCAGTGACGGGCGTGTTCTTCGAACCAACGAACCTCTTTACGAATGGCAGCAGCTGAAGAATCCCCACCACATGGCAATGGACGCCGAGAACCGAGTCTTCGTGGCCGACTTCTACAACAATCGGGTGCTGCTGCTCGATTCGAACCTTCACTGGGACCAGAGGACGGTGCTGACCGAGGAGAGGGACGGCATCTCGAAGCCCCATCGTCTGTCCCTCGACCGACACAACAAACAACTGATCGTCGCTCATAGTGACGGTGCAAGGGTCGAGGTCTACGCTCTAGAAGAAACAACCAGAGCATCCTAGACCTTCACAGAGTTATGATGGCAGTGGCGCTATATAACTGTTCACGTAGGATAGTTAGATCACGTGTTGAAACCGATCAGAAATTCGCTGTTTGCTTGCTTGGTTTCTTATGGGTAATGTAGAACGAATCTACCAGTGGCACATACTATTCGTGTTAGAATGACTGATAGTTATTAATTAGCGAACACAGAATATTTAGTAACGTATCGTTTGAGTTTTTACCAGGATTGTCCAAGAATAGCCTGTTATTATATTTCGATGAACCTTAAGGAATAGTTTTAGAGTATAAGACCTTTAGAATATCAATGGACCAAGATCACTTTTTCTTGCCCAAATGGAACCAAACCATGTTTTCAACAGTATGCGTGTGTTTTACTGATTTCAAAGTTTAAACAATCTAGGCTTAACCGATAATAAAGGACCAAGTGAAAACACTTATCTGCTATCATTCGGCAGAGGGCGTGATGTATATGGGAATGGTGGCCGATTGGTTACAGCCCACAGTTCGTAACAGGGGAGAGTAAGCCTACTTGTACGCGCCTCCACTCATCAATCAATTTCGATGAACCTTAAGGAATAGTTTTAGAATATAAGACCTTTAGAATGTCTATGGACCAAGATCACTTTTTAAAATGGAAGCAAACAATGTTTTATAGTATGCGTGTGTTTTACTGATTTCAAAGTTTAAACAATCTAGGCCTAAAAGATAATAAAGGACCAAGTGAAAACACCTCTCTGCTTCATTCAACAGAGGGCGTGATGACTATGGGATTGGTGGCCGATTAGTTAGAGTCCACAGTTCGTAACGGGAGAGTAAGCCTAGCCTACTTGTACGTGCCTCCATCATCACTTGCGAAGCCTCGCAGACAGGCTTACACGTATAACGCTTTTAATTTTCTATTTAACCATTTGACAAGCCTTTTCGACGGCCATGGCAATCGGACGGGCTGCAGTTTGTATAATATGATCTAGGCAACCAACATACGTCCAACTTAATAGCCTTACAAATCCCTACCAATTTCAAGTAATGCTATAGTGTAATCCGAGGCTCAGTATTTGGCCCCATGGGTTTTATTGTTGGCGCTTCCGACCTCCATCCCATTCATGCCCAAATCCGACTTTCAAAATACGCTGATGACACCGACCTCTTCATCGGATCTAACGACATTCACACTGCTGAAACGCCTCTCCAACATATCTACAACATTATTAGTCAAGAGGAAATAACCTGAAAATAAGATCAACCAAAACTCGTTAAATGGCGGTCATTAAACATTACTGGATTATGGATCCGCCGGAGTTGGACCGGGAGCGCCTCTGAGTAGGTTATCATGGAGGGGCGCCATATAAGTCCTCTGAATGAATGAATGAACGAATGAATGAACGAATGAATAAATCACGCTCCAACAAACCCTCAACAGTAGTATTTCACGTTCTACCTCCATCAAAGCTCTTGGCGTAACCATTGGAGAACAACTATTCTCATAGCACATCAACCAAATCATTAAAGTGGCTCTGCCTCTATCTACGCACTCAAAACACTTAAAACCAAAGTACAACCATCGACTCTCTTCAACTGATCACTCGCGCAAGCATCGTAGCAAGAACAATGTATGACTTCCTCAGCCATGGCGGGGTCTAGCTGACGAAAAGGACAAATCTCGCCTAGAACGCCTGACGAACAGACTGTAAGCCCCGGATTCATTTATTCAAATTCTCCTTTTACGAAAACACTTACTAATGAGGCTGACACTTCTTTATTTAAAACCGTTCTGCACAATTAGATCCATTCATTCAGGTGCCTTTTCCCCAGCCAACATTTCACCCTTATTTTCTTAGGGATAGACCTCATAACCTTAACCTCCCAGATAAAGACTCTCTAAACTTCATATCTCGTATGTACGTATGTTATTTCTCAACTTTAATTTAGCTATCACTTCTTTATGTGTATAGTTTTTCTTTGTACATCTACAGCGTTTTGCCGGTTGTTAACTCAATTAAACGAATATATGAATATATGCTTACTTACTTACTTACTTACTTCGTGATTTGAGTTTTTAGTGGAACAGACAAACAAACGGAAGGATAGTGTAATAGATTTGACACAGCACGTGACGTCACGTCCAGCGCATGACGTCACGTCCATTGTGTGACGTCACAACATGCAGAAGCCGGGCGCCAGACGCCATCTCCATTTCAACGATTCGTCTGCTTCCAACAATTTCTTATTTGAATAAATATCTAATCGTTTTATTTCCTGGGTTTCGTTTATAACTTTTCATCTAAGTGGTTAACTTTTGCTATTCCGCGCTTGAATTTGTATTTCTCTTTCGGTTTACTTGGCATTTGATCACAATCGATCAGTACGTTCGTTCTAATATCGTTGTTGCTTGTGGCAAAAGGCGACCTTCGTTCTTCTGCAGATCCTAGTTCTTCCCTTTACTATGGGGAGGAAACGAAGACCAGCAGAATCGAATGATGACGAGCAAACGAATGGAGCCTCAAATTGTAAGTACACAAAATAAATTTGTAATGCTACGTTTTAAAGATCGTTGTTATTTCAATGCTCCCATTTTCTTTCATATAACGAACATTTGGTTATGTTAGTCAGAACAATAGCCGATCCTAAGCTTAGCTTTCTATGTCTATAAATATTTAGTATGCCTAAGATACGCGATCGAAAGTTCCAAAGGCGACCAGCTCTATATATTAAGGTTCATATTACTCACTTATAAACAATAGTTATTGGATTTTGAGATAATTGTATTTATTTCTTTTCTTTTAGTAGTCCAACAAGATGACAATGCTACACCTGCAAAACGTGCAAAACTTACCCCATTGAGTGACACAAAGGTAAGCTACATAGCACAAAAACGCGTTACAGATCTTCTTTGGATCCACATTTAGATAATTGCTTGAAATGTGTAATTTATAGACAGACGTTTTACCTGCATTTTCTTTAGTCAAATAGCTTTAGTAGCACTTAAAATGGAAAGGTCAGCTTTGACGCGTAAGTGACCTCTTATTCTGGTTTTAAATATAGGATAAAGTCGAATCTAAAGCTCTACAGTCGACTGGGCGATCGTTTTATTTTAGCAATTCATGGTTGTCTTCGATGACCGTATGGAGCGGAGTTCAGTTGGCCTGAAATTGCGATCGTGTCTTTCTGTGGGCTCTGGTTCCAGGATATTAAGCGAATATGTGAATCAACTTGTTAATCTAAACGTTTTTATATAGCGACCTCAGGGTATCGACCCTGTTCCTTTTTCAATGAATTGATACGGTGAGATCCTTCACCACGGCTTCCCCGTTTGAATGGGCGCCGCGCCCTTTAAGGTTCCCGCGTATACGGATCGTGCTTTTGCCCAAATTTAAATCTCTAAGATAAACCAACATTGGGAGGCGAACGGCGATTCGCACGCTCTCTCAGCTGAATCCGCCAGCTCTAACAGCGGTGGGAGCGTCATATCTCTATAAATGTTTAGTAGGCCTAGGCCTAAGGTAGCCTATACGCGATCGAAAAAACAAAAGGCGACCAGCTCTATATATTAAAGTTCATATTACTCACTTATAAACACTCCCACGTTATTGTATTTTGGGTTAATTGTGTTTATTTCTGTTCTTTTAGTAGTCCAACAAGATGACAATGCTAAACCTGCAAAACGTGCAAAACCTACCCCATTGAGTGACGCAACGGTAAGCTATATGGCACGAAAATTTTAAATACAAACTGCAAATCTGCTTTGGATCCTTCGAATTGAAGTTGAAACTCAAATGTGTCTTCTATTAGGATTGCTGTGTTGTTTACGAACCGGCTGAATGATCTTTCCACTTTGATGTTTTAACGCTAAGGAGTTCTTAAGATGTAAGCCTATGTACAGGGCAACATGTCAGTAAAGGACAACATGTCTTACGTTAGATCACGGGAGCATAACGTTTACGCTTCCAGGTGAGCATTAGTTTCAGTTGTGATCCGGTCTAATTGCGATGGAGTTTTTGCATTTTTGTGTGTCTCTTCTAGTCTTCGTTTAATTTATCTGTTCTGCTTTGTGCGAAATAAAGTTGATATATTCTTTTCCATTAGATGCAAGATCTACCGAATGAGCTACTTGAAAATATCTTCGTTAGAACCGTTGTTATGGAAGTGAAGGGAATGAATCTGATCAAACGTGTGTGGAAAGAAAAAGCTCATCTCATGATATGTCGACTTGGAATGGTCTGTTCGCACTGGAACAACATCGTTACGACCGACATCTTTCGAAATAAAGTTCACAGACTTCTGGACGACACTGGTTGGTTCATGTATATTATATAAGAAAATCTTGTTAAAACAACAAGCATTATTCTTACGCGCGAAATACGAAAACCTGAAATTAGGATAATGGTCAGCTAGTAGGTGACGCTTTAGGCAGCCAAAGGTATGTATGATGTGTAAGCCACTGCAGTTTCCTTAGCCTCGGCATTATTATGTTCAGTGAATAAGTTTATGCCCTGCTCTTGGCATTTAAGTAGTGCCTTAAAAAGTTCAAGATTAAGATTGCAGTCGGGGTGAATGGGCCAGCCCTCTGCCTCTCTCTGTCTGCTCATTTCTCTGACGATAATTCTACGGTCAGCTTGTTGTCTTTAGCTGAATTGTCTGGCGATGTAAAACGAGCCGAAATCTTAAATAAATTGCTGCTATATCAGGGATTCGAACCCCATACCATTCAGCTGACAGTCCAGCGCGATAATCATCAGACTGAAGAAAATCTCATTAGGCTACTAACTAAATACGTGGATGAGTCAGTCATCAAGCGAATATAAATTCTTCCAAGCGGCATTCATAATCCTGAATTTAACTTCTTAAATATCCGAATTTAAAGAATCAAGAGTGTGATAAGAGCTAGTAAGTTACAAGTAGTTTTCCTAAAATAATTAACGTCCGGATCCAAATCTTTATTATTCAAAGCGTACACGCTGCTCCTCGTCATTCAATGGGTCAAGGACTAGATTATCAAACCTACTTAAACTCTCGAGAGAAGCACTAGACATTGAAGTTGCCTCGAGAAAATCAGACTTATTATCATGTGATAGAATGGTAGAATTGACTTAATGCATTAGTGACAGTATCAAGGTTCATAATGTGATTTTAATCATGATTTTTTGCGAGGGTCAAAAAAGTGCATTTTGAGTGCATTACACGTATGAGCCACGGCGAAGGTGGCTGTATAATGTAGTGGTGTGTAGGATACACGAGGAAAATCGTGAGAAAGAAGGAGACAGACAGTGGTGAATAGGTGAGTGGACTGGTCTAACAAGGGACAAACCCTTGAGCTCAAAAGTGCACGAGTCACCAAAATGGCGTCGGGATTCGATATATCCAAATACCTGACCAAAATTGGTCATGTTCTGCCGAGCTTAACCTGGGTCAGTTACTAGATCATCGGCCTACACCGCCCACTCAATGGATTATAAAAAGAGGAGACTCCGAGAATGAGATTGAGACTGGGTTGTATGGAAGTTGACTGCTACGTGGTATCTGTCTGCTGTATAAACAAACTTATCATGTCTTCCTACTACTGCTGATCGTGTGCGGGCGGTTGGGCTGCCCTCTGCCAGGCAGTCGGCAGGCCATCCGGTCACGGGCATCCGACCATCTTCCAAACGACCCAGGCTACGTTACAGCCACCTTCGCGCTCATACACACATGCATAGGCCTACATACATGCTTAAATACATGCGTACATACATACCTGCATATGTGAATATAATCATACATATGATCGTCTCTTTAAAGTCTTGATGTATTATACAACTGTGTAAATCGAATTTATTATTATTACCCTCATCGTTGTTTCATCATCATCATCATAAGCGACAACATCATCATCTTCATTATCATAATTATGAATGCATTTTGAACGGTAAGTATTTCGTCAGTGACTAAAGTGCTGCGTAATTTTTTATAGCTCAGGAGACGTTTCGTATGGAAATTTTGCATCAGTCTCGGCTCTGGTTATTTGTCTTCCGAGTGGCTACAATGAAAGATGAAATGTTTATGCTTTGCACGCCAAACTATCAAGACCCGTTTATAAATGTCTGCGATCGCGACAATATGGAGGTGGTGAAAGATGTCATCCGGCTACCAGGAATACTTCCAGAGGACATGGCAGCTTGCAGCGTGTCAAACTGTGTGTATGTACTTAACAAGGGATCGCAATGCTTCTCAGTCTTACGCATCACGAAGAATGAAGAACATCAGTTTAACATATCACCCTGGATTAATGATCTGAGTCTGTCATTCGTTGATATACGTTTATTTGTATCAGTCAATGGTAGCCTGATAGTTCTTTCAACAGGGCGAAGACCGAATCCTTCTGTTGTAAGCATATATAGTACGGATGGTTCCATGCAACATACTATCACGCTGACCCCAGCTATTCACGGTTTCAGATTTATTTTCGGTGTAATTCAGAAATCGAGAAGAAGCCTTGTACTGGCCACTATCAGCGACAACCTTAAAACAGTATTAAAGGAGATCGATACAACTGGGAGAATTGTACGCCGATACCGTTCATCAATTTTTGGAGACCTCGGAGTGATTCCTGCGGATGCTAATGGTAGAATTGTGATAGCTGGTCTGGGCAACAGAGCCGAGCTTCTAGATTCTGAATTGAATCTCTTGGATTTAACTGTTCCGCAGTTTCGTCAGAACCGCCACCAAATTCCGTATGGAGACGGCCTACAGATTCCGTATGGAATGCACTACAATAGTGAGAGGAATGAGATAGTGCGTCTCCATGAAATTGCAGATGTTAACCACAACAGAGTCCTAACTATCTTCCGTTTCACAGGAGAATAAACCACTCTAGAGAATGCTACTGAGGTGGAACTTTGCATTATTTTGTTCTATACCTGTATAGTTTCTAAATATCCTGTAATGGTCGTAACTAAGCTAATGCCCGTAGTTTCAAACAACTGTGCTGAAATGCATTTTCTCTTTAATATATACGATGAGATTTTGTTAATATTATTCATGTAATTAAAAGCAATTTCTTCCTTTCTTCTATGTCTCGTGCGTTTTCTCTTAAGATGTTCTGGCCTCCATTATCATTATTTTGTTAAGAAGGATGCGGCACTATGTACTTGTACCCATTAGAACTCGAGAACTAATTATTGTGCTTCAGTACAATATCAAATCACACGCAACACTTCTATAAGCATTCTAGTTATATATATACACACAAAAATTAGTAGTTCAAATAAGGCTGTAAACTAAGTGAGTAGGCCTATGATGCTAACTATTTTCACGAACAACTTTTATTCTTCAGAGCAACGTGTCAAAAAAGCGCTACGATCGGTCTAGGAGCATGAACCCAATTAGTAGTGTCATTCGGGATCCTTTAATTTGCTTGCTTGTCGCTATTTTAATCTAATTTCTTGCTTCTCTGACCCATTGTCATTTGACTTTCTGATTTGGCTTCTCAAAAGGAGCATGTTTCTTGACTATAATATCATTTAAAGTGACGACGTAGACTTGAAGTTTGCCTCGCTCGAGCGCACAAATTATACATTGTGAGCCAACTGACGTAACTTTCCCCCAAGAGTTCGATGAGTGCCCGCATGATGTGTCCAGTAAATGAAGACTCGTGATAACTGCCGGTCAACCAAGCTCAACCAGTGACTGTTAGCGCTTGATTAACGTAAGCACAAAGCATTCAGTGACCCAATGACGTCAAGAAGCTTTCCAATACAATTGTGCGTTTAAAACGTGAGGTCTAATCAGCATCAAAATATGTGTAAATCATTGATCATGTGCACCCAGATAAGTTCATTTCAGATGACAATTATTGATTCAGAAGCATCAGCTGAAACTTCGTCAGAAACGATTTAGACTGGATGTGCAGGATATGTTTGCTTTGGGCAACAGAATCGTGTATGTACACTTGGCGTGATGCAGTACAGCTGAGAGATGTTAAGTATAACTGAAAACTAATCTGACTCGACGCACGCTCGTGAATAAACGGGTGCCCTGCGTTTGGTTTTCCAGTGGCTCTTTGTAAGTTTGCAGTTTACGATTACGATTTAGAGACACTTTCTTGTGAAACACACATGTACAGTACAACGGGCGTCAATGAACACGCGACTTGAATTCGTATAGAATGTGCTTTACTGTGGTAATAGTTTTGCTATTAAAGTTTGTTTTTTGTGATGCTGGTTGTCGGTTGGGAACAGATATAATGCTGCAACCGACTATCTAAACCATTGTAGAACTTCCCTTTTATACACGCGGTTGACTTACTTCAGGGCACGCTTATCATATAGGCATAGCTCCTTCGTATGAGTCCTAGTTGGCTGGTGTTAAACACTTGTGTTGTATTGTACCATATACTATATTCTACTGTCTCGTTCCTTGTGAGTTCTGCTCAATAGGTGGCTGTACCTCGGAGTGCTGGTTTCTATCTCGCATGATGCTCGGATCCGTGTGAAAGACTGATCGCGGTATAGGACTATTTGTAATGACAAATTAATAACAAGTTTTTGTAGCCTCGGTGGTCACTTTAGTCTTTTGACTCGGCTGTAATGTAATGCCAGAACTAAATCCTGCTGGAGCCTCAATGTCGAACAGCTAAATCACAATATATTAATTACTTAATTAGTTATGCTAGTCATCTTGACACCAACGGTTTAACTACTCACAATTTCTGATTTCTCCTAAAGTTTAATTCCAATGATCATACCTAATTATTCATGATGTTCGCAAAAGTCAAATACTCCGAAATCTCTAATAAGAAAACAAAGCAAAAACATTTGTCGCAGAATTATATTCACAATGGTATCCTATTTAAGCGACCTGAATACACTTGAATATAGATCAGCTCGAGAAGCACGAATTTCAGCGATGTGGGTGAGGTTCCAATGAGGTAACAGACGTCAAACCAGGTCAACCAAACCGCATTAAGGGTTTGCATAGAATAGCTGAACGCAGACCGTCAGACATGATAAACACTCTTTTCGATATCATGGACTAAATTATAATCTACTCTTGCATGCCTATGCATGGGAAGTAGTCTAGCATCTAATAACAATAATAAAAAAATTTGTGACACTGGTTTAGGTAGACTAAGACCTTAGAGAATGCGATTGATTTGTCTAAGTTATAGATAAATTGCCCTGATGACTGTCATCGTTTATGTACAATAGGCCTACTGGTTTGGCTTGTTGAACATTAATAGTATTGCATTACGTATAAATGTAAAACGAGCCCATAACATCCTCATCAACAGACTGTTGAGAAGTTTGTCACATAATTATTATAGTGCTTTAACAGAAGAAGCACAGACTGTCGTCGTCACAACAATATCCACATGCACATTAGTGACAAGAGAATCACATATACTATGGACTTCGAAAGTCGATTTAATGAAAACACGGATGGGACTTAAAACAGACGGAAAAGAGGATTGCAGGATTGCACTGAATAGCGCTAAATTATGGGCTTCTTATCGTCACGAATCGATTTTACTACTTACTTGTTAGACTATGACCTCTTCAACTTCTATCACTTATTAATGACACTTAAGAAATGACAACTGTTAATGACTGTATTCTTACGTGTACATTGTGTACACTGTTCATAGAATCGAGTCAATCGACTCTAATAAAATTTGAAATTTGAATTTGAAAATTATTAATGCAGCTTGCTGTGTATTTATTCTTCATCTTTTGCAAATGTTCAGAACGGAAACTATAATAAATATAACAATGTCCAACGAACGGGTGTACACATCAGAGGGGCGAGACAGGAACTATTGGCGCACACGAAAACTCGGAAACTACGATATTTTGGTCACATCATAAGACAGCCTCACGACAACATCGAGAGCAGCCTGATGAGGGTCTCGTGGAAGGGGCTCGAGGATGAGGAAGGCCAAGAATATCGTGGATCGACAACGTCCTGAACTGGACCGGACTTGTGGGTGCTGGCCTAATGAACGTGGCACGCGACAGAAAACACTGGGCAGTGAGAATCTATTCATGTAGTCAACCGTCGCGTAGCGACGATGGCGATGTGACATGACATAACAAGATAACGAATTGTAAGACGTCACACCTTTGTGTGACGTCACAATTGGTCCTACGTCGCGTCAAGACGTAGATGTTGATTTGAGGATTTGAGAGGAGAGAACCTCTGAAGGCAATAACGGCGTCTTGTGTTAGTGTGGTAATAGGCGCAAACAGGGTCCTTTTCGATTTGAAAATAATTTTAATTACTTCCTGCGATTCGCTGATGATTTTCGTCGTTGGCCGTTTACTTCTGCCATCGTAATTGACGTTCGATTCCATCAACAATGGGTCATGCAATTGGCATTGTCTGTCGCAAGAAGCGGGGTGTTTCTTCGGCAGGTCGTCGTGCTTTCCCCGGCGCCATGCCAAAGAAACGGACCAACGAATGCTCAGATTGTAAGTTGATGCAAGAGGATTTTAATAGCAGGCCGTATTTAACTGCTTGTTGCTTCAATGACATAATGAGCTTTGTGAGGAACATTCGTTATAATCACTAGTCAAAGCATTGTCGCCAAAATTTAAGATAAGATAAGAATATTCTTTAGCCTAATTGACCAATAATTTTGGTGTACATACATTGGTAATAATCGTGCTTCAATACTTAAGTACATGTAGATCAAGACAGTCAATTATTCTAAAATTACACATAATTATTATCCTAAATCCGCGATCGGATAATTATATCATCCTAATGATGAAATATTTTCTCATCAAGCCATCTGCCGGAGGGATTGTGCGGTTACTGGCGCTTGGGCTTAGGTGGTAGAAAGTGGCTTTGATTTGCTGGAGCAGGTCATGCGGTACATGACCCCCATTAACCAGGACAGCAGTAAAGAGTCTGGAATCCGTAGGTAGTATCCTTGGAGAGGTAATGGAATCGGATAAAGCGGCGCATGATGGACTGGAGCCCCACCAAGCTGAGGAGGCATACAGCATCTTTGCTAGTGTTGTGGCTCACAACTTCGTGTAGGTGAGGACCATGCAAGCCATGAGCAACAAGGCTGCGTATAGGAGCATTCACTCTGGATCACGTGACAATGTTTACGTAAGTCAAAACAAATGTTAAAATGCCGTCGACTTGTGTGAAAGATTGCACGAACAGACATAGAAACGATGAAGAAATTAAATTGTATCGGTTTCCTCTTGGACGAAAGCGAGAGGAGAAGCTGAGTAAATGGCCATACAGCAGTAAATCGCAAGGAATGGCGACCGAATGAAGGCGCCATGCAGGTCGCCATTCCTTGCGATTTACTGCTGTAACCCATTTTCTTCTCTCGTCCAAGAGGAAACCGATAAAATTTTTTCACACAAGTCTATGTCTGCATTTTAACATTTGTTTTGACTTACGTAAACATTGTCACGTGATCCAGAGTGAATGCTCCTATTGCATAGAGGGATTGGCGCGTCCTACAACATATGCGCTGGACATGTCGTCCAAATCCTAAGATATCTTAAGCAGAAGAGACGAGACAACCAGTTCTTTGATTGGCTATATTAGAGCCTAAGAGTACGAAATTGAATACAATTATTGTATCCAATAATTATATATAATTATATTTGGATGTAATTGCATTCATTTCTTTTATAGCAGTATTGAAACAAGAAGACGATACTAAACGTGTAAAGCTTGCCACACTGAGTGACATAGCGGTAAGCTGCATGATATTAAATGCAAGTCATTAATCTCTTTTGAATCTACACTTTGGGAATCGAGTGAATTGTGTGGTTTATAGTCAAATAGCCTTTTTGTACCTAAGAGTTTTTAAATTTGACAAAAGGCAGCAATTTGTGTCTAAGTGCGTCACAGCCTAAACTGGTTTTCAACAAAAGATTAGGTTTTTACAAACGTTCTAGCGAATTTGTTATTCTAGCGAGTAGCGATCACAGGTGGTTATCCAAAAGGCTTAATCGTTGCATACTTGATCTGGTAATCGCTGCGTAGGCCTATTTGGACGAGCCTAAGTTCACATGAGTCATGATGAGTGCGCTTAGCTTGCTAGCGATCACAGATGGTTATCCAAAAGGCTTAATCGTTGCATACTTGATCTGGTAATCGCTGCGTCCCCTATTTAATAACACAATAGCCGCCTCCAGCGAAGACTTGCATTTTACTGGTCTACAAAAGTATATAATTGGACTAATTTTTTAAGTGACCGCCAGAAAAGGAAACTTTTGAGCTACTTTATATTAATACCAGGCAAAGTAATATCGACAAATATTAGCACGGCCTTGATGATTGCTTCCTCCCTTTGTAAACTTCTTGGTACCCCAATTAATCAGTATCACTACTGAAATAAAATGAAAGTCTTCCGAGACTGCGTCATGTTTTAAATCATCTTAGCCTTCTAAAGAAGTTGATCGTGTATAAATAGATGTGGTATCTTTTACGTTTTACCTCTAGCTGCAACATCTAGGCCTACCGATCGAGCTACTTGAATATATCCTCATTAAGGTCGTAACTATGGAAGTGATTGATGCGAAACTGGTCAAAAGTGTGTGGAAAGAAAAAGCTCATCGTGTGATAAGGCGACTTGGAACTGTCTGTTCGCACTGGAACAAAATCCTTACGACCAAGACCTTCAGGAATAAAGTTCACAGAATTCTAGAAGGCACTGGTTAGTTCATAAAAAGTGGCTCAACTTTATACGCACGATGAACTAATAAATGAAATAAAAATGACGGCTTGCGCGTAAGTAATACTTAAGCAAACCTTAATACAGCCTAAGGTATGAAGTGTTAAAGACTTCACTTTTCTTAGCCTCGGTTGCTCGGCGTATTAAGGTGTGCGATCAGCCCACTTTCTTTCTGCCTGCTCTACCCATGCACTCGTGATATAGTCTACACTCACTCTACAGTAAATTTGCTCTCCATGGTTGAACTGTTAACTTTGGATTGGGACACCGTTGGCTTGAAACTGCTTATGTGCGAGAGTCTTCCATGGCAGTAGCGACTATCATGTAATCCGAACATTTGTACTTACAGACGAATTCTTTATTTTTTTTACTGAACATTGAAAACATTTAGGATAACACCGCCGCCATTATCATTATATTCAGTGCAATTAATAACGATAACGAAAATGTTCGTTAACGAAAATAAAATGATTTCGTTAACGATAACGCCAGATTAATCGCTGTGTTTGGATTATTGGAATAGTCTATTATTCGAAACTGTATACTGAGGCCAGTTTGTGTGCGATTAATGTAGATTTATTCATGATGATCTTAGCTGACATTGCATGAATTGATGTCCAACCTGATTTGGAACAAATCCAACTATATACTCATAGGCCTATTTACTTCATGTTTCGTTGGATTGCAGAAAATTAACGTACATATGGCATTCACTAGTTCCGTCTATCATGTTTCAGGCTTATTTTAAGTTTCAAGTTTTCACGTACATTTTACATCACGCTTCAAGTAGCAAGTAGTAGCCTTCCGTCAAATTTCTATCCAGTACGAGGGCATGCATGCGTGAACTTTGATAAATCTGCGGCGTCTTTTGAGAAAATATGCTTAAAGCGTGTCATTATTTTCTTCAATTTATGTAGCTCAGGATCCGATTCGTTTGGAAATTTTGAAGAAGTCTTCCCTCGACATTTTCGCCTTAAGTGTGACTACAATGAAAGATGAAATGTTTGTGCTCTGGAGTAAAGACTGTCATGTCTCTATTAATGTTTACGACCGCAACAATATGGAAGCCGTGAAAGATGTCATCCCCTTACCAGGAATAAACCCGCTCAGCCTAACAGCTTGCAGCGTGTCAAACTGCGTGTATATACTGGACAGCAAGCAAGGGTTTCAGGTTTCAGTCTTACGCATTACGAAAGATGCTGACCACCAGTTTAATATTTCAGCAACGATCAGTGTTATGTGGCTGCCAAATCCTACTCTATGCGTGACTACCAGTGGTGACTTAATTCTATCAAAGCAGCCATTGGAGGATAGCGCAGCAATAAGCATATACAATGTGAATGGTTCCTTGCGGCATGAGATCAGGCTGCCGCCGGATATTTCTAGCCTCAGTCACATAATTCCAAAATCAAATGGAAATCTTGTTTTGGTTTCCAGTCAGAACGGTCAATATAAAACAAAATTAACGGAGATCGACCTGTGTGGTACGATTCTACGCCATTTACTGCCTCCAGTTATCTATAGCATGAATGTTCGTCGTGCAGACATTTATGGACGAATGTTGTTGTCCGAGCGACGACCAAACAGAATCAGTCTCTTAGATCCTGAATTTAATCTCGTGGAGTTTACTGGTCCGCGGCTGGGTCAATATCATCTGAATTTCCCCTATATATTGCACTACAATAGCGACAGGAATGAGTTATTAAGCTTTTTCCATTCAGAGTGTCGGAAAGGCTTTCTGACTAAGGTTCTTATCTTTCGTTTCACGGACGAATAAAACACTCGAAAGTATGTCAACAATGCGGACGACTTGCATTAAATAGTTGAGACGTTCAAAAGTGATTTTCTAGCAACTATTACTCAGTGTTATTTCTATTAACTGTAACTGTAACTGAAATAGCATGATAACTGAAAAAGTTTGTCAGTTAATTAACTGTAACTGTAACTGAAACTGAAAAAATGCTGAATAACTGAAACTGTAATAGAAACTGAAAAAAACTGTATAACTGAAAAATCACAGAGTTAACTTCAAAATAAAACATTAGTGTTTTTCCTTACTTACTTGAGCGTGTTTTCTCGGTTTGTGGGGATTTATGCGCACGAGTGCAGTACTGTAGAGCAAGTGCTAATCTGGAAAGTCGTGTTTTCTTAAAGTAAACCGACAATACATTAAATCGGATTACGTTAAACCGTAGTTGCCAAATTATTATGTACATACAAGTTCTGGTTTCTATGACGCATGAGTCTTAGATCCGTGTGAAAGAAAGATCGATATTTCTGCGATGAAAAAATTACCAGTTTATGTATAGCATCAGCGGTCACGTTAGTCTTTTGGCTCTGCTGTAGGCCCAATTGGAATGCCATAACCAAATCCTGCTGGAGCCTCAATGCCGAACAGCTAATTCACAATTTATTAATTGCTTCATTAGTTTATATCTTGACGCTCACAGTTTAAGTGCGCCTACGTCTGATTTCTCCTAAAGTTTAACTCCAATGATCATGTCTAATTCATGATGTTCAAAAAGAGTCAAGTGCTCCAAAAGCTCTAATAAGAAAACAAAGAAAACACCAATTGTCGCAGAATTATAATCACAAAAGTATCCTATTTAAACGACTTGAATAAACTTGAATACAGATCAACTCGAAAAGCACGAATTTCAACGATGTGGATGAGGTTCTAATGACGTAATAGACGTAAAACCAGGTCAACCTAATCTCACTAACGGTTTGCAGGGAATAGCTGAACGCAGAGTTGATAAACGCTCTTTTCGATATCATGGACTAAATTAAATTCTACTCTGGCATGCCTTTGCACGGGAAGTAGTCTATGATCTAATAGCAATAATAATGAAAATTATTGTGCCGCTGGTTTTAGGTAGACTAAGACTCATAGAAAATAAGATTGATTGGTCTAAGATATAGATGAATTGCCTTGATGACCATAATCTTTGATGTACAATGCTGGTTTGGATTGTTGGACATTAATATTATTGTAATTCTTATAAATCTGAAACGTGCCTATATCGTCCTCATCACGATGTAGTCTGTTGCTGCTCGAGCGGTTGCCACATATAGTGATTTAACAGAAGAAACACCGACTGTCAGTCGTCACAACAATATCCACATGTATAATAATGGTGGCAAGAGAATCACATACGAATCGATTTTACTACTTAACTTGCTAGACTATGACCTGTTCAATTTCTGTTACCTACTAATGGCATTTACGAAATGAAAAATGTTAATACGTGTACACAATGTACACGTATTC
Source organism: Aporrectodea caliginosa (assembly GCA_020284085.1). Lineage (NCBI taxonomy): Eukaryota > Metazoa > Annelida > Clitellata > Crassiclitellata > Lumbricidae > Aporrectodea > Aporrectodea caliginosa. Next base: position 1,102,415 of record JACEVL010000005.1, on the reverse strand, counting down.
ATACGTGTACATTTACACGTAGGCCTATTCATACGTGTACATTGTGTTCACTGTTCATGGAATCGATTCTAATAAAATTTGATTTGATTGATTGATACGGACTTTGAAAGTAATTGAATGATTATACGGATGCGACTTTCTAGGCAGACGGAAAAGGAGGATTGCAGGATTCCACTGAATAACGTTAAATTTATTGCTGATCTTTCTTCTTACTTTAACCTTACTCTCTCACAGATTTTCATGTGTTACGTTCATTGTTTCCACTAATAATTACTCGTCATTATAATCTGCGACCCCGGCCTCATGATTTCCCTCTGACGGATAGGGATGATCGAAATTTTATACCTAGAGTACTTTACGGTGTATTGGCTAAATAATAATTTTCTTTAGTAATAGGTCTCAGTCACTAATACATTCCTAACCCTCTTATCTATTTGACTATATATTATTTTTGTCTAATCGATATCTAAACTGTTGATTTTGTAATCTTGTTGCGTTTGTGTCAACGAGTTTTTTTAAATAAAGGAATAGTAGTAGTAGTAGATTCATAGATGTCTGTTTTATTGTACATAATGATTTCTTGTAATTTTGGAATTTTTGTGATTTTGTTATTTAACACTATTATATTGTTGTTATCCGATGTACCCGCAGTGCGTTTGCAGGCGGTTCAATAAAGCACGTACTTACTTACTAAATTATGAATACAGCATGCTGCGTTTTAATTCTTCATGTTTGCAAAATTATAGTTCTGAGCGGAAATTATATTCAAGATAACGAATTGTAAGACGTCACATCTTTGTGTGACGTCACAATCGGTCGTATACGTCGTCTGAAGACGCCGTAATTGATTAAGATGAAGTTCTAGTGTGGGTTATAACAGGCGCAAACCGGGTCGTTTCGACTTAAAAATAATTTCAATTACTTCCTGCGATTATGATTTTCGTCGTTGGTCGTTTACTTCTGCCATCGTAATTCACGTTCGGTTCGATTCGATCGGCTTTTCTTTCAGTATCGGCGTTGACTGTCGCAAGTCACAGTGATTTTTCCCGGCGCCATGTCAACGAAACGAACATCAGCCGAATCCAACGAAGGCTCAGATTGTAAGTGGATGATTCTTTTTTTTCTAAAATTATGGAAAAATAAATGTATAATCGACTCTTAACTTTTCTGGATAAGTATAATCTTTTGGTCCATGACCAATATGGATTTAGGAATCCTCATTCTACCTTCATGGCTCTAATGCATATTCAATGTAAAATATCTGAAGCTATGAATAACAATCACTACTCTATTGGTATTTTACTTATCAAAAGCATTCGACACGGTCGATCATAATGTATACTAATTAACTAACTTAAAAGCTATGGGATAAGAGGGATAGTCAACAAATGGTTTCTGACTACTTACATGACAGAACACAGTTTGTATCTTTTAAAGATTCTCTCTCCTACTCTTTCAATATAACTTGTGGTGTCTCCCAGGGTTCAATACTTGGTCCCCTACTCTGCTTATTTTATGTCAATGACTTATCTTCCTTGTCCTTCCTGTTCAAGCTTGTATTATATGCTGACTTCACCAATGCCTTTGCTATATTAGAACCTTAAAGTGCTAAACTGAATACAATATTGTGCCTAATAATTACATTGCATTTGGCAATAATTGCATTCATTTTTCTTACAGCAGTATCCCAGCAAGAAGACAATGCTAAACGTGCAAAACTTGCCTCACCGAGTGACACAACGGTAAGTTGCATGGCATTAAATACAAGACTAAAATCTCTGTTGAGTCTAAATTCTAAACTTTGGGAATCGAGTAAATTGTGTGGTTTATAGTCAAAACGCCATTTTGTGCTATGAGTTTTCAAACTTGACAAAAGACAGGAATTTGTGACCAAATGCGTCACAGTCTTAACTGGTTTTCAACTGAACTTTCTACAAACGTTCTAGCAACCTTGTTATTCCAGCGATCAAACGTGGTTATCTTACAGGCTTACCCGTTGTATAGGCTACTTGACCTAGTATTCGCTGCGTCCCTCGTGTGATAACGCAATCTCAGCCTCCAGCGTCCTGAGCGAAGCCTGTGCAGCGACTTTGCCACTTAAGAGTGTAGTGGCAAAGTCGCTGAGTATAGTGACTTTTTCATTTTACTTGTTTAAAAAGTAAATAATTAGACTAATCTTTTACTGATGAAAGACCGCCGGAAAGAGGAAACGTTTATGCTACTATTTTATTAATACTTAACCAAGTAAAATCGACAAATATTAGCACAGCCTTGATGACTACTTCCTCCTTTTGTAAACTTCTGTGTACCTCAATTAATTAACTAATTAATCAATTAATTAATATCACTACTGAACTAACATGAACGTCTTCTATTGCTGCGTCGTGTTTTAATTGATCTTAGTCTTCTAAATGAAGCTGAGAATGTATAAATAGATGTGGTATCTTTTACGTTTAACCTTCAGCTGCAAGATCTACCGATCGAGGTTCTTGAAAATATCCTCGTCAAAGTGGTAACTATGGAAGTGATGGATGCGAAGCTGGTCAAAAGTGCGTGGAAAGAAAAGGCTGATCTCGTGATAGACAGTCTTGCAACTGTCTGTTCGCAGTGGCACAGCATCCTTACGACCAAGACTTTTCGGAATAAAGTTCACAGAATTCTAGAAGGCACTGGTTAGTTCATAAAAAGTGGCTTAACTTTATAGGCACGATGAACTAATACATGAAATCGGAATGAGGGTTTGTGCGTAAGTAATTCTTAAGCAAACCTTGAGACAGCCTTAGGAATGAAGTGTTATCGACTTCAATTTTCTTAGCCTCGGTTGCTCGGCATTGTAGGGTGTGCAGCTCACTTTCGTGCTGCCTGCTCTACTCACTCATTGTGTAGCCTAGAATTAATTTGTTCTGTATGGTTGAGCGGTTTACTTTGGATTGGGACTCCGATGGTTTAGAACTGCATGTGTGCCATGGCCGTAGCAACTTTCAAGTAATCCGAACATTTCTATTATACTAACAGATGAATTCATTATTTTTACTGAACACTGAAAACATTTTGCCTAAAAACACCGCCGCCATCATCATACTCAGTTCACTTTTTGTGCTAAAGTGTAATCGCTGTGTTTAGATAATTGGAATAGTCAATTATTCTAAACTCTATAGGCCTACTGGGACCATTTTGTTTGGGACTAATGCAGATTTATTCACGATGATCTTATTTGGCATTGCGTGGATGTTCAACAATTCCAGCTATTCATATCTACTTTATGTTCTGATCGACACAAAATCTAACGTACACACGGCATCCACTAGATTAGTGTTTCATGTTTCAGGATTATTTTAAGCTTCTAATTTTCTTCCGCATTCTACAGCACGCTTAAAGTACAATACAATACAACTGCATTTTGATATCGCCCTTCTTCCACTGGTGGCCCAAAGCTCAGAAGTACACAAGCCTCGGCGGCGCAGATGCAAAAGTATTGCAGAGCAATTGTGCGCGAAGGACTTGTTCCCGGTCCACACACAGTAACCAACCCGGACGAGGATCGAACCCGTACTCTCCGTGTTACAGTTCAACCGCTTTAACCAGTCGACCACCGTGCCATACGTGACATTAAAGTGGCATGTAGTAGCCTTCCATCAAATTTCTACCTATAGTATGAAGGCATGCATATGCGCGTTTTTTGATAATTCTGCGTCGCCTGTGGAGAAACTGTGCTTAACGCATGTCATTCTTTTTCGCAATTTATATAGCTCAGGAGCCGCTTCGCTTGGAAGTTTTGAGGAAGTCTCCCCTCGACATTTTTGCCTTAGACGTGACTACAATGAAAGATGAAATGTTTGTGCTCTGGAGGACAGATTATGACGACTATTCCATTAACGTTTACGACAGCAATAACATGGGAGCGGTTAAACATGTCATTCCGTTACCAGGAATAAACCCACTGAGCGTAGTAGCTTGCAGCGTGTCAAACTGCGTGTATATACTGGACAGAAAGCAAGGGTTTCAGGTTTCAATCTTGCGCATTACTAAAGACGATAAACACCAGTTCTATATATCAGCAATGGTCAGAGATCTGTTGCTGCCGAATCCTGCTCTATACGTAACTACCACTGGTGGCTTAATTCTATCAACACAGCAAGGAGAGGATAGCGCCGTTATAAGCACGTATGATGCGAATGGTTCCTTTCAGCAGGAGATCAGCTTGCCCTCTGAGATTTCTCGTCTCAGTCACATAATTCCAAAATCAAATGGAAACCTTATTTTGGTTTCACGTCAGAAAGGCCAATATAAAACAAAATTAACGGAGATCGACCTGAATGGTACTATTCTACGCCAATATCTCCCTCCAGTTATCGGTGGTCTGCATGTTAGTCGTGCAGACATTTCTGGCCGCATGGTGATGACCGAGTTACGACCCAACAGAATCAGTCTCATGGATCCTGAATTTAATCTCATGGAGTATACTGGGCCGCACCATAAGCAGAAGTTTCCCTATGTGCTGCACTACGATAGCGAAAGGAATGAGGTTGTAAGCTTTTTTGATTCAGAGACTCGGAAAGGTGTTCTTACCAGGATTCTTATCCTTTCTTTCCAGGACGAATAAAACACTCAAAAGTATGTTAACCATTCGGACTATTTGCATTAAATAGTTGAGACGTTTACTAATTGTTTTCTAGCTACTATTACCTGTACATTTTAAAGAACTGTGTTGAAATGCAAATTCTTCTCTTAATTCGTATACATGCCTATTCTTCTCTTAATTCGAATGCATAATTTATGTCGCTTAAAACCTTTTTACTAAATGATGCGTTTATATTAAAAATTAGATGTACACAAAATTTGTTTTAAGAAATTTATTTTATGAAATTCTGTATTGATGTTTGTAAATGAGGTTGGTGGATTTTGCAGGAATTCGATGAAATATGCGTTTCAGTAGTCCTACAATCGCAGTTGCAATCGTGCTCTCAAACTTTTTGTAGCGCTACCACATAAAGGATAAGCCTAGTGTACCGGTTTATTGACGAGTGGTGTCAGAGGGTATTTAAAAGATGCAGAATGGAAATCCAAGTCCGGTTGACAGACGAGGGAGAGAAGGAGTTAGCGGAGGTGGAAAGGCAGGTTCCATCATAGACGAGAATATTTGGAAGGCGGAGGACAGGATGGATAAGGATATGAATTCTTTGAAGAGGTGAACCTGTGATTTAACTGGATAGCCTGCTGGATGATGTACGCGTTGAGGAGGAGCATGACGTAGATCGTTGACGGTGAACGGCGATATTGGTGCAGAATCTGGAAATTTGCGGAATTCACAGTAAACTCTTTCTCGAGTCGAGATGTAGTGTGGTGTAGGGAACTGTTGAAGAACATGAGATGAGGAGTGACTGGGGGGGGGGGCGGGATTTTCTTAGATATGAGAATGAGAATTATCGAGTAGAGCGGATGGTTGCAGTAAGCCACCACTATACGCAACACAAACTTCAGCATTTTGGTTATTTAGACGAAATATGAAATTTTAAAATGTTGTAAATTTAATGACTGAGGTGATAATTATATCGATCTAAATGTACACATGAATTTCTGCTATAGGTCTGTGAACGAGAAACCAGTGATTTAATGTCAGATGATTTCTTGTTTCTCTGACATCTTCTCATGAGATTTTTTATCTCACCTCTTAGATGAATCTTTACACGTGACTGTCATGTCAGTTAACCCTCGGGCTACAAAGGGGTGTGGTTGCCACCCCCCTAGGTTTTTTTGATCTCAAACTTTTTCCGTAGATGAATCTTTACACGTGATTGTCATGTCAGTTAAAGCGATTGTCGACCATTTGTCGCGCCTCTGAGTAGGTTATCTTGGAGAGTTGGGCGCTATATAAGTCCTCTGAATGAATGAATTTGTGTATTATAGAAACGGTTCTGTAGGATTAGGCTTAGTCTTACATTGAAAACTTCAAGGGAGAATCTGGCTTAGCGTAGACTTCTACAAAACACGTTTATATGCTACATTATATCCAATGTCTTTGAATCCCGGTCCCTATATATATGCTGTGCATATATATATATATATGTAAAAACCAAACACGAAATATTATATTAGTGATGTTATGAAAAAATTGCTATTTATTGCAAAGTTCAGATGATAGTAATGCTGCACCCTGTGAGGGTGCGCTAGTAGCGAATGGGTACAGGGTTTTAGAACAATGGTGAGGAGTGTAAAACGATTGCTCCGATCCATCAGGTGGACGTGTTATTGGGTTGGAAATGTTAGTATGTGTTCTTGTTCTTCCTAGTAGTATGCTGTAACTGTTGTAGGCTGTAGGTAAATTCATTTTGCATAAATGCCGTGCAGATAATACTGGAAGATGATGACCTCGTCCATGCAGGCGTGTACATATGCAGATAAAGCCAGGGATAAACCACATTAGCAGTTTGAATTTTGATTACGCGGCTCATTTGTACTTGATCCACTGTCTGACATATGTATACCATAAATGCTTCCAAATCATGCTTTTTGCAACTTTTTATATAAGTGAAACAGCTTGAACACGTTGGATGCCTTGACACTGAAGCAACTGGTACAATTCGGCAGAACCGTCTTGAAAATTTCCCACTAAAATAATGCAAATCGCTTGAGAAAGCACTTCGGGGAACTGCCTAGTACCATTTAGCATACCATCCAATAGTATAATGGCGGCATGGCGTGACAATAAAGTTGTGACTCTAAGATCAAATGTCGTTGCAGTTGAACCCAGGTGTACAGCTTCGAGATGGAAAAGACGAAAAATTATTGGCCAGTCCATTGGCGCTAGATTGTGCAACACTATGGGCGATGTTGATCGAGCTGACCAAATGTGGCTTCCAACAGAACGACAATAAGGACAAAAAATGGTGATTGCCACTGTTTGCATACATGTTTGATCTAATGATGCACAATGGATGTCTCTTGTATTGCAAGACACCATCGTACCAGTAGCAACCACTGGATCTTCTGGATGTCTGAAGAGACGTCGTCCGCGTGCACCTAATGCAACGTGCTCAACTGGCAGAGATCAGGTGCCCAGACAGGGCACAACCGTTGAATCCAAATGTTCTAGTGGAGATTCAGTTTGACAGACAAGTCCACTTCTTGCTAATGCCCCAACTCAAAGATGTTGTGTAGGCCTACATTGTAGCAAAACACAGGGAGTGGTGTACAAAGTGTGATATTGGACTTCACATGCACTGATTCAATGAATATCATGACAATGTGTGAGACAGTTTCAGTAAATGTCATGACACTGCTTGATGATTATCTATCCAAAATATTAATTATACGACAAATAATACTTGATTTGTCTTAGTAGCCATGAAGTATGTCGTGAACTGTCTAACTACTAACGCACCCTTCCAGGGTGCACCACTTTGACACAGCAATTTTGCTCGGAGGCATCTATAATAAATATTGTAAACCTTGTGTTCATGTTTACATGCCAGGATGTGTTGGAAAATGTTAGTATTGTTCGGAAAGAAAAAGTTGGTAGATAATGGGTTAAGTATATATCTGTAACCCGTTCTCAACGGTCGTTAATATACATGTTTGGTAGGAGCTGCCGCCAACGTTAAGACTCCAGGTCGAAACCTGTTTCTAGGCAATCGACTGCTAGCGACTTCGTTGACTTACCATTTTGATCATTGTTGTCTTCGAGTTTCGATTTTTTTACGAAGGCATCCGCAGCAGAAAGAAGCAACACAAGCTTATAAGGAACAAGTCACCGTGCAGTAGACTAGCAGTCTAACAATCACTAGTTGCGATCTCCGGTCTTACTTACAACCAATTAGCTAAACTTCTTAACTGCTGTTTATAGCCAAATTCAGTGTTTCCTCTCCTGTTCAGGTTACGAAACAAGTTAAATTGTCGTGTCTTAAAAGAGTTATTTTTGCATTAATTTACCCTCACCTGTTGTATGGGAGTGAAAATTTATTCCGCTGCAAACAAGTCTGCTTTATATCGCTTAAATAATTATTATGTTATGTATTAACCGTATCCTACGTACATTGCAATGTGCCCCTATTAGTTCACCTGATTGCTGATCTATACCGAAATTATAATTTTCTACCAATCAAGTCAATCAATCAATTTCTCCGTTTATTCACAACACCAACTGCTGACAGGCCTCTCGCAACTTGTTGTCGTATCTTAACAGATAGGAAAAATTGTCTCAGCTGTGACAGTTAGTTATTAAATGGCCGAGATAGCAAATATTACACGTCTGCTCTTACTAAGAGCTACGAAGAATTCCATAGGCTGGTGGCAATGTTAATTATAGGCTGGTGGCAATGTTACCGATAGCAGAACTACGTAAATTTGAAGTAGCCTATTATTTGTTGAATTGTTGTCCATAAATGTGTTCATAAATTGGATGTTCCACTTATATTTCATGATTATTTCAAAATTAATGCTGATGTTCATTCCCATTATACAAGGAACAGTAATAATGCCTTCATACCTAAGTCCGGAAGGGAGAGAGATGCTAGTAATTGGAAAGTGACTGATAGAGTCAAAAGCTTTAGAAAAGTCCATTGATATTATCACTACATGGTCATTGGTTTTAAGAAGGTCAGTGGTGTGCTGTATGATGGAAATGATTGCAGCAGTGGCAGAATCAAAGCCAATCAATAACCAGTTCAAGATCCAGAAGGTCATTCCGTTGAGACAGAGGTAGCCTACAGCCTGTGGTGGATAAGCAATCCGAAACAGAGCATTTCAAAACTGGGATCATAATAATAAATCGAAATCTGAGAAATCCTGTAGCGCAACTGTTCTTAATGGTATGGAAAAAACTACAGAGTGAGTTCGGTCCAAAACGAAGAAGCAAATTCAAAGATGTCTTAGTCGAAGTCTTAAGGTTGATGAGAGACAATATTCCAGAGGTGCTTAAAACATTTACACGAAGAACGATATAATTAATATATTTATAATATTATAATTATACAAGAAGTCCATTGCGTGACGTCACAATATAGATCTATAGACTCCAGAAACCATTATTCATTTCAGGGATTTCTGTCGCTCCGATTAATTCTTTAATTTTAATTAATATTTTGATAATTTTATTTCCTGGGATCCGTTTATAGCTTGTTACCTCGGTAGTTTAATTTTGCAACGGCGTTTGAATTTGCTATTTTTCTCTCGGTTTTCTTTGCATTCGCATAAACTCCATTAGCCTAGATATTGCCACAAAAGGCGACGTTCGTTCTTATATTGACCCCAGTTCTTCCCCTTTGCTATGTCGAAGAAACGAACAGCAGCAGAATCCAACGATGACGATCGAACGAATGAAGCCTCAGATTGTAAGTAAACACTAATAAGTTTTTTTTGTAGTTCGTTGTAATTTTAATGCACTCATTTCCTTTCGTATAAAGAACATTTGGTTATGCTAGTCAGAACCATATAGACAATCCTAAACTCAGTTTTCTTTGTCTATAAATATCAATTATAGCTTCATATCACTAGGCCTAACGTTTATACAATAAGCAACATCGCTTTTGTAGGCCATATTTGGTCATGGATACAGTCACGACCGACGTGGTTGGGCCGGGAGCGCCTCTGAGAGATATAATAGGGGCCTACGCCTACACGGAATAAATAGTCCCTACTACGCAATTGGTCAATGCATGTTATCTGATTTTATGCGCGTGAAAGTAGCCTACCGATAAACACTCCAAATGCGGTGGAAGATTGTTCACCATGTTTTCTAATAACGACACAAACTGTAAAAATGACGCTAACCGACCCTCATCACGCCTAACCTGACCCTAACCAACAATGATGTCCGCTATTTCAAAATCCCAAGGGAAGTGAGCAAGTTCACGTGACATGCTTTAGCCAATATCGTGACGGGCGTGAATGTAGTGCATGGGTTCCGCTAACGTCCGGGCGTGAACGCAATGCGGTTGTATTTAGGGATAATTGATTTATTTATTTTATTTTAGTATTCCAACAAGATGACAATGCCAAACCTGCAAAACGTGCAAAACTCAACCCATTGAGTGACACAACGGTAAGCTATATTGGCACGAAAATGCAAGTTACACATCTTTTTTGGACCCAGACTTAAGCTTACATGTAGTGAATTCCTTGAATGGTGTGATTTATAGACCGACGCTTTGCCTCTTTTTTCTCTAGTCAAAGAGCTTTACTAGTATTTAGAATGTCAAAGGTCAGCTTTAACGCATAATTAAACTAGTAGGCCTAAGCTGGGTTTAAACAGACGATAGAGTGGCATTTGGAACAGTACAGTCACCTTAGCGATCGTTTTATTTTAGCAATTCATGGTTGCTTCCGTTGACCTTTGGAAAAGGAGATCAGTAGACCAGTGCGACCACTGCTTGGGATTTTTCCCAAGAGCTTGGCATTTCAGCAAATGGAGAGTGGTCGCACTGCAGTAGACTATACGCTGCGTTCGTCGTATGATTCTATAAATTATTAAAAAGATAATTATTATTAGAAGCGCTTGGAACGCAGCCCTACACTTATAACCAATGAAGTCTTCTACCAACACAAGGGCGGATTTTCTTCATGAATCCGATCAGCACAGTCTTGAAATAAATATAAAAAGTCTTGATATGTTCGTCAGAAAAATTTAAATATTATGCTGGTTGGTATGCTCAGCAAAGGTATTGATCATTAGCCTTCCTTTCAAAATATCCGCATTGGAACAGTCACCCTAGCGATCGTTTTATTTTAGCAATTCATGGTTGCCTTCCGTTGACCTTTGGTTGACCTTTCCGTTGACCAGCGTCAACCGCGAAGTTACTGGAATTGGAACGAAGGCTTCTGATGCTGGGCTATTTCGTCCTCTTGTTTTCTTGAGCTAATCTTCTAAATCAAGTTGAAATTCAAAAGTGTCTTTTAAGCCTATTAGGATTGCTGTGGTGTTTACGAATCGCCTGAGTGATCTTTCCACTTCGTTGTTTTTACCGTACGGATTTCTTAAGATGTCTGTAAAGAGATAATGATCATGTTTTCCTTTAGCTGGAAGATCTACCGAACGAGCTACTCGAGTCTATCCTCGTTGAAACAGTTGTTATGGAAGTGAAGGGTATGAATCTGGCCAAACGTGTGTGGAAAGAAAAAGCTCATCTCGTGATAAGCAGACTTGGAATGGTCTGTTCGCACTGGAACGACATCCTTACGACTGACATCTTTCGAAATAAAGTTCACAGAATTCTAGACGGCACTGGTCAGTTCATGAAATAAGAAAAGAAATCTTATATCCTGAAAAAAAATAAAAAACTTATAATTTCTGTTATAAAACAAGCATTATTCTTACTCATGAAAAAGAAAGACCTTAAATTAGTATTATCGTCAGTAAGTGTGTCGCTTAAGGCAGCCAAAGGTATAATGTATTATAAGCCACTCTATTTTTCTTATCCTCGTCATATGATGTTCAGCGAAACAAAATGGTGCTTTGCACTAGTGCCTTCAAATTTTCTAGATTACAATTGCAATTAGGGTGGAAAGCCAACCAGTGCTTCTTTCTGTCCGCTCATACCTCTGACGATATACGATCGACATCCAATCTGTAACTGAATTGGTTGTTGATATAAAAGGAGCGGAAATCTTAAATAAACTGCTGCTGTAGCAGGGATTCGAAATTTATACCATGCAACTGACATTCCGGAACGATTACCACAAAACTAATGATCATCTCCATCCTAACAAAATGCTCTCATCAAGCGAATATAAATTATCCAAGTGGCATCAATACTCCTCAATTTTTCTCCGCCGCTACCTGTACTCTGTTAGTGCCAGTCCCAAGCCGGAGAAAGGAGGAGGGTGAGGCTAATCATCTTTGCTATGACACAGTGTCAATAAACAGCAACTAACCAACCAAACTCCTCAATCTTATGTATTTGATCTTTCTGTTCATAATAGGCCTAATTATACATAATACGAATAGAAAAGAGATCTTCGTGATTCTCTGTGTCCAACTTACTTTTAGCTTCTTTCAGTATAGCAGTGTTTTCCAGACGCTGATATCGTTGCTTTGTCGTTCTTCTCAAATCTCTACATCTCACAGATCCACAAGCTGTGACGAAAATGCATGTTGTTAAACTCGGATGTACCAAAATTATTGAACAAACTGTCAACTGTAAACTCTTAATGTTTGTCTCTGTTTTCGCACAAATATACCAGTTGCGACTTTCGTAGTTATCTATGAATTAAGTGTATATACAATATATATATATATATAATATATATATATATATATACACACATACATACATGCGTACATGCGTGTACATACATCCAAATAAATACGCACATATCTTTAAAGTCTTGATGTATACGTCAGCTTAAAATTAATTTATTATTATAACTACAATGACTCATTGTTTTTCATCATCATCATCATCATCATCATCATCATCATCATCATCATCATCATCATCATCATCATCATCATCATATTCATCATCATCATCATCATCATCATCATCATCATATTCATCATCATATTCATCATCATCATCATCATCATCACCATCAGCATCGTCATAATCCTTTGAATGCATTTTTAAAGACAAGTCTCTCTTCAATGACTATTAAAAGTCCTGCGTTAATGTTTTTAGCTCAAGGGACGTTTCGTTTAGAAATAATACAACAATCTCAGATCCAGGAATTTGTCTTCCGAGTGGCTACAATGAAAGATGAAATGTTTATGCTCTGCAAGCCAGCAAATCAAGACCCGTTTATTTACGTCTGCGCCCGCAACACTTTGGAGGTGGTGAAAGATGTCATCCATCTACCAGGAAAACTACCAGTGGACATGGCATCTTGCAACGTGTCAAACTGTGTGTATGTACTTAACAAGGGATCGCAATGTTTTTCAGTCTTGCGCATCACGAAGATTGAAGAACATCGGTTTAGCATATCACCCTGGATTAATTATCTGAATCTGTCATTTCCTGCTATATGTTTATTCGTATCAGTCAATGGTAGCCTGATAATTCTCTCAAAACAGCTGAAACCGAAACCTTCTGTGGTAAGCATATATAGTTCGAATGGTTCCTTGCAGCATGCAATAACGCTGTTCCCAGCTATTCATGGTTTCAGATTCATTTTCAGTGTAATTCAGAAATCAAATGGAAACCTTGTATTGGCTACTATTAGCGATGCACTTCATACAGAATTAAAAGAGATCGATACGATTGGAAAAATTGTACGCCAATACCGTTCAACACTTTTTGGGGACAGTGGTGTGATTCCTGCGGATGCGTATGGTAGAATTGTGATCGCTGGTCTGGGCAACAAAGCCGAACTTTTAGATTCTGAATTTAATCTTTTAGATGTAACTGTTACGCGGCAGAATGAGGGCCTTATACAAATTCCATTTGGAATGCACTACAATAATGAGAGGAATGAGATTGTGCGTCTCTATAGAATTGCGATTCCTAGCTCCAACAGAGGTTTAACTATCTTCCGTTTCACAGAAGAATAAACCACTCTAAAGAACGTTAACGAGTTGATTTTAAAAATTATTTTGTATTCTATTTGTATAGTTTAGACACATGTAGTAACCTCGCGATTGTCTGTCTTTTCTAACAGCTTTGTTGAAATGCATTTTCTCTTTAATGTATAGTTGTATACGTCGACAATTTGTTAATATTATTCATGTAAATAAAAGTTATTCCATTCTTCTTTTGCTTCGTGCGTTTTATTTTAAGATATTTTACTCTAACCTCTACTACCATTTGTTAAGTTGGATGGTGTGCTATATATGCATGGGAACGTGTGGACAATAGTGTTTAAGTACAATATAGACTCACACGCAACACGCCAACACCTACAACTCAACATCTATTATTTCTCTAAACTCTATGACATTGTACCCGATTGAGGTGTGCCACTCAGAGTTGTCTTTCTCAATAAATTAATATAAATATTATTATGAGCATTTTACAAAAGACAGGTATTTGTGCCTAAATCAGTAGGGGGTAAATGCAATACGTTATTAGGTAACTATACTAGACATACCGGATTACCTAAGAAGTCGATAGTACGTCGGTAAATCAGTCGATAATACTAAGCGACTTAGTCAGTTGATCAGCTAGCGATTCAATCTGCAGATGAAATAGAACTTCGAACAATCGACCAAGTGGCTTAGTCAGTCGCTAACTAATCGTCAGTCGGTAATTCCTTAGCGAATGACTCCTGGCACTAATGTTTGACACACCAGTGTTTTAGTTGTGAAGAATGTAATCCATTGGCTTAATCCAAATCATCAGGCCTGTTAGCACGAAAAGAAAAGAAAATGTTCTACATTCCATGTTCTAAGTGGAGGACCTTTGATGCAAATAATAATCAACGGATCATTCACTTAGCTCACCAAGAGCCTGTTAATTCCATTAGTGTGATAGAGATTCAGTTGACTGAATCCTCTTTCACAATCGGCAGATGAAGCAGATAGCATTTCCAGCAAGTTAATGTGTCTGTAATTTTTGGTCAAGCATTACACAGTCACCCTTTTTAAACAGGATTCCAAACTCTGCGCAGTAATGCATCATGTCTTTCTCCAAGCTGTAGGCGTTTTCTTTGCAGAGGGTTCTTTGGCCAATGGCCATGTTCTTTTATTTGTGAAATTTGTAGGCTATTCATCATACATGACCTGTAGGCTCGCTTCATATTAGCAAAACCGCTACGAAAAGTACCGAACTGTCACAATGTCATGTGCCCAAATTGTGTACAGGTATAAAGTAAGCTACAGTACGCTGTCATTTGTAGTTTTTTTTTTATTCACAAGTTTACCGTCATCATATGACATCAAAGGCCGTTGACGACAATTCAAAATTATGTACAATACAACTTTAAAAAACCAAAGAATTAATAGAGTTCAAATGACACCATTTAAAGGCGTCTAAACAGTATTTTACAATGTCACTGATATTCATTGTTTGACACAACATAACTCACCTATTAATATCTATGATACTTGCAGGTAAGCTATACAATGCTTTGCACAAATATCATAAACAATTTATTTCTATTCTACTTTGAATTTTCAAACATTTCAATCAAATATTATTAAAGAAATACATGTATAGTCACAGATTAAAAATCACAGTTCTTTATCATATGTTATATGTTATATTCATTGTTTGACATCATAATATAACTCAGCTATTAATATCTATGATACTTGCAGACAAGTTATACAATGCTTTGCAGAAAATATCATAAACAATTTATTTCTATTCTACTTTGAATTTTCAAACATTGCAATCAAATAGTACTAAAGAAATACATGTATAGTCACAGATTTAAAATCACAGTTCTTTATCATATGCTATAGACATGAATATAAAAGAGTAATGTAATTTCACCAGATTTTCTTAATTTCTTACTTTTAATTGTTAATAAAGCTTAATGGTTATTTATTATACATGTAATGTTGACATGAGATTCTTACTTTAATTACAAATGTTTACATAAGGAATCAATCAATACAACAACAAAAAACCGTATTAACATAATAATATAGGCTACATACATGCTGTTTAAAAAAAAAAAACAAAAACAAAAACAAAAAAACAACAAAATTAAAATAAAATAAAGTCTTTATAACAGATTTAATCTATTCACATTACAGCCCAACAACTAAAAGTCTACACAAAGGGAACCTCCCGTCGACGTCCATTGACAAAATTACAAATATTACATCCTACAAAACCTTTCCCTTACCGATAATGTTGACCAGTCTAAAAACTTCACTTTGAAAGCAGCCTACACCAAGCAAGGTCTTAATGCTAAATTCTAACTTGAATAGTGTACACTTATCTCTTAATATATTTGAGATATTTTCTTTATTACAATGTAACAACAGATGATTTATATCTTCTTTGACTTGACAAGAGGTGCACAATCCATTGACATGCTTCTTCATTAGAAACAGTCTTTCATTAAGATTCACTTTACCCAATCTTAGCCTGGAAATTTGCACTTCCTTTTTTCTACTATGATCTATAAATTTATTATTGGTATCTGTGACAGGACAAATGCTCTTATAATGAAGACCCTTGAGGTCACTATCATATTCCTTCTGCCATTTAGAGATTATATGAGATTTAATTATTGAAAATACTTCCTGTAATTCTAAATAATCTGTGGAGTTAATTGTGGGTAATTCTAATGATTGTTTTGCTAAGGAATCAGCTCTTTCATTACCCAGTATATCTATATGACTAGGAATCCATATCAAATGTACCTCACTCAACTTTATTTGATTAAAGATTCTTATTGTATCTTGCAATAAATTGGGTCTGGACTTCATTTGTAGTTGCACAATAAACCGTGTATTGTGGTGCTCAAAGACGCACAACTATGAAGACTGTCATCTTTCCTCATTAATTAACGGTTTGTTCATAATTATGAGATATTAGTTATGACGTGTAAGTGCATGTACTTTACGTGTATAATACTGTAACTACCTGATAATGACGGTCACAGTTTAGCAGGAAATAGCAGAGGTCATCTGTTTCTTGATACGGGCCATTAATAAAGCAATCCTGCTTATGACGGCAAACAAGCGTCACCCAAACTTGATTTGCGCTAAATTTGCCCACTTTCTGCGCTCAGCTCAAGCTCTATGATGAATTTTCTAGTGCCGACGGTGCTGTAAGTAAAAGTTTACATGAACAGTCCAAGTAGTCAAAAGATGTCGTTAACTACTACACAATAGTCTAGACCTGGTGCCTAGTCTCTTCTTGGTACATCTTTCCGAGACATAATTTGTACAATGGTCATTAATTATTAATATTAATTAATCACTTTTTAGCGCCGATGTCTAACAGAAAAGGTATCAACCGATAGCGCATCACAGCCAATCAATAATCAGCTCAAGATCCAGCAGATCAGGCGTTAAGACAGAAATTTAGCCTGTGGTGGATAAGCAATCCTAAACGGAGCATTTCAAAACTGCGATCATAATAATAAATCGAAATCTGAGAAATCCTGTAGCATAACTGTTTTAATGATCAGGCAACTGTTTGGTGTGGAAAAAACTTCCGAATGAGTTCGGTCCAAAACGAAGAACCGAATTCAGGAATACATCTTAGTCGAGATCATTAGGCTGATGAGAGACAATATTGAAGAGGTGCTTATGGCACTAAGTCTTACATGACAAACGATTTTATATTTATAATATTATTGAACACAAAGTCCATTGCGTGACGTCACAATACATAGTCTCCAGGGGCCATTATTCATTTTAGGAATTCGGACGTTTCGATTAATTCTTTAAAAAAATTTAATTAATATTTAATAATTTTATTTCATGGGATCCGTTTATAGCTTATGACCTCGGTGGTTTATTTTGCAACCGCGTTTGGATTTGCTATTCTCTCTCGGTTTGCTTAGCAATTGTCTACGATCGATTAGATATTGTGGCAAAAGGTGACCTTTGTTCTTCTGCAGACCTGATTTCTTCCCTTTTGCTATGTCGAAGAAACGAACATCAGCAGAATCCAATGATGATGATCGAACGAGTGAAGCCTCAGATTGTAAGTAAATGCTACTAAGTTTTTACTATTAAGTTTTTACTTCATTGTTATTTCATTGCACTCTTTTTGTTCCATATAATGAACATTAAATTTTGGTTATGCTAGTCAAAACTATATATAGCCAATCCTAAGCTCAGTTTTCTTTGTCTATAAATATTCATTATGTCTTCGTATTACTAACGTATATACAATTGTTAGATTCAATAGTTAGTGTATTTAGGGATAATTGCATTTATTTCTTTTCTTTTAGTATTCCAACAAGATGACAATGCTAAACCTGCAAAACGTGCAAAACCTGCCTCATTGAGCGATACAACGGTAAGCTATTATTGTCACGAAAATGCATGTTCCAAATCCTCTTTGACCTAGACTTAGTGAATTGCTTGAATGATGTGTTTTATAGACCGGCGCTTGGCCTGTTTTTTCTCTAGTAAAGTAGCTTTACTAGCATTCAGAATAGAAAGGTCAGCTTTAACGCGTCATTAAACTAATAAGCTGGTTTTGAATAGAAGATGGAGTCGAATTTAGAATACTACAATCGCTTTAGCGATAGTTTTATTTTAGCAATTCATGGTTGCTTCCGTTGACCGTTGGAGAAGGAGGTCATTAGACTCTATCAGCTGCGTTAGTCGTGTGATTCTTTGAGCGCTGCTTCCTGGATACTGAGCGAAATATGTGTATCGAATTGTAAATGTAGGTGTAAGACTACTTGTGTTTCTATATTCCGACCATTATGTTCTCCACCCTACTCATTTTCAATCGATTGATCGAGAGAATGGGCGCCACATCATTTAAGGTCTACATGTAGCCCGAAATTTATATCTCTGAGATAAGCCACCATCTGGAGGCGAACACCGATCCACACACTCTCTAACACAGAGGAGCATGGAACGCAGCCAATGCTCTATAACCAATGATGTCATAATACCAGCACAAGGGCGGATTTTCTTTATGAATCCGATCAACACAGTTTAGAAATGAATAATTGGGAAAAGTCTTGATATGTTCGTCACAAAAATGTAAATATTGTGCTGGTTGGTATGATCGGCAGAAGTAGGCCTATTGCTCACTAGCCTTTCTTTCAAAATATCCGTATTGGACATACTACAGTACCAGCATCACGAGCGAAATCACTGGAGTAAGAAGGAAGGTCTCTGATGTTGCGTCATTTCATCGTCATGTTTTCTTTGAGCTTAACTTTCAAAATCAAGTTGAAATTTAAAAGAGTCTTCTCTTAGGATTGCTGTGGTGTTTACGAATCGCCTGAGTGTTTTTACGCTGAGGTGTCCTTAAGAAGTCCGTAAAGAGATAATTTTGATCTATCGCTTTAGCTGCAAGATCTACCGAACGAGCTACTCGAGTCTATCCTCGTTAGAGCCGTAGTTATGGAAGTGAAGAAGCTGGCCAAACGTGTATGGAAAGAAAAAGCTCATCTCGTGATAAGCAGACTTGGTATGGTCTGCTCGCACTGGAACAACATCTTTACGACCGAAATCTTTCGAAATAAGGTCTACAGAATTCTGGACGACACTGGTCAGTTCATGAAATAAGAAAAGAAATCTTATATCCTGTTACAAAAACAAGCATTATCCTTTCGCACGAAATACGAAGATCTGACATTAGAATTGGGATCAGTTAGTAAGTTAAGCTTAAGGCAGCCAAAGGTATGAGGTGTAGGCCCTAAGCCATTGTATTTTTTCTTACCTCGTCATATGATGTTCAGTGTATAAGCTGGTGACCTGCACTTAGCATTTAAGTAGTGCCTTAAAAGTTTCTAGATTACAATTGCAATTAGGGTGGATAGCCAAACCACTGCCTCTTTCTGTCCGCTCATTCCTCTGACGATATAGGCCTATGATCAACGTGCTATCTATAACTGAATTGGCCGTGAATATAAACGGAGACGAATTCTTAAATAACAGGGATTCGAACGTTATATACCATGCAACTGACATTCCAGTACGATAACCACAAGACTGGAGAACATTCTCCATCCTAACAAAATGCATAGACATACCGCGCTCTCATCAAGCGAATATAAATTTTAGAAGCGGCATTAATACTCCTCAATTTAACTGCGCCAGTACCCGTACTCTGTTAGTGCCAGTCCCAAGCCTGGAGAAAGGGGGAGGGTGACGCCAATCATCTTTGCTATGACACAGTGTCATTAAACAGCAACTAACCACTCATCAATAGTAGGCCTATGCATTTGATCTGTCTGTTTATAATAGGCCTAATATTGCATTGTATTGTATTGTATTTGGCTATTTATAAAGCGTTTCTCACAGCAAAAGCCTTTCAGAAGCGCTCCCAGTGCGAGCAACCAGAAGGAAAAGGCAGGGTTTTAGTTTCGAAAAAGATGAGGAGAGACTACCAGAAAGGATGGCGGAGCGGACCGGTGGAGGAAGTCCATTCCACAGAGAAGGACCTATGCAGGCGAAGGATCTGGATTGAGCCATCGCAGTCCCGACACGGGGAACAAAAGGTCAAGTCGATCAGAGGATCGGAGAGGACGCAGCGAAGTGGCGAAGTGGCAGAGAGTGGGCGAAGCATGAGATCGCAAAGGTACTTCGGAGCAAGACCCAGATGAGACTTAAGGACTAAAATAAGAACCTTGAATTGTATTCGAACAGATAGAGGGAGCTAGTGAAGTTCTTCAACCATGAATGAAGAGATGTGAGAGAATCGAGGAAGACGATCAATCAGTCTAGCAGCAGCATTAAGTACTGACTGTAGAGGAGATAGGCGAAACTTAGGGAGACCAACAAGGAGAGAATTACAGTAGTCTATTCGAGAGCAGACGAAAGCGTGGACAATTGAGGTAAAGGTCGAGGAAGAAACAGATTTGCGAATAGCCCTGAGACGCCTTAGTTGGAAGTAGGAAGAGCGAGCAAGCATGGCAATGTGTTCAGTAAAAGTTAGAGAACTGTCTAGAGTGACACCCAGTAATTATACATAATACGAATAGAAAAGACCAACTTACAGAGATCTTCGTGATTCTCTCTGTCCAACTTAGTTTTAGCAGCTTCTTTCAGTATAGCAGTGTTTTCCAAACGCCAACATCTTAGCTGTGTCGATCTTCTTCAATCTCTGCAACTCACAGACCAACCAAAACGAATGTTGTTAATCTCGGTTGTACCAGAACTAGCCTATTGAACATCAACTGTAAACTCTTAATGTTTGTCTCTGTTTTCGCGTAAATCCGCCAGTGGCGACTTTCGTAGTTATCTGTTAATTAAGTTTATATACATACATACACGGTGATTCAATAAAAAGTAAGCCAAACGTTGTATTTCATATAAGTACTTCTAACATGAAAACAGTATTAAATTTTTGTGTGAAGAAACTCTCAGTAGTATGGTTTAATCATTTAATTAAAGAAGATGTTCAAAATGTCCTCCTTCTGCTTGCACGTAAGCCTGGAGGCGCTGGCGCCATTGGGCAACGTTTTCTTCAGTGCGCGATGACCTTTGTCTACCACTACCAATGACGCGGTCGACTGATCCTGTTCCGCTAATTTTTCGAAGCAATTTATCTAATCCGCTTCTGGTCCAGTATTTTTCTAGAGACTCTTGTAGAAATTGACGGCTGCCGTAATTCTTGGATTCCCTCAAAACCTTTTATCATGTGTAAATCTTCCTTACTAAAAGGCTTTTTTTCGGAAATTGCTAGTTTCTTGTTTATGTTTTTAATTGTATTATCGTCTGCTTTTTTGAGTAGGAAATAAAAACCGGAAGTCATTAAAATGAAAAAGTAAGTATGTGCATGTTTTTAGTTTTAAAATTTTATTAATAAAATATAGTTCAAGCTTTAATATTTGTTTGTAAAGATTGGCTTACTTTTTATTGAATCACCGTGTACATACATACATACATATATACATACATATATACATACATACATACATATATACATACATACATACATACATACATACATACATACATACATACATACATACATACATACATACATACATACATACATACATACATACAAACATACATACATACATACATACATACATGTACATACATACATACAGTATTACGTCAGGGTAAAATGAATTTGTTATTATACCTACAGTGACTCATTGTTGTTTTGTCATCAGCAATGTCGTTATTTTTATCATCATCATCATCATCATCATCATCATCATCATCATCATCATCATCATCATCATCATCATCATCATCATCACATCATCATCATCATCATCGTCATCGTCATAATCTTTTGAATGCATTTTTTAAAGACAAAGTCTGTCTTCAATGACTAAAGTCCTGCGTTAATGTATTTAGCTCAGGAGACGATTCGTTTGGAAATTTTACAACAATCTCAGATCCAGTCATTTGTCTTCCGAGTGGCTACAATGAAAGATGAAATGTTTATGCTGTGCAAGCCAGCAAATCAAGACCCGTTTATTAATGTCTGCGAACGCGACAATATGGTGAGGGTGAAAGCTGTCATCCCGCTACCAGGAATACTTCCACAGGACATGGCATCTTGCAGCGTGTCAAACTGTGTGTATGTACTTAACAAGGACTCGCATTACTTTTCAGTCTTACGCATCACGAAAAATGAAGAACATAAGTTTAACATATCACCCTGGATTAATGATCTGAGTCTGTCATTCGCTGAAATACGTTTATTCGTATCAGTCAATGGTAACCTGATAGTTCTTTCAAGGCAGCTTAAACCGAAACCTTCTGTAGTAAGCATATATAGTTCGAATGGTTCCTTGCACCATGCAATAACATTGTTCCCAGCTATTCATGGTTTCAGATTCATTTTCAGTGTAATTCAGAAATCAAATGGAAACCTTGTAGTGGCTACTATTAGCGATGCACTTCATACAGAATTAAAAGAGATCGATACGATTGGGAAGATTGTACGCCGTTACCGTTCAACACTTTTTGGAGACAGTGGTGTGATTCCTGCGGATGCGTATGGTAGAATTATGATAGCTGGTCTGGGCAACAAAGCCGAACTTTTAGATTCTGAATTTAATCTCTTGGATTTAACTGTTACGCGGCAGAATGAGGACCTTTTACAAATGCCCTTTGGAATGCACTACAACAGTGAGAAGAACGAGATAGTACGTTTCTATGAAATTGCGAATTCTAACTCCACCAGAGCTTTAACTATCTTTCGTTTCACAGAAGGATAAACCACTCTAAACCCTGCAAGCAACCATTCGCACTATATACGAGTGTTAACGAGTGGATTTTTTTTATTATATTGTATTCTATTTGTATAGTTTAGACACACATAGTAACCTGGCGATTGCCTGTCTTTTCTAACAGCTGCTTTGAAATGTATCTTCTGTTTAATATATACGTCGACAATTTGCTAATATTACTTATGTAAATAAAAGCAACTTCGACTTCTTTTGCTTCATGCGTTTTATTTTAAGAATTATGCTGTAGCCCCTAAAACCATTTTGTTAAGAAGGATGGTGCGCTATGTATGCATAGGAACTCGCGGACAATGGTGTTTAAAGTACAATAATTATAGGTTCACACGCAACACGCCAACACCTACAACTCAACATCTATTATTTCTCTAAACTCTATGACATTGTACCCGATTGAGGTGTGCCACTCAGAGTTGTCTTTCTCAATAAATGAAAATAAATATTACTGTGAACTACCACCACGTGTGATAGTCCACAGCACATCAGAGTCCGTTCTCAACCACAACTTGTGAGCGACTGCTTTATTATTAACACTCAAATACGAAGATACGTGTACATAAAAATGGACTCTTACTATACATTCCTATTGGTCCAAGTGTCCGATTCTAATTATAAAGCCCTATCATTAAATAGTCCTATCGATATATTCTAAGATAATTTACATACATATACTAAAAACTGAAACCGCGCTCTTACTAAAACACAAATAGGTAAGAACACAATCTATGCATATGACAATTATTATGAGCATTTTACAATATAGTCATATACACAAAATAAAGCGTTTAAATAAGGCTGTAAATTAGTGAGTAGGTCTACGATGCTAACTCTATCTTCACGAACAACGTTTATTTCTTAGTCAGAACAATCTGTTAATAAGCGCGGCGATCGGTCTAAGTCTCTAAGAGCGAGAAAGCAGTTATTAGATGTCATTCCGGTCTTTTAACCTGCTTTCTTTTTCTATGACCAATTGACCTTTAACCTGTCTCCTCGACGGAACATGATTCTTGACTATAATATCATCTAAAGTCACTGGTGACTCATAACAACGTAGACTTAACGCTTGCATCGCTCGAGCTCCCAAATTATACATTGTGCACCAACTGACACCATAACTTTCCGCCAGGATTTCGATGAATGCCCACACGATGAATCCAGCAAATGAAGACTCGTGATAACTCATAACTGCCGGTCAACCAAGCGCACCCAGTAACTGTTAGCGCATGAATAACGTGCGCACAAGGCATTCAACCACTCAAAAACGTCATGGAATTTTCCAATACAATTGTGCGCCTAAAACGTGCTGTCTCTTCAGCGTAAAATTGGGTTTAGAGCATTGATCGCATACATCCAGATAAGTTATTTTCATAGACAGTTGGTGCAGAGATCATCAGCTGAAACTTCATAAGAAACGATTTAGACTGGATGTGCATGATATGTTTGCTTTTGGCAAGAGAATCGTGTGCACTTGGAGTGATGTGTTACAGCTACAGTGGAGTGCGACTCTGGCATCCTTTACAAAGATCGACTTGTGGAAAAAGAGTAGTAGGCTATGCAGCGTTCAATTTTCCTCCCACTCAAGTAACCACACATTGTGGTAGGCTATACAGTATACAATGTTTATTCGTTACTATATAACTACATCGATAAAGTCTTACTAAATTGCTAAATCCATGATATGTACTGTCCAGTAGGGCCTACTCAATCTACAAGATATTAACATAAATGACGTGAACATGGGCGTTCGCAGGAATTTTTTTTGGGGGGCAAAAGAATTTCTAAGGGGGTAAAGTTTTGAATTGTTGGCACAGGGACTAACGAGGGTGCCGAAAGCAACCGATCAGGCCACCCTCAGCGCTCGCTGCCGCGATGAGGTTGATCTGGCGCGGATCCCACCAGCCGCCAGCGCCTTGGAGGCATTTGACATGATATGGAGACTGTTGTTAGCGTTTTTGGATCCGTTGTCAGCTATATCAGAACGTTTAGGCTATTTCAGACACAAAACTGTTTCAATGTTGCCATATTTTTCAATGTTTCATGTTATCTTGACTAGTTTTGATACAAAAATGAAACTGTTGAAACAATCATACGGCTTAATAAAAAAATAGAAATCTCTGAATTCCTGCGGCACCACTGTTTTAATTCTCACAAAACAGTCGATGATCGATCGCTGCTATGAAAATACGGTGTGGAAATGTTTCAAGGTGAGTTCGGTCTAAACGAAGAAGCGAAACCGGGAATAGATGCGTCTTAGTCGATAGGGCCTACCTTAGGGCTGATGAGAGACAGTTACAGATTTCTGAAGGCGCTGCATAAAGAGCGATATATATTACAGTAGTATCATTAGAAAATCACGGTCAAAAAGTGAAAAAAATCACGGCATACTTTCTAAACAAATTGCTAAATTCACGGCGAATTCACGGCACCAATTCAAAGTCATCTTGTGTTCATAAAACGTTGATTTCAATGACAGCGCAGAGAGTGTGTTACTTAGTCAGTACGTAAAAATAAACTATGTCGAGGCTCCAAATCAGAATACAATGGTTTAATTTACTTTTGGCACCATCTGCCAGTTGACTAAAAATGTATTCGTTCTTGGCCAATGTATAATTAATAAGCAATTAGGCGGCCGTTGTAGATCCAATTTGTTATGTTTAACATCAATAATTTCGACACAAAAATGCCGCATATGTGAAAAATCACGGCAAATCGCGGCAAATGCTGAAATTCACGGCATTCGTGGCAAACGCCAAAATTCCTGTTTTTCGTGACCTCCGTGAATTCGTAATTCCCGTTTATCCCTAAGTATAATAGATATAATAACGCGAAGTGCAAGACGTCACATTCATTGTGTGACGTCACAATATATTTATTTATTCTCCGGCGCCATTTTCATTTCAAGTTTTCGTTCGTATCGATTAACTTTTTTAATTTGAATTATTATTATTTTAATCATATCCCCTGTGGAATCCTAGGTGGTTTACTTTCGTGACAGCACTTGAACTTGTTGTTGTTGACTGTGGCTAGAGGTGACATTTGTTCTTCTGTAGATTCCATTTCTTCGCTTTGCAATGTCGAAGAAACGAACATTCGCAGCAACCAATAATTACGAGCAAGCCTTAGATTGTAAGTAAATACAATTTTTCAGTTATAGGCTTTATTGTTCGTTGTTATTTCAATGCATCCATTTTCTTTCATAATTATGATAAACATTTGGTTATGCTAATCAGGATCGTATAGTCGATCCGGTTTTCTTTGTCTATAAATATTTAGTAGGCGATCGAAAGTACAAAGGGCGACCAGGTTTCTATATTAAAGTTCATATTAATAAGTTTTATACAATAGTTATTGTATTTGGGGATAATTTTCTTTCTTTCTTTTCTTTTGGTTTTTCAACAAGATGACAATGCTAAACCTGCAAAACGTGCAAAACGTGCAAAATGTCGGCCTACCCCATTGAGCGACACAACGGTAAGCTATATGGCACGGAAATGAAAGTTACAAATCTTCTTTGGATCCAGACTTATTGAATTGCTTCAATGGTGTGACTCTGTAGACCGATTCTTAACGTGATGTTTCAGTAGTAAAACAGCTTAGCTAGCACTTAGAATGGAAAGGTCATATTTGACGTGTCATTGAACTCGTAAGCTGATTCGAATTTAGAACTCTACAGTCGCCTTAGCAATTGTTTTCTTTTATCAATTCATGGTTGCTTCCATTAATCGTTGGAGAAGGACATAATTAGACTCTACACGCTGCTATAGTCGTGTGATTATAATTATGAGCACTGCTTCCAGGATACTTAGGGACATAAGTGTTTTTATATATAGCGACCGTATGGTCCATGTTAATTATTCTTAATGAATTGATCGAGTTAGATCCTTCACCACCTCTGTCCATTTGAATAAGCGCCACACCATTTTGGTTTCCCGTGTGCGGACGGTGCTAACCTGAATTTTAAATCTCTGTGATAACCCACAATCTGGAAGCGAACGGCGATCCGCAAGCTCTCTAATGCAGAGGAGCATGAAACGCAGCCTACGCTCTATAACCAATGAAGTCTTATACCAGCACAAGAGCCGATTTTCTGGATGAATCCAGTGAAAATTGGTATAAAATAGATAATTGGATAAAGTCTTGATAAGCATGTCATAAAAGTGTAAATGTTATGCTGGTGGGTATACATTCTGCAAAGGTAGGCCTATTGTTACTGGCCTTCCTTTCCAAATTTCTGTATTTGACCTTTCTGATATAACTCGTGCTGTGATGTTATCTGGGGGCACTACTGTTTCTATTCATTCTGTTAAGACTTTTCTTTTTTCGAGGGACCTTCGCACTGGAAGCGCCTCTGATTAGTTTGTACTGTGAGAGGCGCTTTATAAGTCCGTAAATAGAATAGAATAGAATCAGTCGCTAAGTCCCTGGAATGAGAAGGAAGGCAGGCCTCTGATGCTGCTTCGTTTCGTCATCCTGTTTTGTTAAGCTTCTAAATCAAGTTGAAATTCAAAAGTGTCTTCTGTTAGGATTGTTTTGGTGTTTACTGAATGAAAACGCCTTCACTGCTCGTACGTTGGAAGTGCCAATCCCAAGACTGGAAGATGAAGGAGGGCGATGCTAATGATCTTTGTTATCACACCGTGTCGTCAAACTGAAACTACTTACTTACGGAATGATTGTTGTTTTTACACTACGGGTTCTTAAGATGTCTCTAAAGAGATAATTGACCTCTGGAATGACCTCCCGCTTAGGCTCCGCTCTCTACTTGTGAGCCATCCGGCAGGGTTCTACAAGTTCCTCAAGTCTTTTCTTTAGTCGTGGCTGGACCGGGAGCGCTTCTGAGTAGTTTCTTGAAGGGTCGCTATATAATTCTCTGAATGAATGAATGAATGAATGAATAATTATGATATTTTCTTTAGCCGCAAGTTCCACCGAGCGAACTACCCAATTGTAAACAGGATAAAGCCATAGCTATGGAAGAGAAGGACGTGAAGCAGGCCACAAGTGCGTGGGACCGATTTAAAGCTAATTGTTCGTACTGGGACAACATCCTTTCGAAATTTCTATCCAACAATGGTTAGTTCATGAAATAAGAAAATCTAGATTCCTATTATAAAACGAGCATTATTCTTACGCACGAAATACGAAGACCTGAAAATTGGAACATGGTCAGTGAGTCAATGACGTGTAAGGCCTGAGGCAGCCAATGGCATGAAGTGTCAGCCACTTCATATTCATTAGCCTCTGCATATGATGTTCAGTGAATAAGATGGTGCTTTGCACTTAGCTTTTAAGCAGTGCCTTAAAACTTATTAGAGTACGATTGCAATCAGGGTTCATGGCCAACCCACTGCCTCTCTGTCTACTATAATCCTTCTGACGATAATATCGTCATATTATTATATTATATATTATCGTATATTATATGGTCAGCGTGGTGTCTGTTAAATGAATTGGCTGGGAATGTAAATTGCTGCTGTAGCAGGGATTCGAACTCCATGCCATTCAACTGACATTCCAGCACGACAACAACAACGCACTAACGAAAATCTCCTTACTATCAATATCCACGGATGAGTCTAGACATAATTATAGTGCTGTCATCAAGCGAATATAAATTTTCCAAGCGGCATTAATACTCCTCAAGTTAACTCCGCCACTGCTCGTACTCTGATAGTGCCAGTCCGAAGCCTGGAGAAAGGAGGAGGGTGACGCTAATAATCTTTCCTATGACACAGTGTCATTAAACAGCACCTAACCACTCCTCAATATTATGCATTTGATCAATCTGTTCATATTAGGCCTAATTATACATAATATGAATAGAAATGACCAGCTTACAGAGATCTTCGTGATTCTCTGTGTCCAACATAGTTTTAGCTTCTTTCAGTAACAGTGTTCTCCAAACGTCGATATCTTTACTGTGTCGATCTTCTTAAATCTCACTGGTCCATCTAGCTGTGCCAAAAAAAACATGCTCTCACAGTTTGTTAAACTCTGTTGTACGAGAAATATTGAAAAAGTGCCAGCTGTAGACTTCATTGCTAAATCAAAAAGACCCCACCGAGTAATTCATTACTAACAATGGCCCTGCGCGTCTTGCACGTTCACCAAAGTCAAAGTAGAGTGGCCCTGCTGTGATATATATTACTAAAGTTTTTCCCATAGATAGCCTACTATGCGTAAGTTTTTCGTACAATTTTGAAAAGTGCGTGGGACCGATTCAGAGGTGCACCGATAGCGCATTGGATAACACACTGGCATAGAGAGAGAGAAATACCGAGTTCGAGTCTCGTAGGGCGGACATGCTTTGTAGGCTTGCTATTAGCGCCGTGTATTGCAGGCTGTCTGTTATGTTAGTAGTTAAGATTTATGTCTTCTGTCATTAATTTTGTGTTCTTGTGAATTGTTTCAATTGCATAATTGTACACTGTAACCGGTTGCGGTTTGTCAACCGGATTGTTTCAATAAACGAAAATATTATTATTATATTATTATAATGATGACTAATTTCCTGCGTTAATTTTTTATAGATCAGGAGACGTTTCTTTTGGAAAATTTACATCACTCTCGGATCCAGGCATTTGTCTTCAGAGTGGCTACAATGAAAGATGAAATGTTTATGCTCTGCAGGCCAGAAAATCAAGACCCGTTTATTAATGTCTGCGAACGCGACAATATGGTGGAGGTGAAAGATGTCATCCCGCTACCAGGAATACTTCCAAAGGACATGGCAGCTTGCAGCGTGTCAAACTGTGTGTATGTACTTAACAAGGGATCGCAATGCTTTTCAGTCTTACGCATCACGAAGAATAAAGAACATAAATTTAGCACATCACCCTGGATTAATGATCTGAGTCTGTCATTCCCTGAAATACGTTTATTCGTATCACTCAATGGTAACCTGATAATTCTCTCAAAACAGTTAACTCCCAAACCCTCTGTTGTAAGCATATACAGTGCGAATGGTTCCTTGCAGTGTACAATAACATTGTTCCCAGCTATTCATGGTTTCAGATTCATTTTCAGTGTAATTCAGAAATCAAATGGAAACCTGGTATTGGGTACCATAAGCAACGTACTTCACACAGAATTGAAGGAGATCGATTCAACTGGCAATATTATACGCCAATACCGTTCATCAATTTTTGGAGACAGTGGTGTGAGTGACGCAGATCAGTACGGTAGAATTGTGATAGCTGGTCTGGGCAACAGAGCCGAGCTTCTAGATTCTGAATTTAATCTCTTGGATTTAACTGTTCCGCAGTTGGTTGAGGACGGCCTACAGATTCCGTATGGAATGCATTACAACAGTGATAGGGATGAGATAGTGCGTCTCTATGAAGTTGCGAGTGTGGACCACAACAGGGTTCTAACCATTCTCCGTGTCACAGCAGAAGAGGAAGAATAAACCACTCTAAGGAAGGTTAACGAGGGGAAATTTTGTGTTAATTTGCAGTACATTTTGTTTAGTTTCGAAATATCCTATAATGGTCGTAACCTAGCGATTAACTTCAATTATAAACAACTGTGCTGAAATATTATTTTCTCTTTAATGTATACGTTAAGATTTTGTTAATATTATCCATGTAAATAAATGCAATTTCTTTCTTCTTTGCTTCTTGCGTTTTATTTTAAGAATTCTGAAATGGCTTATAAAATGCCATTTTTTTAGAAGGATGGTTCGCTATATTATACCCATGAGAACTCGAGAACAATTATTGTATTTCAGTACAATATCAAATCATACACAACTCTTGCATGGGCATTTTAGTTATATACACAAAACTTAGAAGTTCAAATAAAGCTGCAAACAGAGAGTACGATGCTATCCCTATCTTCACGAACAAAGCGACCTGTCAATAAACGCTGCCATCGCTCTTAAGACTAGAACCCAGTAATTTAAAGTCATTCAGTTCTTTTAATTTGCTTTCCTATCTTAGGCTGATTTCTCATTTCTCTGACCAATTGACCTTTCGACCTGACTTCTCAAACGGAAAATGATTCTTGACTATAATTTCACTAGACGTTGCTACCTGGCATCCCACGGGTTACCTTCACTCATATATAGTTCCAGCTTGATTAACATATAGGCCTAGTAAGAACGGCCTTCGGATGACGTGCTTGTATAGTTGGTATACCCACCGGCAATGCCGGATCAGCGACAATTCAAACGACATGTCGAGCTGAAAATAGTTGCGTTGACCTCCAAATTCGTTAAGCGGTCATCAGCCGAAACTGCATAAGAGATGATTTAGACCAGATGTGCAGTAAAGTTTGCTTTGCCAACAGAATCGTGCACACTTGGAGTGATGCCAATGGAGCTAAATTGGAATGCGGTTCACAGGCATCATTTACAATGATCGAATTACGGAAAAAGAATAGCGAGCTATGTAGCTTTTAGTCTTCCTCCTACTCATGTCACGCCACAATGCGGTTTTCATTATTAAATTTCGATATCGATAAATTCTTAATAAATCATTAAATCAATTATATCCGGTGCTTAATCTGCAAGTCAATAGCATAAATGGTGTCAATTATTAATACTTTGTCCGATCAAAGTTAAGCGAATATTGATAGAAACTGAAGTAAGACTAAATCACATAACTTAATAGCAGTGAAGTTGCTTTGTTCTTCCAATTTCTACTTTAGATTGCAATATACATATTAGGTAAAAAAAAGTGCACGGAGTCCATTTCAGATTTAGAATGCTATGTATGCATCAGAGCACTTGTTTGGCGCCATTTCTGTTACTCACAAGGTTTCTCCGGAACGGATACCTAGGAATCACCGAACAAATGTTTCTTAAGAGGAACAGAAAACGTTTCCTGAACTGTAAAGGATGCTGGTGTTGCCAAATTTGTAATTAAGACAAACGTCAACGACCATTAGAGAGAATTTGTGGTTATCTGAAATAATGTTCAGTTAGGCCACACTGCAATTACAACACAAAACTTTTAATAAGAACACATAAGTGATTTTACGTGGTTCAGAAGACACTCAATCTGTCGTGCCTATAGAATTACATGTATTACTGGTCTATGTCTCAACTGATGACAACATCCAGAAGATCAGTCCGTTGGGACAGAGGTAAGCCAATCATGGTGGATAAGTAGGGCAGTCCCTAAATCACGAATTCACGGAGATCACGGAAACCGTGAATTTCGCCGTTTGCCGTGAATTTTGCCTTTTGCCGTGAATTTTGCCTTTTCCGGTGATTTTCCGTGATTTTTCACATTTTCAGCACTTTTTTCTAAAAACACGTTAAAAATGGTTGCGAAACACGTCAAAAATGGCGACGACGACCCAAAAAAAGGTAATCGGAAAAATTTTGTGAATTTTTTTGCACGGTGCCGTGAATGTTTTGATTTTTGCAAAAGTATGCCGTGATTTTTTTCACTTTTTGACCGTGAATTAGGGACTGCCCTATGGATAAGCAATCCGAAACAGAGCAATTCAAAACATGGATCATGTAGGGTCAGGGACCTCAGGGTCTAATAATAAATGGAAATCTGAGAATTCCTGTGGAGCCACTGATTTAATTCATGGTCGCCACTATGGAAATTTGGTGTGGAAAAACTTCACGGTAAGTTCTTTCATTCATTCATTTATTCTGAAAATTTATATAGCTCCTCTTCAAGATATCTACTCAGAGGCTCTCTCGGCGTTATCCTATTATGATGATGAGAGTCAATAGGAATGAAAATATTACATCAGTTAGCAAAACAATGCACAATAAGCTGAACGAGTCACCAGTGGCAGGTCAAAGCCACTCTTATCGCTCGGAGTCTTTCGCACGTATTCCCGTCGACAGTTGAAGATGGTTTCGGTTCAGGACGAAGAAGCGAATCCAGGAATAGATGAGATTTAGTCGAGATCTTAAGACTGATGAGAGACTATATTCCAAAGGTACTGAAGGCGCTACACAGAGAACGATAAATTATAATGTTTTATATAATTGGAAACGAAGTCCATTGTGTGACGTCACAATTATATAGGTAGGACCGTTACTCAAGGTTTCGGTCGCTTCGATTAATTCTTTAATTTTAATTAATATTTAATAATTTCCTGGGGTCCGTTTATGGCCTGTGACCTCGGTGGCTTAATTATTTTGCCTCCGCGTTTGAATTTGCTATTCTATCTCGGTTTGCTTTGCATTTGATCACAATCGATTAGAATTGCTTCGTTCTTCTGTTGACCCTGTGTCTTACCTTTTGCTATGTCGAAGAAACGAACATCAGCAGAATCCAATGATGACGATCGAACGAGTGAAGCCGCAGATTGTAAGTAAATGCTATTAAAATTTTTACTAGTACGTCTTATAGTTCGTTGTTATAGTTATTTTTTTATAGTTATGTTATTTCAAGCACCCATTTTGTTTCATATAATGAATATTTGGTTATGAACATTTGGTCAGCACTATATATAGCCAATCCTAATCTCTTTTCTCTTTGTCGATAAATATTCATTAGCCTAGCTTCATATCACTACGGTACACACAATAGCTTTTGTATTTTAGAGATAGGTCTAATTGCATTTATTTATTTTCTTTTAGTATTCCAACAAGATGACAATGTAAAACGTGCAAAACGTATGCCATTGAGTGACACTACGGTAAGCAATATAGCGCGAAAATGTGACACTACGGTAAGCAATATTGCGCGAAAATGTGACACTACGGTAAGCAATATAGCGCGAAAATGTGACACTACGGTAAGCAATATAGCGCGAAAATGTGACACTACGGTAAGCAATATAACGCGAAAATGTGACACTACGGTAAGCAATATAGCGCGAAAATGCAAGTTACAAATCTTCTTTAGATCTATACTTCGTGAGTTACTTGAATGGTGTGATTTATATACCGTTACTTTACCTGTTTTTTCACTAGTTAAATAGCTTGACTATCATTTAAAATTTCAAAGGTCAACTTTGACGCGTCATTAAACTCATAAAATGGTTTTAAATGGAAGATAGAGTCGAATTTAGAACTCTACAATCGCCTAGAGTCCCAGACGATCTTTTTATTTTGGCTATTCGTGGTTAGTTGGTTACTTACGCTGACCGTAGAAGGATGAGCTCAGTAGACTCTATAGCCTACATTGCGTTCGTCGTGTGATTCCAGGATACTGAGCGAAATAATTATGTGCATCGACTTGTAAATGTAAATGTGTAGGTTGCGGTTTTATCTAGCGACCGCACGGCATTGCTTACTGACCTTCCTTTCGATTTTCAATGAATTGATCGGGTAAGATCCTTTACCACCGCTGTTCGTTTGACTGGGCGCAGCACCATTTAAGATCCACGTGTAGCCTACGGACGGTGCCATCCAGACATTTAGTTCACTGAGATAAGCCACAATCGGGAGGCGAACCGCGATCCGCACACTCTCTAAAACAGAGGTGCATGGAACGCAGCCAATGGTCTAGGCTATAAGAATGAAGTCTAATCCAAGCACACTTGGGCATTTTCTGGATGAATCCGGTCAAAATTGGTATAAAAATAAATGCTTAGGAAAAGTCTAAATAAGCTCGTAATTAAACCAGCATTATTGCTGGTTGGTATGTTCGACTAAGGCATTACTCATTGGCCTTCCTTTCGAAATATCTGTACTGGGCATACTTCATTTGACCAGCATCAGCAGCGAAGTTACTGGAAGTGGAACGAAGGCCTCTGATTTTGTCATTTCGTCCTCTTGTTTTGTTGAGCTTTATCTTGTAAATGAAGTTGAAATTCAAAAGTATCTTCTACTAGGATTGCTGTGGTGCTTAAGAACCGACTGAGTGATCCATCCATTTCGTTGATTTTACGCTAAGGAGTTCTCAGGATGTCTGTGAAGTGATAATTGTGATCTTTTCCTTTAGCTGCAAGATCTACCGAACGAGCTACTCGAGTCTATCCTCGTTAAAGCCGTAGCTATGGAAGTGAAGGCTTTGAAGATGGCCAAAAGTGTG
Organism: Aporrectodea caliginosa; assembly: GCA_020284085.1. Taxonomy (NCBI): domain Eukaryota; kingdom Metazoa; phylum Annelida; class Clitellata; order Crassiclitellata; family Lumbricidae; genus Aporrectodea; species Aporrectodea caliginosa. Next base: position 1,067,727 of record JACEVL010000005.1, on the reverse strand, counting down.
TGGAAAGAAAAGGCTGATCTCGTGATAAACAGACTTGGAATGGTCTGTTCGCACTGGGGCAGCATCCTTACGACCAACTCCTTCCGAACTAAACTTCACAGAATTCTAGACGGAACTGGTTAGTTCGTGAAATTATAAAAAAGCTTAATTCCTGTTATAAAACAAGCATTATTCTTACGCATGAAATACGAAGACCGATTTTGGGAATATCGTCAGTTAGTAAGGGTCGCTTAAGGCAGTCAAAGGTATGATGTGTAAGCCACTTCATTTTTCTTAGCCTCAGCATATTATGTTCAGTGAATAAGATGGTGCTTTGCACTTAGCTTTTAAGTAGTGCCTTAAACATTTCCAGACTACGTTTGCAATTTATGGTCGATGGCCAACCCAATGTCTCTCTCTCTTCTCTTTCTCTCTCTCATTCTCTTTCTCCTCTCTCTCTCTCTCTCTCTCTCTCTCTCTCTCTCTCTGGCTGTCTGTCTGTCTGTCCCTCTGAAGATATACGGTCGGCTGAATTGACTGGGATGTAAAACGAGTCGAAATCTTAAATAAACTGCTGCTGCTGTAACAATGATTCGAACTCCATACCAATACAACTGACAGTCCAGCGCGGTAACCGCAAGAATATAGAACATATAAATAAACACTTAAATAATAAAAAAGCATCTAAATATTTCCAAATAAATATCTAAATGAACAAACACATACTTGCATGCATAAATAAAAGCATATGGCCTACATACATGAACTACTTGCATACGTATACGCTTGCATATAAACACACATAGGCCTAAATATGCATTCATACATACATGCACTTATGCACAGATAGACATTTGAAATACGTCGACGACATATTATATATACTCATTGGTGCCTCAATGTGCCTCAACACGGTTGGTGAGGAGATGGAGAGTATGTCGAAATGGGCCCGGAATATCAATCTTCGGCTCAAACAGGCAAAGCCCAGGGCGATGCTGGTCGTTCGTCGCGGGTGCGTCGACTCTCCTCTGCCACCTCCCGAGGTTCAACGTGTGACCATCCTGAAAATCTCAGAGGTTACGATAACCGATGATCTTCGAGCATCCTCGCAATGAGTCGCATGTTGGCGGGATTCTGGGTACATGCTCGAGTTCTCTCTACGCCCTGAGAATGCCAAAGGCCCATGATCCACCTACTCGGCCCCTCTTGATGTATACGAATTTGTTATCAACAGACTTACAATGACTCATTGTTGTTTCATCTGAATGCATCAGCATCTTCATCATCACTATCGTTGTCATCATCATCATCATCATCGATATCATCATCATTAACATCATTATAATCATTTTGAATGCATTCTTGAACGTTAAGTTTGTCTTCGATGACAAAAATCCTGCGTTGATTTTTTTAGCTCAGGAGGAGATTCGTTTGGAAATATTGCATCAGTCTCGGATTCAGGCATTTGTCTTCAAAGTGGCTACAATGAAAGATGAAATGTTTATGCTCTGCAGGCCAGAAAATCAAGACCCGTTTATTAATGTCTGCGACCGCAACAATATGGAGGTGGTGAAAGATGTCATCCGGCTACCAGGAATACTTCCAAAGGACATGGCAGCTTGCAGCGTGTCAAACTGTGTGTATGTACTTAACAAGGACTTGCAATGTTTTTCAGTCTTGCGCATCACGAAGAATGAAGAACATCAGTTTAACATATCACCCTGGATTAATGATCTGAATCTGTCATTTCCTGCTATACGTTTATTCGTATCAGTCAATGGTAGCCTGATACTTCTCTCAACGTGGCATCGACCAAATCCGTCTGTAGTAAGCATATATAGTACGGATGGTTCCATGCAGCATACAATAACGCTGTACCCAGCTATTTATGGTTTCATGTTTATTTTCGGTGTAATTCAGAAATCAAATGGAAACCTTGTACTGGCATATATGACCGACCAACTTGAAACAAAATTGAAGGAGATCGATGCCACTGGGAGAATTGTACGCCGATACAGTTCTTCAATTTATAGACACGGTGGTGTCATTGATGCAGATGCGCATGGCAGAATTGTGATAACTGGTATTCGTAACGACGCTGAGATTCTAGATTCTGAATTTAATCTCTTGGATTTAACTATTATGCGGCAGAATGAGAACCCCTTCAAAATTCCGTATGGAATGCATTACAATAGTGAGAGGAATGAGATTGTGCGTCTCTATAGAATTGCGATTCCTAACCCCAACAGAGGTTTAACTATCTTCCGTTTCAGAGGAGAATAAACCACTCTAAAGAACGTTAAACAGTGCGTTTATTATTATTATTTTGTATTCTATTTGTATAATTTAGACACATATAGTAACCTAGCGATTGCCTGTCGTTTTTCTAACAGCTGTGTTGAACTGTATTTTCTCTTTAATGTATACGTCGACAATTTGTTAATATTATTCATGTGAATAAAAGTTATATCCTTCTTCTTTTGCTTCATGCGTTTTATTTTAAGAAATTATTACACTTTTAGGATAAAGCTAAATTTAATGCAGATGAACTCGAAGAGCACAAATTTCAGCGATGTGGGTGAGGCTCTAATGTTGTAACAGACGTCAAACCAGGTCAACCAGACCTCACTGACGGTTTGCAGAGAGAATGTGATATGCGCCCTTTTGAATATCATGGACCAAATTAAATTCTAGGCTGCTCTTATATCATTATATGCCTATAGGCTACATAGAAGTAGTCTATTTTCTTATAACAATTATAGGGTGACACGAAAGTTCGTTCACCGTTTTCAAAATGCGTTGTCTCAATAACGGCTGCATATTTCTTTATAATATTTTGTCAGTACATACATAAGTCAAACGAAAGATACTGGTAAGAATTTGATTATGATCCCGTTCTTGGTTGCCATTATTTATAAGAAAATGTAAAGACCACCAGTTTTTGCGGAAAAACGGCGTTCATCAAATTAACACAGTAAAGGAAATGTGTAGCCTCGTACACAATAAGACACTGTTGTTACCTAGGACATACAGACGTAGGCTATTAGCGTACAGTATCTCCTTTCTGCTTAATGACAGCACTGACTCTATCCGGCATAGACTGGATCAGCGTCTGAAGTGTCCCAACTGCTAACGATCTCCACGCTCGTTGGAGGCGACGTTTGAGCTGATAAACGTTTTTTGGCTCAGGATCTTTATAAACGCTGAGAGATAAAATACTCCACAAGTTCTCAATAGGAGAGAGGTCCGGAGAGTTGGGTGGCCAATCCTTCGGCTTTATGTGTGACGGGAGGTTGTCGTCTAGCCACTTCGTCGTCACAGCTGATGTATGACAGCGTGCACCATCCTGCTGAAATACTGGATCAGCGTCTGAAGTGTCCCAACTCCCAACTATCGATCTCCACTTAATGAAAATGACAACGGCAGTGTCATGCAACGAAAGTTATTTCTTGACAATGATCTAGGAGTATTTCAGCAGGATGGTGCACGCTTTATGTCCTAGGTAACAACAGTGTCTTATTGTGTACGAGGCTACACATTTCCTTTACTGTGTTAATTTGATGAACGCTGTTTTTCCGCAAAAACTGGTGGTCTTTACATTTTCTTATAAATAATGGCAACCAAGAACCGGATCATAATCAAATTCTTACCAGTATCTTTCGTTTGACTTATGTATGTACTGACAAAATATTATAAAGAAATATGCAGCCGTTACTGAGACAACGCATTTTGAAAACGGTGAACGAACTTTCGTGTCACCCTTATAATAATAAAATTTAAACTGATTGTGGTTTAGGTAGACAGTAGACTTATAGCCTATCTATATATAGAGAATAAGATTGATTAATCTTAGACATAAATGAATTGCCTTGATGATTATCATCAATTATGTATTATGCGGGTTTTGATTGTTGGACATTAAATATTTCGTATAAAACTGAAAGGAGCTTATATCGAAATATCTATCTTTATTTATTTAATCATCATCACGATATAGTCTGTTGCTGCTGCAGAAGTTTTGTCATAAATTGATTTGACAGGAGAAGCATTGTCGGTCAATCGTCAAAACAATAGGGGGGTGGCGCGTTGGATAACATCTGGCGAAGAGTGCGAGAGGTACAGTTCGAGCCCCGTTAGGGCGCTTTGTAGTGCTATTAGCGCCGTGTATTACAGGCTGTCTGTTCTGTTAAGTTAACTAGTTAAGATTGTTTCAATTGCATAACATGTAAATGTACAGCGCAGTGCGTTTGTCAGGCGCTAAATTAAAGAAAAGATATTATTATTATCTACAATATTCTACATGTGATAGACATAATTGTTTGATTTAACTTGTAATACACATTATGAAGCAGGACACTCTGGAACTCTATAGGCCCCCTAATAATACCTAACTTCCCTTCTTGTCGGCGCTGTTAATGGATGATAACTGATCTCTTTTTTTGTATCTAATAAATCTTTAATTTAAACAGTGAATTCCAGCACATATGTAGACTTTAAAAGTCGATTTAGTGATAATCTGGATGAGACTTTCTAAACAAACGGAAATTACATTAAAGACAACGGATTGTAAGACATCGCTCTCTTTATGACGTCAGAATTGGTCCTGTGTAGTTTCATGACGTCATTGTGGATTTGAAAGCTGTCATCGTTATTCTCGTTCCATTCGCTTGACAATCGATTGGTGTTTCTTGCAATATTGGCGTTGACTGTCGCAAGAAGCGGGGTTCGTTCATCGGGGCAGGTCTTACTGCTTTTCCTGGCGCCATGTCAAAGAAACGAACATCTGCCGAATCCTGTTTTGATGAGCAAACCATCGAATGCTCAGATTGTAAGTAGATGCTAGGAAGATATTAATAGTACACCGTAGGATATAGTTGCTTGCAGTACCGGCCTTACCATTGTGCGAACCGTGCAATTGCACAGGGCCCGCAAATTAAGGGGGCCCGAAAATGTCAGAAAATAACATGAACAAGACACCCTAATAATTAATTATAATAATAGACCTATTATGGTTTCAATTAAATCTTTTCTTTATGAAAAAGTCAAATGGTAGGTAAAATTTAATTTTCTGCGACATTTTCGGGCCCCTATTAATAGAGGCCCGAAAATCTCACAGTAAAACCTGTGATATTTTCGGGCCCCTATTGTGGGGCTCAAAAGTGTCAAATTAACATGAACAAGACACCCTGATAATAATGTTATGGTTTCAATTTAATCTTCTCTTTTTGTGTGAAAAAATGAAAGTCAAATGGTACCAAGTTGAAACCATTTAACTTTTATTTTTTGACATGATATTATATGTTGTCGCAAAAGATAACATTGTGTGCAGAAGTTATTACCATTTCTGCAACCAGACACAATTACACTTTGTTAAACTTTGCTTAAATTTTAAGTGAGAAATTTTACATCTTGAATAGGCCTACTTTTGTGTCCGCGAGGCCTATGCCTAGAAAAAGTAAAAGGGTCTCTGGGCCAAAAAGTTTCAAAGCCACCGTTGTACGCGACTGTGTAGGCTACGGTACCTTTATTAATTATTTTATATTATTTCTTTTAGATTTTGGATTTTAGATTTGGATTTAATTTTTAGGGTTTACTAATTAGTACACATATGTGTGCGTAGGCCCTATATATATAACTTGTGCCTAGAAAAAGTAAAAGGGTCTCTGGGCCAAAAAGTTTCAAAGCCACCGTTGTACGCGACTGTGTAGGCTACGGTACCTTTATTAATTATTTTATATTATTTCTTTTAGATTTTGGATTTTAGATTTGGATTTAATTTTTAGGGTTTACTAATTAGTACACATATGTGTGCGTAGGCCCTATATATATTTGACTTGTGTCACGAGGGCCCGCACAGTTCACTCTGCACAGGGCCCGCAATATACTAAGGACGGCACTGGTTGCTTGTTGTTTCAATTACCGAATAAGCTTTAGGAGGAACACTTGCTAATGTTGGTCAAAACATTGCAGGAAATACGTAGCTCGGTCTTTTTCAATACAAAATCAATAACGTAGATGCAAGCAAAAGAGATGAGACAACCATCTCTGCTTGGCTATATTATAGCCTCAAAGTAATAAACTGCATACCATAATTATTGTGCCTAATAATTAGGCTATTTATATTTGGCTATAATTGCATTCGTTTCTATTATAGCCGTATTTCAACAAGAAGACAATGCTAAACGTGTAAAACTGGACTCGCTGAGTGGAACAACGGTAAGCTGCGTGGCATTAAAATGCAAGACATATATCTCTTATGAATCTGAACTTTGGGGATTGATTTAATTGTGCGGTTTATAGTCAAATAACCTTGTTGTGCTTAAGAGTATTTAAATTTGAAAAAAATGCATCAATTTGTGTCAAAATGCTTCACAGCCTAAACTGGTTTTCAACAGAAGATAACGTGTTAACAGGCGTCTTTGCGACCCTGTTTATCTGCAATCCCACGTTGTCATCTTAATGGCTTAACCGTTGTACACGTGGCCCTGTATACGCTGCATCCGTTATGTGATAACACGATCCCCGTTTCCAGCTTGCTGAATGAAGTCTGTGTAGCCGCTCGTCACTTCACTCTTCGGAGTGTATACTGACTTGCATTTTGCTATTCTAAAGGCATAAATAATTGGGCTAATTTTTAGCTGAGAAAAAACCCCAAGAGAGAGAAAACTTTAATGCTGCTTATTATTAATATCAAGCACAGTAAAATCGATAAATATGCGCTGCCTTGATGACTACGAACAAACTCCTTTGGTAAAACTTCTGGGTACACCAATTAATCAATATCGAGGAGTACAATACAACACACAATACAACACATCACAATACAACTGGGCGCGGTGGGTTTAGGGGTATGTTCGGTACCTTGCAGCTGGAGGGTTGTGGGTTCGAATCCACCTAAAAATCGCCGCGTAGGGACCCTGGCCAAAGTCCTTCACTCGCAATTGCTCATGCGCTTCGGTGTGAAACTCCGATTCAGCGTTCGCGCAGTAGTCGGGAGCGCCTCTGAATGGGCAATCTGGTAGGGGCGCTATTACAAGTGTTCAAATACAATACAATACAATACAATATCACTACGGTACTGAAATAAAATGAAGGTTTTCTATTGCGTTTTACCTTTAGCTGCAGGATCTACCGATCGCGCTACTTGAATGTATCCTCGTTAAAGCCGTAGCTATGAAAGTGAAGGATTCGAAGCTGGCCAAACGTGTGTGGGGGAAAAAATCTGATCACGTGATAAGCATCCTTAGAACGGTCAGTTCGCAATGGAGCAGCATCCTAACGAACAACACCTTTCGAGATAAACTACATAGAGCTCTATACGGCACTGGTTAGTTCATGAAATAATACAAAGATTAATTCCTGTTATGAAACAAGCATTATTCCTACGACCGAAATATTATGACCTAAAAAAGGATATAATTATAATCAGTGAGTTAATAACGCTTAAGCATGCCCTGAGATGGCCAAAGGTATGAAGTGTCATCCACTTCAGTTTTTCTTAACCCCGACATATCCTATTTAGTGAGACAGCTGGCTCCCTGGACTTAACATTTAAGTAGTGATCTTTAAACTTCTAGATTACGATTGCAATTAGTGTGAATGGGAAACTCACTGTCTCTGCTCATCCTTCTGACGATATAGGCCGGGTCAGCGAGCTGTCTGTGAGTGTATTGGCTGTGGATGTAAAATGAGCCGAAATCTTAAATAAATTGCCCCTGTGACAGGGATTCGAACTCCACACCATTTAACTGACAGTCCAGCGCGTTATTCACAAGACTAAAGTGCATCTCCATGCTTACAAAATCGAATATGTTAATCGAGACAATTAGCCTACAGCTCATACTCCGCTGTCATCATGCGACAATGAATTACCCAAGCGCCATTCATGCTCCTCAAAATTTGACCTTTCTCTTCATGTTATAGACCTAATAATTAATATACTAGTAAAAGACAGTTTCATGATGGTGATAATGATGACGATGATGATGATGACGATGATGTTCATCATCATCATCAGCAGCGTCAGCATCATCATCGTCATCATCGTCATAATAATAATTAAAAAAATTAAAAAAATTAAAAATAATTATAATAATAATAATCTTCGCTTATTGTTTCAAACTGACATGAACGCAGTATGATTACAAGTCAAAGTATGAACGTATGATTACAAGTTATTCCAGGATTCGAATTTAACTGTATGGCAGCCATGCAAGGCGCCCATCCGTCCTACTGATGCATTGAATGCATTTTTGAAAGGCAAGTTTGTCATGATTGACTAAAGTAGGCCAACTGCGATAATTTTTTTTTAGCTCAGGCGACGTTTCGTTTGGAAATTCTGCATCAGTCTCAGATCCAGGAATTTGTCTTCCGAGTGGCTACAATGAAAGATGAAATGTTTATGCTCTGCAAGCCAGCAAATCAAGACCCGTTTATTAATGTCTGCGATCGCAACAATATGGAGGTGTTGAAAGATGTCATCCCGCTACCAGGAATACTTCCAGAGGACATGGCAGCTTGCAGCGTGTCAAACTGTGTGTATGTACTTAACAAGGACTCGCAATACTTTTCAGTCTTACGCATCACGAAAAATGAAGAACATCAGTTTAACATATCACCCTGGATTAATGATCTGAGTCTGTCATTCCCTGCTGTACGTTTATTCGTATCAGTCAATGGTAGCCTGATAATTCTCTCAAAACAGTTAACTCCCAGACCCTCTATTGTATGCATATACAGCGCGAATGGTTCCTTGCAGCATGCAATAACGTTGTTCCCAGCTATTCATTGTTTTAGATTAGTTTTCAGTGTAATTCAGAAATCAAATGGAAACCTTGTATTGGCTACTATTAGCGATGCACTTCATACAGAATTAAAAGAGATCGATACGATTGGGAAAATTGTACGCCATTACCGTTCAACACTTTTTGGAGACAGTGGTATGACTGTTGCAGATGCTAATGGTAGAATTATGATAGCTGGTGTGGGCAACAGCGCAGAGCTTTTAGATTCTGAATTTAATCTCTTGGATTTAACTGTATCGAAGAAGAATGAGGGCTTTGTACAAATTCCGTATGGAATGCACTACAATAGTGAAAGGAATGAGATAGTGCGTTTATTTGAAATTTCGGGTGCTAACTCCAACAGAGCTTTAACTATCTTCCGTTTCAGATGAAAATAGACCATCTATAAAGAATATTTACGAGTGGAAAATTATTATTCATTCGATTTTTATATTCATAGTTTAGGCTAGACGTAGGCCGATATATATATATATATAGTAACTAAGCTTAAGCGATTACCAAACATCTGTGTTGAAATGTACATTTTTTGTTGATATTATTCGTGTAATCAGAAAGCATCTTATTTTTATTCATGAATTAAAACGATTCCTCTTTGCTTCGTGTGTCTTATTTAAAGAAATTTCGCTCTGGCCCCTAATACCATTTGTTAAGAAGGATGGTGCGCTATGTATGCATAGGAATTATGAACTCGAGACAATGGTGTTTCAGCACTATATAGACTCACACGCAGCACCTACAGGCTACATGAGCATTTTATTTATCTACACAAAATTAGGCGTTCAAATAAGGCTGCAATCTGAATGAGTAGGCCTATGCTGTTGTTCAGACAAACTACATCTTCACGAATAATATTTATTTCTTAGACAGCGCAACCTGTCGATTAGCTGTGCAGGAAACACTTTTATCGCATTGTCTTGTACCATATAAGCCTACTACATCCTATTGCCTCGTTCCTTGTTAGCCCTGTCCAATCGGTGGCTGTACATCTGAGTTTTGGTTTCTCACGCATGAGTCTCGCATCCGTGTGAAAGACAAATCGGTATTTTTTTAATGACAAATGACCAGTTTCTGTAGACTCGGCCGTCACTTTAGTCTTTTGGTTCTGCATTATGGACCTGTTATGCCAGAAATAGCCTACAGCCTTCTGGAGCCTCGAAACCTGACTACGAATTCACAATAAAATTGCATGATTGATCGCTCACTTAGTTTGGATCCAGAGTTCTAGACGCCCACAGTTTGACTATACGTCTCTGTCTGATTTCTCCTAAAGTTTTAAATCCAATGAGCACGTCTATTTCATGAATTATAATGTTAAAAAAATAAAGAGATCAGAAAGCTCTAATGAGAAAGCAAAGAAGTAATCTGAATACACATGAACACAGATCAACTTGAAGAACACGAATTTCAGCGATGTAAGCGAGGTTCTAGTGCGGTAACAGGCGCAAAACCAGGTCAACCGAATCTCACTCTGAACTCAGAGGTGATAAACGCTCTTTCCGATATCATGTACTAGGCCTAAATTATATTCTACTCTTGCATGCCTATGCACGGGAAGTAGTCTAGCATCTAATAACAATTATACTGATAAAAATTAAACTAATGCTGGTTTGGGTAGAATTAGACCTCTAGGCTATAGAGAATAGGCCTATTATTGGTCTAAAATATAAACGAATTGTCTTGATGATTATCATCGTCCTTTACGTACCGTACCGGTACAACACTGGTTTGGATTGTTGGACATTAAATATTTAGAATTTATAAACTGAAACGAGCTTAGATCATCGATAGGTCTATCTATATTATTTACATATCGATGGCTGAAAATTTAATCATCATCGTCGTCGTCATCAATGATTTATATTTAACCTGTTGTTGCTTACGAGGCTCCCTAGCTATAATAATTATGATAGTTAATGTTCGAAGTGTGAGATTGTTTCCAATAAATATAATCTGAAATTGCCATATTTCTAGAATTCTTCTAAAAGTGTTTATCAAACCGCTTACGAAAATGAAGAACATCTAAGATGAGTAATAGAGCAAATGCTTTTGTAAGTTAACAATTATTGATTTAATACTATTAGGGTAACCACACCACAGTATATAAGTAGGCCTAATTACATAATTATTTATACTGTGACACACAAACTAAGTAAAAGATATGCGCTATAATCGAATTATAATATTTGGGCTATTATCTTTGAACTTGGGCGTTGCGCCGCTACTGGGCGTAGAGATGCTCACGGCGAGGCTGAATATCCGGTGGAGTCATTCTTTCATTTCCGTCGTCGATTGCCAGAGAAGATGGTCATGGAAGGAAAGGGTAAGAAAATTTAATCTAGTGCCATCCATTGCGGTTTACTAGCAAAACCTTTCATCTGTTAACATGGTTACTTCTTACACGATGCTAGAGCACGTAGTGAAAAGAAGTTCAAGGCTAGGATGCTATTTATTTTAACAATTTGAACCGCTATAATTTTTACGCACGTTTGCGTTTACGGAAGCCATGCTGCCTATTATGGCACTCCAACTAGACAATTTCGTAAAATTTACGCATTGGCAATTGTTCATTCTTGAACAGTTAAGTGTAAACCGTGTAAAAATGTAGAGCAAAAATTCAAAATTTGACTAGAATTTAATCTAAAATTACTAGAATTCCAAATTTTTACCAAGTACTTATATTTGGCAAAGTAAAAAATGCCACTCACACAGCTTTTCTACCTGTTTCTAGCTTAAAGAACTATAGGTTTTATAATTTCTTACTATGGTCGGAAAATGATTTGTGTGTATTAAATCTTAAAGCAATTGCTAAATTAAGAATGCAACCAATGGTATAACTCTTGCCTCGATCGAAGCCATGCTGTTTTAACATGAATAGCGTGGTCAATATGTGGCATAGAAAAAAAACCTTTACGGTCGCCATCTGACTAAATGCATATATCTTATGGCATTACCAAAAAGGTTAACACCTAATACTAATTTAGCTTAATGTTATAAATGTTGCTTTCTTTGTAATTTATTTCTCTTGTAAAGTTTAGCACAACGAAGCATTCTTTTTGAGGTGTGTTAGTCATGTGCAGACTTGTAGCAATTCTGGAGTTACACCATTTGTAACTTAGTGACAAGTTCTTCGAGAAGCTTTTGCAGTCATGCATTTATTCGATTAGTATTAGCTTGCATTTTATTGTTCAGTGACTTAAAAAATATCAGAATCTGTTCGATAGTGCCCTAATCGAAGCCATGCTGTTTTTCTCTAAAAAGTTTGGTCAATGTGAGGCACAAAGCAAAAATCCTTTAAACGGTCGCCTTCTGACTGAATACGAAGTGTCTTGTGGCATTACCAACAGGGTTAACAGCTAACTATTGAGTGTTAATGCTAATTAGAAAGGTGTAAGGGCATACAGCAAACTGCTGTGAAAGTGTGACCTGATGTGCTATGGCAGAGATATACTATCGCTTACCTGTACTTTAAATAGTGAGTTTAATTGAATTCAACTAAACAAGTTGCTTAATTACATAACTGATCTTGAGAGTTGATACAGCCTGAATTTAATAATGTAAATAATTTAATAATGTAAATAAAGCTTCAAAACGATTTTGGGTGCATATAACGATGAATTGATGATTGTTTTTTCGTCAACTGAAAAAGATGTGGACAAATATCTACCTAATATTAATCTGATCATCGTTAATGCACTAAATTGACAGTTTAGTATTTGTGGTTCGATATGTTGTAGAATAAGCCTGACCATGTGTATGAAATACATTAAGAGTAATTTATTTTAACTGTTGCTAATTATCAACAGTTTAAAATCGATGAAGTCATTTATTGACTGGCCTTTTGATTTTGCAGAATGAGTCGGAATGAAAAGCATGGTTTCATTTGTACCAGCTACGTGGTTAGTACAACTGAATAATTGATTATCTAATAGTCTGAATGGATTTGGCAATGATGAAAAACCTGTTTCTCCAACATTCGCAGCTTCCAACTGAGGCTTATCTGCCTTTGAGGGTTCTCCTTGGATGTCTGAGTCAAATCCTGATAACATAAGTTTTAAAGTTTCTTATTTGGGCTGATATACATGTAACTCCTAGCCTGATAGTCGATGGCCCGGGAAGTGTTCAAAGGTTGTGTGACCCAACCCAAGCCACGTTTGGTGGTGGATGAAGTTATAGGCCTACATTATATGTGATTTCAGAGTAATGAAATGTATGAGTATGCAACACTGTTTTATTTGTTAGTAGTATAAATGTTTCCCAAAAGAAAAGTAGTGTGAGCATCTTCCTGATGCTGTTTCACAGAGCCAAAACTTGTGTGAGCATAAACGCCCTGCTGGCTGTTGCATTTTCATTTAATAATTATGCATGCTGCTTCCAGTAGAAAGCATATAATTAAATTGTTTAGATCTAATATTACTTATTTATGGGATATTTTCTTTTGGTATTGTTAGGCCTACATATAGTTTACTAAATTTTTTGCAGTTTTTGTACTCTTAAAGGTTAATTGTATTGTGTAGTTTTAACTTCAGATTATTGTACTAGACACTCTCAGCTGGTATTTGATTTTGGTGATGATGAAAAACTTGTTTCTCCGACATTCGCAGCTTCCAACTGAGGCTTGATTGCCTGTGAGGGTTTTCCTTGGATGTCTGAACCAAATCATTGACACAGCTGAATAAAATATTGCTATAAAATGTCTTCCCCTAGAAAATAGTAATAGTTTTTTAATGATTTGTAGCTATGTAATATGTTTGCTTAAAACATGTAGTCGGTTCTGTGATTAGAAGAACATTTTAAAATATTTTTATGTAAGAACGTATTTTTATGTAAGTACGTACGTACCTACAACCCTTCATACTTTGAAATTTAGTATAAAAGTTTTGCCATCTGCTGTGATAGTCATTATGAATAATTTTTTATAAAAATTGTATGTAAAATATAATTCAATATGATGTCGCTGACTGTGATGTAAAGAATATTGTTATCTGATAAGATTCTGATGCTAAAAATCTACCACCTAGATCTCTGAGTCAGTGTATCACTTGCTAGTTTTGTCAGCTTGTGCCAGTTTGAATTTATAACTGCTTAAATAATTTTTTTATGTTTTTATTTAATTAGATATTTGTGATTGGTACAGCTAGTTAGCAATATATCTAAGCTATTTAAATGTTGACTTTAGTTTGTCATAATCAGAGATTGTTGGAGACATGATGATTACATAGTTCACCTGAATTAACATGTGGACAAATTTCGCCCCTAACTGATCTCCATGACAAATTCTAGGGTTTTTAAACAGCTTTCATTTTATAGAAGGGTTCAGTCCGATTTAGACATCTCTAGTTTTCTTTGTATGATTTTTGTGCAGAAAATAATGATGAAAGCAACTAAGCCGTGGCATCTGCTTGGTAAGTAATTTCAAAAAATTTGCTGATAAAAGTTAATGCAAATTTGATAGCTAAATTTTGAATACTGTATTGATTTGGTGATGATGAAAAACTTGTTTCTCCGACATTCGCAGCTTCCAACTGAGGCATGTCTGCCTGTGAGGGTTTTCCTTGGATGTCTGAACTGAATCAATACAAAATTAAGGACAAATACTAACATTTTAAAGTAACAAATACTAAACAGCTTTAGAGTAATGGTTGAAGTTAGCTGTGTTTAAGGTTTTTTATTTATTTTTTAGTATCATCTTGATTTATGAACTTTGCTGCCCATAGGTTGCTGATATTACACTCAAAAAGTTTAATGGTTAAAACTCTCCAATCTGAAAGTATATAAGAATTTATATATCTGATGTCTTCAAGAATGATATTGATCTATTTGTGATTCAACACTGTTTCTCCAACATTTACAGCTTCCCACGGAGTGCTCCATCAGATCATTAAACACAAAAAGTAGTCGTTACTCAGTGGTTTTTGTTCATGTTGTATTCTGATTTGTAGGTGTGTTGTAGAATTGCTATTGCGAAACTCTTAATTAAAATATAAGTCGGTAAAACTTTATTTGGACCAATTCTTGTTGATTTGGTTGTGATGAAAAACATGTTTCTCCAACATTCGCAGCTTCCAACTGAGGCTCTTATGCCTTTGAGGGTTTCCTTGGATGTCTGAACCAAATTAAATCCTCATGAAATTAAATGTAATCAGTCATTTACACCTCTGTGTTTAATTGTGCAAGTTTGCAGCAAGCCATTGTCCTAGTTTTACTAAAATAAAGGATTTTTTGTTTGCTTCTACTGTCTTGATTTGTGAGCTTTGCAGCCATTACCATTTTATCAAATGTTGAAAACCTGGAAATTAAATTTATGACTTGAAGACTTTCTAGTCCAACAATACATCGTAAATTGTATCATTTGATTTTTGCACGACTGAGTCGTATATGTGGTAATAATTTGGCCGTGATGAAAAACCTGTTTCTCCAACATTCGCAGCTTCCAACTGAGGCTTGTCAGCCACTGAGGGTTCTCCTTGGATGTCTGAGCCAAATTATGGAACTAAATTAAACCTGTTCAAAAAGTGAAATTTGCTTAAGTTTGTTACAAGGCAATTATTGTGTAGTTAAGTTTAATATAAGGGTGGTTTTTGTGATATGTTTTGACTTGAAGGAGCTTTGCCGTCTTAGTTGCAATTGTGCATGTAGTGCTAAATGCTTCTTATAATTTAACAATAATACATAATTATGAATTTGTCTCTTCATATTTACAAATAATATATTGATTTGGTGGTGATGAAAAATTTGTTTCTCCAACATTCGCAGCTTCCAGCTGAGGCTTGATTGCCGTTGAGGGTTTTCCTTGGATGTCTGAACCAAAATATAAAATTGAAGATAGATTGTCACATTTGTATCATGGTCTTGATAATTTTCACAAATGCAAGTTCATAAATTCACCAATACAATTCTGCCATGTGTTATGAAGGAAAGATTTCATACGAACTGTGGCACTCGAGTCTTTTGGTGTCCATTGGATATACATTTTACAACTGTTGTTTGTGACTTGCAGATCCTGAAAGCCGTTGGACCAGCTAATTGTAAGTTTTTGTAACGCATGGTTATCAATAGGATTGGCTGAGATAAACAGGTATGCATTCTAAATTTGGTCATCGTAAGTTTTATATATCTTGCCGGCCATGATTTATGATTTGTTATCGGAATTAACCAGACAAATCTCTCCACCAACTAAGAACGGCTATGCACCACCACCCACCGAATCAAGAAAGAGCTAGTTTTTTGTCGGGTGATGGGTTAACAGAGGGCAGATTGCTTTTGCTTGTTGGCTATCTGTAATCACTGACTATGATGTTACTAATATTTGCTATCTGATTGGTATTGATGCTAAAAAATCTACCACCTAGATCTCTGAGTCAGTGATTAACAAATACTTTATTTTGTATCTATTAGATATAATGCAGTTTTCACAAGTATATTGGGACACTGGTGTAGCGGTATGTGCATTGTGAGACAAGAGCGTCGCAGGTTTGAATCTACTTCAAGCCACTGTGCAGCAACCTTGGACAAATTGCTCACCTACAAACAATTATGTGCATGGAAGGCAATGGGAAACCACCAACTCGTCTCATCTTGGGTGGTGTAAAAGCCAATGGACCTGCCTTTGGGCAGAGAACTTGTCGTTATTATTTTTAACCGCTAGGTAGTTCTTGGCAATAGGCATATAATGACACAGGTGTAATTGGTAGTTAGTTCATCAGTTTTAATTTAGTATATGCATTGACGTTTGTAGTAACTGTTGATTTAGGATGAATTAACGTTTGTAGTAACTGTTGAAGAGATGATGATTTCATAGTTCACCTGAATGGATGTGGACAAACTTCGCCCCTAGCTGATCTTGACAGTTTGAATTTGTATTTTTTTTAAATAAGTTGGATAGGTTTACTATTTGTGGCTTGGAAATCACTGTTAAATAGTTGAATTGTAAATCTCACATGAACAGTAAAAAAAGACTTCAAAATGTCGTGCAGTGATGTTTTACTTGTACACACTTGACCTGTACTTTTCTTGATGAAAATTTTACAAGCTGAGCACGACCCTACTCTTTTAATGAGTGATTACTGACTGTTTGGACTAAACTGCATCTTTAATTTAAAGTTTAAAAAATTTGATAATTTTGTATATAGCTGTAAAGTAGTATTTTGATACATGTATTTTTAAATTTGTACAATGGTGTTCTTGTACACACTTCATCTGTAATTTTTTGATGAAAAATAGTACACTGAGCACAGGCTAATTACGTAATGTGTGCATAGGAACTGTCTATTTTAAATTATATATGTATATAAATGTATGGCACAGAAGTGGCAATAGTATATGAATTCACAATTACAATTAAAAATACAACTACTATATTTTTGGTGAAAGGTTAATGGAGTCTTGTGACTGCCAAGCTGTTATTACTGACTACTTTGGGATGCTAGCTTGTTTTATATACATGACGGCTTTGTTTACCAAAAACTTGATGTTGTAATCCTGGTGTTCCTTGGTTAGGTACTGAAAATGGTTCATGATTTAGCAATTGTGGATCTTTATCCTATGAAAATGTGGCATGTCAAGCTATGATGTTTACACACACTTGAAACCTGATTTAAGTTGAAGACACATATAAGTCTGAGCTTGACAGTTTTAACACATTTAGTGATATAATGACTAATTTGCAGTCTTCAAGAAGCATTAACATTTAACACTGTTCTTGCAATCAAGTCGGAAGAGTTTAGTTCATGAAACGATCACCGTGCACTGATCATTATGTGAATGGGATCACTACACATTCTGGTTTGGTCCTCCTGTTTGTAAACATGTTGGAGGCCATTTCAGCGTGATGATTTAGTATCCCTGTTGTTCATCAAAAGTGGCACGATTTGTACTAGTATTGTCGAGCACAAGAAGTGGATCTTAAATGTTCCATTCTCTCTTTCTTTGCTTTTTCTATCTGCCGTCTGTATCGAATCAGTTGGGCACTAGAAATATAAATACAGTACTCGTTTTAAGCAGACTTCCAACAACCGATATAATGACAGCTTTGCAAACATGTAACCCACATGTGTGGGTTGCATGTATGATGTGTGAGTGGTTGTATGCATCTGGACATTACAGGTAGAAAGGTGAATCTCTTGTACTGTCCTTGCAGTCAATTTTCCAAGCCTTTCAAAGGAAGTTGGTTACTGTCAAGTGTGTGCTAAAAGTGATTGGTAAACCAATGCAGCTTGTTGCTAAAGTGTTGGAGCTTATGCCAAAAATGTGTGAATAATAATAATCGTTGTTTTGATTCAAACTGACATACAAGTCACAGATGATCACAAGTTATTACATGAGTCGAATTTAACTGTATGAAAGCCATGCAAGGCGCCAATATGTCCTGCTCAGTTTATCAATGCCATCTGGCAAATGAAAAGCCGAGTCAACCTTTGGGACTGAAACTGAGTAAAGCGTCCACGCTGATCTGCTCTTTGTGGTCAAATTTATTAGTTGCATGCATATTTGTGACCACCTGCCTTAATTGGTGAAAGTTGTCACGAGTGCTGCATTTAACTTGAGGTACAGCAAATTTAATGAGCCTAACTGGCGTCGTTGGGTTGATTTTTTGTCAGCATTAATACTGTATAACTTACTTCACTGAAGTCAGTTCCTTGATTAGGTTTTGCAGTATTTTATTGCCTTCTCTTCTTTTTACTTCGCTGACGTGAACTGAATCCACACTTTTTAAGGTGTCCAATGCTTTTGAAAGGTTGGCCAAACCAGGACATGATATGCCAGTAGATGGCATTGGCAGGTTTGTAGAGCTGTCAAGCAAAATTGAACAACAATGGTTAGTATATGCAATACTTTAACGACCACCAAGTTTTTCACCTATGTGTGACGACCACAGTTTTCTCAAAAATGGCCAAAGAAATTTTGACCTTGTTATATAGTTTTTAACATATAGACATCGTAAGCATCATTTTTAGGATTTTATCCTGTCTTTATATGTCCATCCAGTTTGATTGAAAAAGTAATTTTTAGAGTATCCAAAGTTAGTGCAACCTGTAATAAAAAATTCTAATTTTTGTATGTTCAAGACCATAAAAAAACTTTTCGGTGACATCTCAACATAAAATGTGCAGAAATTGTTGCCAGACAGAACAAATGAAATTTTCTAAATGAATGGAGATGTAATTGTTTTTGTATTGGAGTCTGACGCAATTTCTAAGCATGTGGATGCGATCGCCATCTAACTCTGTATCAATGAATACAGAGTAGAGAAAAATTGTTGAAGTAAATCTATGATTTTATTGACATGTTCTCTTCATGAGGATTAATATTTTCATTGGCATTCATCCACAATTCGGCGAATTTTAACCACTATGAAACGGTGCCTTGCCATGATGGCTCATGTAAATGTCCATTTACAGTATAGCATGATTTTAGTGGCAGTTTTGATTGGTTGTTTTGAAGAATTCCATGAAATAATCTAGCCCAAATACATGTATATACCATGTAACATGAATGACACAGTATTCTAAAACTATATCGAATCAGTCGATAGGAAATTAGGATATATGACAAGACCCGCCTGGTACCATTCACTGCTGTCCAGTCATTAAATAGTTAAATCACTAAAAGGCAGGTAAACTCCAGATTTTTTAAATAATTCCTATTTCATAAGAAGATCTATTCTAAATGTTTTACAAAACATTAACTTGCCTGAATATTGTAGGCTTTGTAACACTTTCTTCATCCAGGAGATACATCTGAGAATCGGTAACGTCGGGAAAATCGTCAAATGTTGAGCACAGTTCTTGGTGTACCGATTGTACTGCCTGTTGATTTAAGTAATTTTCTAAAAGTAACATTAACAACTGTAACACTGTTATTATTTACCCAAGCAGTAATGATAGCTTGGCATTTTGAAAAATTAAGGGTAAGGACGTCCACCAAGGAGATTCAGGAAGGCATTTTTGACATTTCATGATGACCGTGTATTAAATGTGACATGGAAACAATGCATCTTGTTGTTAAAGGTACAGATTTGCCTAACAGGCTTTACTACTAATGACCCAACTCCCTGATGAAATCTTACTAAAAGAGTTGATTGGGCCATGGTTCTAAAAAGGAACCGGTAAAATATGTATGCAGGCAACTCAAGTCCGATCGGTAAATGATGGAGAATCAATGATCTTCAATTGCGAATGAAGTACATCTTTGCAGTCCATAGGTACATGTTTAAATCCAGGCGCTTTAATAAATATAAAATTGACCCATTGACAGAAAATGCAATTTTGTCTTGCAGCTAGCATGGAACAGTTTCATTAGAGGATTTGCCATCTGTGATTTATGGTAAAAATCTGAATAAAAAAATCAAGTTATAAATTTCTGACCTTGTCCAAGATCAGCTGACTTTTGAAGAAGTACGTCACTAAAAGACTGAGATTGCAACTGTGTGGTCATTTCCGCTCTTTTCCCCACAGATGATCCAAGTTCTGCAATAAATTTATTCTCTCCACAGCTCTCAACTTCTTCTGCATTACACTTTTCTGTAAGTTTTATCATGTGGTCTAATTCAGCATCTAGCCAGGCAGCAGACTCTGTACATTTTGGTGTTGTTAGCTCTGTTTCATTTTGCAAAGTTTCTTTTGCTTTGCAGTTGGAGGAACTGGTTTCTTCTGTTTCAATGCTGTGTTGTGATATCTTTTCTGAGTGTGATGGTTTTAGATCATAAGTTGTTGTAGAAGTGGCTGGCACTGATGCTGTGAGTTGGTCACCAGTCTTTTGTGAGATCTTTGAACAACTGTTGTCTGTTTTGCTGTTCATATGTCTGCTGTTAGAGAGAAAAGGCTGCGAGTTGTTCACAAACTTGCTATCAAATTCAGTACTTGCAGTTACTTTGCTAACATCCAGTTCATGATGTTGCCCAGTGGAAGCAGATTTCACACTCAATTCGCTTTGGTTCAAGTTCGTCATGCTGTAGTCATTCTTTATCTCATCCAGTGCAGAGTGCAGTTCCACTTGTGGAAATGTTGAACCATAGGATTCTTTCTGTGACAATTCCAATCTTTCAATCTCTACTACAGCATCGGCTGCAATGAGTTTTTGATCGAATGCTTCAATGCTGCTATTTTTCCAGTCCAAATTTTCCTCTATTTCAGCGATATCGCTCATGTTGTCGGGATACAAATTACTGTTTTCACAGTTTTTAAAACTTTTGTTTTCACTGACCCCATCAGCACTTAGACTGACCCCATCAGCACTTAGATGTATTTCCAATTTCAGCATTTCAGAAACCACTCCACTCTCCAAGCTATTAACAGTTGTCATGTTTTCCGCTTCCACGTCATCTGTGCTGCCTGAATTATTTTCCGTATTCATATGAACAACACCAGTACTCTTCGCTTTTCTAATACCAAGAGTTCTTTCAGACATTCTCTGGAGTTTGACCTTTCCTTTCTTCTTTGTGAGGTGCTCACTTGTTCCAGTGTCCAGTTCATCATGTCCATAATTTTTCGTCAAGTTCAATTTCTTTTTGAGAGGAGCAGCAATTTCCACAGCAGCAATTGTGTGACTAGTGCTGTCTGCTGCTTGTTTGCTTTCTTCATTAAACAGAAGGTTATCTGGTTCTGAATTGTCTTTACTATCATTCATAGATTGAGTCTCCAAACAATGCTGAAAGTTGCAATCCAAGCTTTCCGTTTCAGTAGAACTTTTATTTTCCATACATACATTATTCAAAAATGACCCTTTCTTTCTCACATTTTCACTGGCTATAGTGTGGTTTGTCTTGATTTTTCGGATCACTTTTGTTTGAAACTTTGGGATGAATTTGCCAGCTTGAGATAAAGGCAACAAGTCTCCATGAAAACTTGATACATCAAGTAAGTTTGTTCTATAAAACACAATTACAACTTCACTAAAGTATGCAGCTGCCAAAAATGTTTCTGTTTTAAAAATTTTGGTAAATATGGTAGCGTTGCATTTGAACACATCAAATCTGTTGACTCGTCACCCGCCTCTGATCCTCTGGAAACCGGACTCGGACCTCCCTCGGACTACTCTTCTGGACAACCCATCTGATTAGACGCAGCACTCGTGAATAAGCTGGTGCCCTGCGCTTGGCTTTCGAGTTTAGAAGTTTGGAGATTACGATTACGCCTTTCTTAAATCATTTTTCACAACTTCACTTTTGCTTTCTCAACTTCTTTGACCCATTTAAGCTCATTTCCTCACAACACTTTCACATAGTATGACACTTTTTCGTTGTTTTTAATTTACAAATACTGTGGGCAACCCTTGCTGAAACTTGAGTGCTCTTAATACAAATTAACACTTTCATTTTAAAGAAAATTATCAAAGCACCTTTCAAAATGTACTGCATAATCTCCGTGTTGAGTTAGATTGTCCTGTGTGAGTGATAAGTGATTCTATTGAAAAAGCCCACAAAACATCCCACCAACAGGGCACATCTTTATCGGTGAGGCTTGAAAAAGGCTCTGTGTAGATTAAGTCGAAAAAATTTCCAGGTTACACTGGTGTGCAAAATTCAGATTCTGCAAGTTACAGAGCAAGGTTTAATTGACATGTATATCTGGATTTTAATATGATGCACACAAAACTCCAGAACAAACATGGTAGAAAGTGTTAAAATGCTAACTGTAGTCCATACAGGTATCAGTGCGATTCAAATTTTAGAAACCACTTTAGCGACTCGACCAGTTCTGGTATAGAACTGCAGTTAGGATAGTTTCTACATGGTTTGTAGATCAGAAAGTATGGCATTGGGCCTATGCCAATTTGAGGAAATGACCACTACCAAAAACTTTTTTGACTGTTAGCATTAAAAAAATATTGAAATTTACCTGTTTTTCTGTCCATTCAGATCTGAAAACTCTCCAAATGAATCTTTCTCGATGTCTGATGTGCCAGAGAAATCCAGCTTATCTCTGCTCTGTTGGATTTTGGCAGAATGAGGATCACCAAACTCTAAAAGAGGAATTGGGCATTGTTATCTTATATAAATACAGATTGGTTGGTTAGCTGCTGTTTAACAATGACATGTCATAACAAAGATGATTATTGTTGTCCTCCTTAGTCTAGGCTTATGACTTGGGCTACCTGAGCACAATCAGTGGCAAAGTTTATAAATACATTGTACAGAAAGTAACAGAATTACTTTGTTACAAGACTTAACATTGGTTTCCCAGTCACTTTCAGTGCACGCTCATCGTTATAATGTTAAGGAATTACTTTGTTACAGGATTTAAAGAGAGGTCTTCAAGAAAAAATGTGCCAAAGTGTTTGAGTCCACTTACACAACCATTTGTATAAGTCTACAAAAGAAATAACTTCATATTCTAGTGAAAGCATAGCATATTAGCATCAAATGTGGTAGAAGTGATTTTCGTCAGTTACTGATAAATCACAGACCTGTATAATCGGAAGGCAGAAGTTTTCTTTTTCTTCCTTTAGGCTTTGTTTGATTGTAAGCCATTTTCTTTTCTTCTTGAAAATAGAAAAAGAAAATTTTTACAACTGGTTTAAATAGAGTTAAATATGCATATAATTTAATCTTTCTATTTTCCTGGAATAAAAGTGAGTGAAGTTCATAGGTAGAATCAGAACACTGTTGATAGAAACCCGTTCTTCACTCTGAGGTGAGAGGATTCTTGGATCCGGATATTGCACAGCGAGTTTTTTTTACATACATGTACATTGTACATAGTAATATAATAATCCATAAATCTAAAGTTTTCTTACGTGGCGACGTTTGATTCAAAGCTGAACAGTTCCGCCTAACAAAGCCTTTCTGGATTCTTCCTCTTCTGAACTCTCGCTATTAAAACACTCAAATTCTACTCGGCCTGATCCATTGACTTGGAACCCAAACCGACCTTACCTGCCACTGAAAGAATTTTGTTTCGACTGAGCGCCTATGAATGAGCTGCTTCCAGAAGGTGCCTCTGACTTTGGGCGCTACACAATCGGCAAACTTATAGTATCGGGGGCTGAAGTATCTTTGGGCATGCTGCGCGGACGCCGGACGGTACCAGGTTTTCCTAATGACGACACTAATCCTTACCCTAAACGATCTCATGAGTCACGACGCCTAAACTGACCCTAGCCGACACTCACGACGCCAGTAAACTTGCGCACTATATCCTTCAGCCCCCGATACTAAATGCTTGCCCACAAATCTACAGCTTACGTTCACAAATTATTGCTCGAGGTAATGGTCGCCTACCGTGCACATACGATACGAGAGTTTCTAACGTAGCCTATTCTCTGCTAATGAACAATTATGCAGGCGCAAATAAATAAACTAACTTTACACTCACTTTTGATTTACGGAACGTTTTACTTATATTAATATAACTTCTAATTAAGTTAATTGAAAAGAGAAAACATAAAATCTGGCGAAACCATTGATCGCAGCAGACGATCGAACATTGACCATAAATTCATAGAACGGCTAAGTGCTATATACGTTATGTATCGCAAGGACTTTTGTTGCCACCACGTTCCAAGTTCCAACAATGGTCATTAAAAATTGCTTGGTACAATTAATGTTTAAGTCGTTGCAACTCTACAGACTAATAGGAAGTGTTGTAAGAAAGGACAACACTTCAAGACCACGTGTACATGGCTAGAGATGAAGACTACAGGGTTTAAGACCAAGACTAATGCCTTAAGAACAAGTATCCAAGACCATTACCAAGAATTCACAGCATTGTTTTATTCTTAATTTACGAAAATTTAAAGTTTTTGAATCACAAAGAATCCATTGGTCAGTACATATTGGAATTAAAGTGCCAAAAATAAATACCATAATACAATTATTCAAACTAGACATGTTTCTTGCATCTTACAATACTAAATCACACAAGGTTCTGTTCCGGAGTATTGCTCTGTGAGGTCTCATAGTCTGCTTTGACTCCACTACAACTAATTATTTTGAAGCCTTTTTCTTCTCTCAAGACCAATCTGCAGCCTTAAGCGCCATCAGGGATTTTTTACCTGTTGGGTGCTTAGTTCAATCAGATAATGGTCCAAATAATTTTTGCCATTATAATTATACCCATGTTTACACATGCCATGATGACGACGATGAACTCTGCAGTAAAGACTTGTGTAGAATCCCAACGTAAGGATATTGACTAATCATAGTTTATCATTTTGTGTAGTGGAAACTTAATAAAATTGCATATCACCAAAATTGATTTAATAGTTAAATATGTCGCATTTGTCACCAAAGATTTCCTTACTTATCATGTTCTTCATTCATTCATTGCAGGTACACCACCATTCCCCAATAATCAATATCCTATGTTGCACATATGCCCCATATAGCAATCCCATACGGGCTTCATGTGCAGGTACCTACATATGAGCCACACACGAGATACATGTCCTACTATGGGCCACACACGAGAATATGAATAGTAATGAGCTTTATGTCTTACAAATGACTTATGAGTTCGTTAATAGCACAAAATTTAAGACAAAGTGAATAATATTTTATATTTTATTTTGACATGAAAATACATTCACAATCGTTATACACTCTGAAAACTTACAGTTATTGCCTCGTTACTTTGATGATCTTTGATCTAAAGTTTTGATTCATGGTTTGCTGTTTAGTTACAAGTAATACAGATGCTGCCGACCAATGGTAAACATACCATTGTCCTCATGCATTCCATTCCAATTCTAAATCCACATACACTCCAAGGCTCGGGTCTGAACAGCAGAATATGCATAAACTAACACCCAAATACCTATCACTTAGGTGAGGAAAGGTACGGTAAATTGTCATTTAACGTGAGATAAGGTAAGGTAATGCCTCATTATTACATACCTCTTTCAATTGTATTGCTGTGGTTGGAGAATAGTTTTGCTGAAGCACAAATATGACAATAGCAATCCTGACAAATGTGTCTGTTGGTTTGTTGGTCCAGCATTGGGTCTGTACATGCCACTAGTTGGCAAACCTGGCTATCTGGCAACGTGGGCTATCTGTGGGACCAATGAATGTGGCTGAATGGGAAAACAACACCTGGACTGCCTTACCATCGGTTGTACAACTTAACAACATACTGTCAGTTTCACATAAATTACAATGGAATTCAAAGAGGCAAATCCAGTGCCATCTGGCCATTATAAGACTCAACAAGAGATCATTCTTCATGCACTTTATGGTGCCTCAAAGCTCAGTGGCGGTGCCAGAATTTCAGGTTTGGGGGCTAAAGCTCAAAAACCATGGTAAGTTATTCCCATTGGGATGCAACGACCTTTTTTTTTGCTTAAAACCTTTCCTTTTGGGGGCTGAACCGCAGTTAGTGGGGGGCTAAGCACCCCTAGCCCCCTGGTGCCACCACTGTCAAAGCTGCTGGAAAAGAGGCAAGTTATAACTTATTGTTCAGTACAAAAAGTCAAATCAGCAAACAAACTTCATAAAGGATTTACAGATTTTCATTGTACTGTCTAACAGTTTTGAAATGACAAAGATACTGGACAACAGCTCCCGTAAAATGATCCAGTTTTGTCAGAGACAAAAACTATTCTGAACGAAATAGTCATCTGTTGACGCAAGGAGTTGCTGAACAAAAGGCATTGTTTGGCAGTTATTCTACATAACAAATTATGGAATCTTTAGAATCATGATTTCGAATTTTCGACACATCACAGGCAGTAGGAACACGAGACCAGTTCCGGTCTAAGGTTCCAGCGATGGTCCCAGAATCCAGTGCACTGGTATCCACCAGGACCATGAGACCGATAAGTAGGTCCAGTTATGATGAAGTCAGGAATCATGTTGGAAAACTAGACAACAGAAAGTAGGAAGCAAAACAGATACATAATATGAAATAGTCATAATGATTATGCATCTATATAAAATTCAGAATATTGTTTAACTTAAAAACTGTACATCCAAGCACGTAATAGAGCATTTTGTTAATTTACATTCTCTGGCATTGTTGTAATGTCTTGGTTGCAATAAAACAACTTGATTGATTGATTGATTTCAATTACTTATATTCTAAGATTATTATACAGAGCTGTTCATCGATACATTTAAATCATTTTGGTTGTGATATATGTTGCAGAGAATAAAGAATATTCTTACTTACTTAAAGGTTCTTATTACTTACTAACCTTACTTACTTACTTACTGACCTTTGATATACCACAGTAGCGCTAGTTATTTTTATAAAAGTAACTTATAATTGTATTTATAGTACCTTTTATAATTTAAAAATAATTAAGGTGCATATCTGAACCTTTTTCAATAAAAAAATGGCACCATCCATATGTTCTATAAATATAGTCTCATAAATGTAACACTGTTAACTTGTCTTTAACAGATTTGGAGGAGACTGACTCTTTGAAACGGCACAGGGACAGAGCCGCTAACACGTCGGTTCTTAACCTCTGTGGCCCAGGTTTGAATCCCATGCCTATCACGTAATGGATATAGAGCATCTAACAATGGTGCTATATAAATAGAAGAACATAAAACAGGCTAAGATTTGTCAATGCATAGAACTGGTCAAGTAAATGCAATTGGACATACTGGTGAGCGCGTCATGGGGGGAATCGTAGGAGCGGCCAAACTGACTGCATCTTTCAGTCCTTCCAAGCTGTTTCCAAGCAGGACAAGAGCCAACCGCTGAAAATTGGAATGTGGAGCCAAAAACAAGGCGCCCGTTTGTGGATCACTGTATCGACACTTTCCCAACTGTATGGAACCTGTAGGAAAAAAAATAAAAACAAACCTATAATTAAAAAACAATGCGATTGTACAGTAAAAAGGAAACAAGAACATGTCATTGTTTTGAAATTTCAAATTCTTTTTATATCAAGTTAAAAAGTTTATAAAGGCGCTACAGTCTACATAAGCTTACACTAGTTCAGACTTCACTGAACTGTCTCAGTATCATTTATCTTTAAAATAAATTAGTAATAATAAAAAAATTAATGAAAACTACGTTAAATAAAGACAAATTAAGTCACGATCTTTCCTGTCAATAAACAGTTTCCTTTCAGATGTTCCATAAAATCAGAAACCAACCATTTTCGACAGTCAGAGGAACACCATCTAGAAAGCGCTGAGTGTAAAGGTTTTCATCTGGTCCTCCGAGTATTATGAGGTTGTGATCACCTGGCAACATCCAAAACATTACGCATGAACAATCCACATTTCTAACCTGTCTGTCTGATGTGTCTGTCTGTCTGAGATGAAATGGTGGGCATCTGCAGTCAGGACTTCCAATTCTCTTCACATCAAGTTAAAAAGTTTTATAGGTGCCATGCAAGCAAAAACACTACAGTCTACTTAAACACTGCTGTGTCTGATGAATTACAATTTCTTAGTCACGTAATCTGTAGAATTGCTATTATCAGGTTAGTGCTTCAGCCAAAAGTCCTTCAATGCCAGGAATACAATACTGATGAATGCCATTCATAGATTAAATTACCAGACATTTAGCACCATGCTAATCGAATATAATCTGGGAAACTTTTAAAGTGCCAATGTATTAATGCTTAGACATTATTGTTAAGGAGTATTCAATGTGTCAAAATCTAGGTTTATTCAGATCAAAAACCACAGAAGCAATCTCGACAAACTCACCAACAACCATAGACTCAATCTGGAAGGATATAATCACCTCTCAGCCTGTTTCACTATGCTTAAATACAAGCATATACTTACTCAATTACTTACATACGGTTGTTGTAGTTACTCCTACCTGATATGTCTGGTGTGAGATCCTTGTCTTGCATAACAAGTGCCAATGCATCTGATGTGACGTAGAAGAGGTTAGCGATGTAGACAGCTAGCACCTCGATTGCTCTATTACGCTGCTCAGATAGAGACTGCGTTCCTGAAAATACCAACAGGTCAGAATTTTTGCTTTTGATTTACACATCAGTGGAAAAAACATGTAACTATAGTACAGGTAAAAAGCTTCTTACTCAGATTCAGAAAATGGCACAGAGCTATTATTATTATTATCATTATTATTGCATTTATTAACATGTACAAGCTCATTGAATCCTTATCTGGGCTGCAAAGCAATTGTGCATAAAGGACTTAATCAAGGTCCCTACGCAGTAAATATCTCAAAGAAGAAGGCTAGAACACGTACTCACTTTGGGTCCTAGGAACACGGTTGTCTTCAGATCATCTGAGAAAAGGATCGAACCTGTGCTCTTAAAGTTACAGGACGAGTGCTCAACCATTTAGTCATGGTGTTGCATCCTTCGAAATGATAGTAATAAAAGCCAGCAATCATTCTCTTGTGTGAAAAGCCAAACAATAAATCTGACCTGTGACGATAATGAACCTGCCCTCCGCAATGCTCCTGGCTGGACCAACCGTCGCTGGACCTCGTTGACCCTGGCCCTCCAAGTCATCACAAACAGAACATCTGGACCAAGACACTTCCAAAACACAACACATGCATAATTATTATTTAATGTAAATTATTTAATGTAAAGTAACTGTAATAAATAATATAATAATCTTTTACCA
Source organism: Aporrectodea caliginosa (assembly GCA_020284085.1). Classification (NCBI taxonomy): domain Eukaryota; kingdom Metazoa; phylum Annelida; class Clitellata; order Crassiclitellata; family Lumbricidae; genus Aporrectodea; species Aporrectodea caliginosa. Next base: position 1,038,435 of record JACEVL010000005.1, on the reverse strand, counting down.
CCCGATGTCAAGCACCAAATGGCTGCAAAATCAATCATTAGAGAAAGAAAATTTCATTCATTCATAAATTGAATGTACAACATTGTGTCAATTAATGATAATTATTAAGTTAATTATTAAATTATTATTTAACACCAAATTTTAACATGCAAAGATGTGAACATGGCAAAGTATTTGACAGTAGCATTTAAGAACAATAGATTTAATTTGAAATAATTAAAAGTATTGATGCAAACAAAAGGAAGAGTTTCAAACACTTCCAGCTGTGCCCTGTAAAAATACAGCAATTTCTTTTAAATGAAAACACAAAATAAGTCGTGGCATATCTTACAGCAGTGCTGTCCAACCTTTTTGACACCGCGGGCCACCGAAGAAGTAATTTTTGAAGCCGAGGGCCGCGCCAGCCAACTCAATAGCAGCGACTAAAATTTATTGAAAATGATTAACTGTATTATAATTAATTATGATTATCATAATGAATGCGTCTTGGGAACGGGATTTTGTGTACAAATTGTCAAATGATAAGCCAAGTTACGAAGCTATGCAAGTAGGCGTGACTGTCTTTTACTTCATTTTAACAGAAATTGCAAATATTTACTCCACTTAGAATCTGCCGGGCTAAGCACTGTCTTACAGTCTGTTGTTTCCAGACAGAAGCAGATCCCATCTCCAGGCAGAGACGAATCAAGCCGTAAATCAAACTCACTAAAATCGATCTAAAATAAAAGCACAAAATAAGTAATTTAGTGTAAACTTTTTACACCACCTTTCAAGTACCTTCCAAAAGCATTTAGAGTAAGGCAATTTATTTACTTATTAGGATGACTTATATTAGGACGATTTATATTAGAATGATTTATATTAGGACGATTTATATTGCGCCACTCTAATAATCAAATTAAGCATTGTTGTAAATGTAATTCAGAATAGAAATATCATCACCAAGTAAACTATGCACAGAAAACAAAGAGCCATAAGTGGCAGGTTGGAATACAGTACAAAGAACACCAGTGGCCTACAGAAAGAAAACAGATGGGATAAATGATATGTGCATGGAATTTTTCTATGCACCAGAAACTTCACAGTAGAATCTTGAAAGTGCTACTTATTAATAAAAAATACTTAAATCACAATTGAACAGGCTATGGTTTGCGATATATTATATTAGTCAGAGCCAACCTGATGTGACGTATTGACCTAACGTGATAGAAACAAGATTTACAAAGGTTTGTTACGTGTAACTGTACCTGTATTGGGTTTCTCTGCCAGTTCAGCTGCCTATAACCTGAAGATTTCAAGCGAAACAGCTGTACGTTGTTCGTTTTGATGACAGTTTTATCCGATCCAGCATTTACCTGAAGACAAAAGCAAGCTGCAAACAAAAAATATTTTAAATTCTGACACATCACTACTGGAACCCAATGCAATTTGTGTTTTATTTGCATTCTATTCTCAGTCGTTAGAGTCACAATACGTTTATCTCTCCTTTCTCATGAAGGGCAATTATATCGGTTATTATTATTAGGATTATTATTATGACCATTATTTTAATTATTATTATTATGCAATTTAATTAAGTGCCACAATCTAATATATTGAATGGTGCATTTGTGTAATAAATGCAGTGTAACATTTCAGTTCCTCTATCTGCACATGCGTTGCACAGTCTTCACAAAACATTATTTTAAAATATATGTTACATAATTTAAAATGTAATTATTTAATGCAAAAGCAGCTTTGCATGTATTGCTAAACGCCAGCTGACCTAAATACACACATTAAACTCTGTATTACGCTCTGTGTTAAACTCCACGTTAAACTATATACATTAAATTCCACTTAAAACCGTTTGATACTCCATATTACACTCTACATTAAACTCCTTATTAGACTCAATATAAACCTCAACATTAATAAACTCTGCACATCTCTGAACTGATACCTGGATGCTAGTAGGATGATGAGGCAAAATCTGCTGCAGCACCAGCACTCCCCGCACTGATCCCATGAATGCAGTGTTTGTGAGGCTGATGGTAAACGTTTCCGGCTGCTGGTACAACCCGGAAGCAGAGGCTGATCCACATTCTGCGTTTCCTGCATCCAATTTGTCACATTGTTGTTCAGTCTGAGGATTGATCAAATGTGGAAGCACAGCGTGTTTGTTCGTGAAATCTCTCAACTGCTTATCGTTCACACATCCTCCATCATTTGTCCCACTATAAAGTCAAATAAAAAAACCAATAGGTAAAAGTAAGTAAGTAAGTATATTATTCTTTATTATACCTGGTGGTTGCCCTGCCACAATTTTTGACCCGCCAAGAATTTAAATCGCCCCTGCACTGGTTGCTTGTATTACTGTCCCGGTTACAAAAACTGTCTGGCCTACTGGTAACTATCACAGTAACATAACCCATAAAGGCACACAGATGGAAAATGTGGGAAGAAATATACTGCAGAAGAGCCAATTGCTCCAGCAGAGGGAGCTCTTCGAGAAATTGCAGTTCCTCAGCCACTGCATTCATCAACTCTTGTCACCTCCTTCATAAGGAAATGCACTCACTTTGCAACAGATACATCCTTTCACACTACCTACTGCTAAATCTAACCCATTTAAAAGCAGACTTGTTAATTAATGTATCCATTATAACTCAATAATCACTTGCTATCTTTCCACAGGTCTTTCACTCAAAACTGAAAACACTAATTTTTCCTCACCTCCCTCACCATTTCAACTGTAAACACCATCCACCTTAGCCATCTGACTGTCTGCCTGCCTGATCCTTTGGATCTTGACCCCTGCCTATCGATTCTGTTTTTATTAAGCACCAGTGAATAAGCTGGATCCCATGACTTTGCTTTTGTAGGCACTGTAGAAATCTTGAATTTACGATTACGATGTATCTTTTGCTATATTTAGCTGTGCATGTATACCCGTCTATAAAATCTGCTCCTGTTACAGTCTATTTCAAATATGGTATCATTTCATACAATTTATTTATTATTTATTTATTTAGGTCACTTGTTATAGCACCCCTCAAGATTTCTACTCATAGGCGCTCCGACTACAGCGCAGCACTGAATCGGAGTTTCGCCGAAGCACATGAGCAATTGCGAGTGAAGGACTTGCCCAGGGTCCTTATGCGGCGGCTTGAGGTGGATTCAACCCACAACCTGCAAGACACCGAACATACCCCATACACCACCGCGCCCCACATACCAATGTAATGCATGTGCGCGTGTCACATGTAAATAAAGGCTACTTACTTACTTATAGACACCAACAGACACACTGGTAAACTTACACACTATCCCACCACCAGTGGTCTTTCCCTGGCACTTCGATGTAAGTGACATTAATGTGCCATTCCTTCAGAAGCCGATACATGCGACGGGCGAAGTACGGATGAATGGTTCTATCCTCTGCACCAATTCGCATCATCACAGGAACACCCTAAAAATATCAACATAGACAACTCACTACATGCAATAATTTACTAAGAAGCTTCAAATAATTTACAAGTGAATTGTTAAGTATTTCTTATATTATACCCTGAATAGAGGTATCAATAACACTCTAAAAAAAATGGAAGGAATGGTTGCGTTTTGACGTTTTAACACCGGCCTGGCGTCTCCTCCCAGGGTCCCCCCTCTCCTCAAGACCATTCTCTTCCACCTGGCCTGGGCCAGGAGAGCCTCTGAATAGAGAGCTTGAAGGAGCACTATATAAATTCTGATTGATTGATGATTGGTTGATAAATACGGTCCAGGAACATGAATCCATTCTGAGAGGGTAACTGACTATTCATCACTCAGTCATTAGATAATAAATCAATTTTAGAACAGAGGTGTCAATAGTCTGGTAGATACGGTCCAGGAACATAAGTCCATTCTGAGACGGTACCTGAACACTCAGTCATTAGAGAATCAATCTATTTTCCAATGGTCTGTATTTGAGTCATTGTAAGCATCTGACATAATTCAAATTTAGTTGTATGCATTTGAGGCTCTGGGTACTCACTGACAAGCCTAATCATCAAAACATTAAAGTTGACTACTCAAGACAATGCTTGTGATAGTTCTAAACCTAAAATTAAAATAGTATTTCATATATTATAATGTGCTCAAACCTTAGCAACTCAAGATAAGTCAGATTCTATTTGAAAAACTTCAAATGAAGCTGTAAATTTTAAATATAACATAACCTTTGAAATATAAAATAATGAAAGAGTAAGAACAAAGCACAAATCAGAGAATTGAATGAATGACTGTTCAGAGCACATACTTCAGATTACATACATCGTGCCATGTAACATAAGCTTGAAACTTCTATAGTGCCACTATAATAATGTTCAAGAGGTCAATCAGTACTTACTTTTAAGTTGGAAACGTGTCTATCTGCTTCATTCTCTGTTATACAGTCTTCAATTACTGACTTGATTCGCGGTGCAACATAGCTGTTCGAAATGTCATGTCTGCAGACAGAGAAAGCATTTAGTAATGTAACAAACAAATTGTTTTACCTTAAATCTTAAAATCAGACAATAGCACATAACAGGCGCATCCTTACGTGTATCAGCATGAACTTGCACCTCTAGTCTATACCCAACAGATATGACTTTGTGCTGGCACCATCTGTTCCGGGACAGTCTCGTCTGTGTTCTGCCATGGGTTGCAACCTAGTATAGATGGGGAAAGCCAGTGGGTCTAGAACAAGGACATTAGCCGTATCTGGCCCAGCAGTATGGAATGCTCTGCCTGTTACGCTTTGGGATCTTGCAATATTGCTGGAAAGCTTTTGAAGGATATGAAGATTCATTTATTTGCGTAATCTTATTAGCAGCTGTTAAAGCACATTTGCGGTGAATTTAGTTACATTATCTTACACTTAAAAAATCAACTTATAATAATAATAATAATAATAATGATGATAATCCTGTCCTGCACAGAAAAATCTAAATTGCCGAGGGCAAACTTTTGACAGTGGCATGCTCTCAGAATTGTTTTGCGAAAATGAATTCTTACAAGCTTACAATTTAAACTACTGTGTTAGCATTCTGTATTTAGGACAATAACTTGTACAGCATCTGAAGTAGTCAGCTACTTTTTGGGTGCTTGCAATGACATTAGCTATTTAATATATCAATAAAATTTATAGATATAATTTCAAATGCTAATTGTTTATTATCATTATTTGTTATTAGTATTATTGTTATTATTATTATTTTTGTTCATGAATAGGTATGAGAAGGCTGTTCCATCAAACGCAGGCCAAACACCCAACAGCCTTAAGAGTTTAACCTGTACAGTTCGTATCACAGTTAAGAGTTCTTGACCGATCTGAAATTGCTAACCTGAAGAAAAGATTGCTATCTCCATATTCCTCTTTCTTAATCCATCCGGCCAGTGAGACAACAGCCAAGGCCATGTCCGGAAAGTGTTAGCCAAATGCCAGGCTCCATGACCACCCATTGAATGCCCTGACCAAGTATTAAAACCGCATGTATGTAATCATGACTGTAAATATCACACAGAAGAAAAGTATCAATCAAATAACTGCGAGTAAAATACATAATTTAACAGGTAAACAACAAGGACGTTAACAGAAGTTTAGCAGGTGCAAGTGAATGAAATGTTAACAGCAGCCTAACAGCAAGTGAATGAATGGACTGTCTTTGTCTCTGTGGACTGTCTTTATGGATATTGACACAACTACATCTAGGCTTTAGTGCACCATCAGTTGATGCCTTGTGCATTAGACACCTGTAATATAGAAGCTCATAACTTTTAATATTTCATTATTACTAATTATTACCATCATTATTATTCTGAAAAAGTCTTTTTTGCCCTGACAGAGACTTCAACCTGAACTTTAGGCTGACCGTACAACATGCTTAACACTGCACTATCTGCCCTGAAACAGAGACTACAATGATGTTCTTAAGTGATCCATTAAGTCATACATCAATAATTAACCATTACTTCAAGTTTCTATTAACAGCAGATTTTGAAAATTCTGCCATTCTGTGTCTGCTGCGTTTCATGCGCCTCTGAGTTTGAGTTAGAGAGCTTGCGGATTGTGGTTCACTTCCCATTGCTGGTTTATTTTCAGAGATTTAACTTTTGGGCTAATATTTAAAATGGCATGGTGCCCATTCAAAACGGCAAGTGGTGGTGAAGGTTTGCTGATAATAATAAATAAATAATAATAATAATAATATACGAAAATACAATACAATACAATAAGGATCTTAACAGCCTTTCAGTTTAAAACGAGCAGGCCCGGCCAAAGCCACATACGGTCACTATAGAAAAACATTCACATATTCTTCTAGAGATGTATATCAGGACTCAATATCTCAGTGCTTTACATTTCCTTCGTCGGCTTTATCCGCATCCTTTAGAATTTTATTTCCTGGTGTTCAACCACACTCAGTTTGGAGTTTCACAAGCACACTAATTCTGCTGTTTGTTGATTTCCTTACATTTGGTTTTTGTTTTGCAAGCTTCTTGTTCAGAGAATGTTAGAAATGTAGTATATGTAAAAGGGCGCTTTGGGATCACTGACAGATACGGTTCATGATAACTCAGTGGCCTGAATGCCGTTAAACACCTCAAGCATTTCAAGATGATTGTTACAGAGGAGCTATATAAGTTATCAGAATAGAAGAACATCAGATAGATTAGATAATGAACTACATCAAATTTAAAAAGCAAAACCTGCAAATATGGCATATTCTGATGAAGCCTTATCGAGAATCCAGTCATGCAATAATGTCATTCGAGTGAATTCTCTGAGGGCTGTAAAGGCTGTCAAGGCTCCAGGTCCTTCCCAGTTGTGGGCTCCATGCCTAAAATTACAGTTAACTGCAGTCATGTAGTGAACTGAAAGATAGCCCTCAAAATCTAGTCTTCTACATGTTTTTGAGCACATTTTTCCATGCTTTTCCATGCTATAAATGACAAGGTATTTCCATAAACTATTCTGAAGACGTTCAAAAGCAAACGTTTTGCATCAAAAGCCTTTACTGTAGTCCACCTCGGTGACCCAGCAATTTGGTGTACGACATTGTGGCACAGGATCAATTGTAATTATACTTTTCTCTAGCTGCATACCGTACATGTAGTGCTGTAATAGTGCCCACATGTTATAATTCTTGTAGTTCGCAAACGGCACTGTCATCACTAAGCAGTGTAGATCCTTATACAATTTGCCGAATTATCTTGCAACAATAGTTGTGCGCCAAATTGTTGGTGCTGAATTGTTGTGTGCCAAATTGTCATAGAACCATCCACCTCTTAACACAGACTTATTTAAGATTTAATTTAACAGGCAAACTTCTGAACAAGAAAATTTATAAGAGTAGAATTTACAAAAAAATAAGAAATAAACACATAAACATGATAAATAAGTAGGCTACAGACCTGGTTGGTGCCAAGATCCAAGCCTTCTCCAGACCAAAGAGGAAATCGTCCTCAACCAAACGCTTGTAGCTGTCTGCCTGGTTCTGGGGCGGCACAGTCGTCCCATGCATGGTAAGGACAACAGGGCAGAGGTTACCTGGACATGGTTCCAGCGGCTGAATAGCTGCGCCATGCTGCACTGACCCATCATGATCAACGAAAGTAAACAGAAATGACTCGTGGATTTTGCGACAACGAAAGGCTATGGTATATTCTGTAGAGCCCAAGGAAGTTACGATTGCAAGAGAAAGGTTCACCTTTGAGCAAGACTTCAGAAGAAAGATGCCTTCAATGATCAATTCGATCGTTATGGGTCGAGTCTGGCCTGGGGCAACTTCAAAGACCTTGTCATCTTTCAAAGCAACATCAACTACAAGTCCATCTGCACTTGGACTAAAATCTTCTAACGTGACCTTCTTAATTTTGAGCCACTTCGTAGCATGAAGATTGGCAACAGGCAGAGAAAAGTACTTGGAGAACAAGTGCCCATCATATATATCCGGAAGGAAAGATGGCCTTAGGATTTCAAATAATTTTGAATCTGGTACGACACCAACATCGCATTTAACGTGAAGAGAACCTTTCGTCCGACCATGAACATAGATTGTGTGCATTCCACGACTCAACGACACAGGAAACATGAAATGCTCTCGCCTGTAGACATCACCGACAATAGGAAGGTCATCGACTAAAACCGTGTGAACTCCAAGGCATCTTATATAAATGTCCAAATTATTGACATTGACGGCAAACTCCGCAATGACCCAGCCCTGCCATTCCATAATTCCTGTTGATCCGAGAGAGTTGACAAGCTCTCCCCAGTTCATCGGCGGAGAAATGACGATGTAAGTATTCCTTCTTTCCGGAAAGACAGTCCAAGTGACTTCTCCCTGCGAAATGAGCTCGGAGTATAGTTTAATGCCACTGGAAAACCGCGTTCGACTGACATTCCGTATTCCACCAAAAGACTCAACTGGATCACCATCCACTTCCCCTTTGCCAATGACAAACGGTCCAAGGAAATGAAAGCCACGTACAAACGAGGTGATAGAACCATCAAGCTTGGCAGCCTGTTTGAAGCATGTGCTGGCAGACGACATGAGATTCAGCTGCTGGTATACGTCGCCAAGGGAACTCCATGCCCAGCCTTGACCTTTGTTGACATCAAGGTACCTGACCAAACATGACACAGTCTTTTCTTTCTAGGGTAAAAAACAAAATAAAAAATATTACAATGAGTCTTTTTCTAAAACTAGTTTTAATGTTTCCTGAAGCTATTTTTCGAAGCACGCAATGAATGTAAGTACAGTGGTTTAATGGTTTCTTCCAAGCTTACCTGAATTGGTCAATTGTCCACTATTGACCAATATATAAAAACATGCAGCAACAACTACCATAATCAAATGCAATCTTTGTGCCTATTGTTTACACAGTAAAACGTGAGCATAAATTACATTTTCACAAGACGAATATAACCCGGTAATCTTACCTATTGACTTATGTCGCTACCATGTCCAATTCGTATTATTAAAATACAAATATGAATGTCATTACTGTTAATATTAATGAGGCTCTAATGTAAAGGATGGTTTTAAGTAATTGGTAACTTCTATCATGGCGGTATTTCACACACTAGGCATCAATCGATGACACACCAAACCCAAGCCGTATTGAGGTCAATATACATGTCTGCCAACCTGCTTTTTGTTCGTTTTCAGCAAGACAGTGAAGCAGATTACAGTGGTCAGTGGACAAGCAATTTCTTAAGTCAAGAATGAAATAAGTGACTGGGCATAATGAACAGAAATAGGGAGAGAGTTTGTAATTATGTGTTTAGGTCCTCAAAACCTAATGTAATTCAGTGATACACTTGAGCAATGCATGCATTGGATGTAGGCAGGAATGTGAAATAACCTTGCAAGGTGTAGGATAATTAGAGAGGCTGACTGATTAGTTGCTGTTTAACAAAACTGTTTCATCACCCTCCTTCTTTCTCCAGGCATAAGACTGGCACTACCACAGAAGGTATGAAGGTGTTATGAAGCAAGAAAGTAGGTGCTGACGTTTTAGCTGGAGAAATACCTGAGCATTTAGCCGAGCATAATCAAGATGACTCAGCTGGAGATCCACTGGACATAGGATTCGGTTGCTTGTTAGTCTTTCTAGCTCTTTTTTCAACAAGTCAGATGAAGACTTCTACAAAAAACAACAGCCTCGTTAGTTAAACGAATGCATATCCTTTCAGGTCAGTAACAGCTTTGAGCAGCAGACCTTCTGCAGCCCCAACTGAATAGCCAAAAATCTCAGAGTAAACGTGTATTTTAGCGTCGTAAATTATTCGCCATTGCATAGGTTTCAGCGTTGGTGAAATACAAGTTGGACTGATGAAAAGAATTCATTGCGTAATTAGAAACTAGATCAATTAAAATAATTTTTGCGCTAAATTGAAATTTGGATTGATGAAAAGACTTTTGCGTTGAAATGGAAGTTGGATCGATGAAAATAGTTTCTTGTGAAACTAGAAGTTGGATTGATGAAAATAATACTTACGTAAATAGTAGGCCAAGTTGTACAGTTATCATGAAAATCATTGAAATAATTAAATATGCTAAAATGCAGTTCTACCAAAACTTGTCATAGTATAACAGGAAGTTGGATGCGCGATGAAAATATGTTATAGTAGAAGTTCGATAAGCGATGAAAACATGGGTAAAATATACATAAAATAATTTACGACACTATTTGTTGCACAGTAAGAAAATAATTTACAACGATAAATTACACATTCACCAAGAGCACCCGTCAACCGTCTTTATACTGTATAATGAGGATGAGAAATTGAAGACGCTAACACTCTTTAATTCCGCCTCAGAAGTAACATTTTCGACACAATTCTGCAGCGGAAAACCTTTCCGCATGCGAAACCTACGACGCATGCGAATTGTTCAAACTGCGTTACTTCCTATAAATTGGCGCTGTGACGGTCGGTTAGGGTCAGGGTTAGGGTCGTTTTTAGATAAAATGTGAAAAAAATTTCCGCCACAGAAGTAAGTTTTTACGGGTTGCGTGGCGGCATTTTCCGCCGCAGAAGCACCACACAACCAAAATACTAGGAGTAGTCTGAGTTTTAGCGATTGACCGTACTGCAGAGATTAATTGCATTAAAGACCCAAAAGCTAAATTTGCAGCTTACTAGTAGTACATCTTTTCCTTTGCAATACACAGAATTTGTGGAAATGAAGACAAGAATAATGCAAATGTAAAACTGCTTCATTTTGATAAACATCGGATCCAAAATAACTTCTCCCCTCCGCCACAATACACGTGGACTAAATCCCCTTCCCCAGAGCCGTATATATGAAAGAGTTGGGACAACTGCGGTCCCAGATGTTGATTGGCCGGTCAAGTCACGTGGTTGCTGGGCGCCATTATGTGTCCGGGCGGCGGCGATCAGCTGATGCGTCCGCAATGTGTTGACAAAGTCGCCAGCACTAATTTTATTGACGTAAGAGATATAAAAAGGGAAATACACATCGAAACCTTAAAATTTGTACTTAGATAGTTTAAGCTGTGCTGCATTGGTTTAACTTTGCGGTTCTTTGCGATGTGATTGATACGTCGACAATTGAATATAGCCTACTGCATGGGCGTTGAGATTACCGACAAGTTCGGTTTTTCCCCGTATGTTCAAAGACTTTGCAACATCAGATTGAATCACAAATCACAAAAATCACAAATGTCAAAAATATCATAAAATACAATAAAACAGACATCTATGCAAATATGAGATTAAGGTAATAGTAAAAAGAAAGATTAGCAATAAAATCAATTAAATAACATACGCGTAATAAAACCACATCTAGTTAATGCGTCAGCATGAGGGATCTCACGGTTATGTGAACGAGGACGGAGAGAGTACTTAACATTCTTTATAGGAGGCAGTAGACCATTAAGAACATGGCTGGGGTTGTGAAGCACAGATGAGAAAAGAGAAGAGTCAGCACGGCGACAGAGGTCATCAAACATTATCTGGTCGGCAGGCAAAAACTTTAGCCGTACCATTTTGCGTATTATTGCATTAATACGCGCGCGCTGACCAGCATTGGCAAAGCCGTACCAAGCAGGGGAAGCATACAGGAGGCGAGCCAGCGAGGTTGCCCGAACTACATCAAAAAGGCGCATCCCCGAGAGACCATGGGCAATAAGGATGCGTATCGCATAGAGCGATTGGCTAGCCTTAATACAGATTCGGTCAATATGGGGGTCAAAACTAAGTCTATCCGAAATGGTTACCCCTAGAATAACAGACTCAGATACCCTACAAATACCTGGTATAGGGAGAGGGAGATCAAGTAATTTAGACCGCGGGCGCCTAAATACCATCTCTTTGGATTTATTGTTATTCAATTTAAGATTACAAGTTAGTGCCCAATTGGCAACATTTTGAAGTTCAGAGGCAGTGGAGGTAATAGCAGATGCTGGAATGAGAATATAGCTATCATCAGCGTATTTAAGCAACCTATTACTGCGATGCACAGGTTTCAAGCCTGAAATAGCTACTACAAAGTCAGAAGGTCCGAGACCAGAGCCCTGTATAATGCTAGCATTTATCCGACAAAAGGCTGAGACTTGGCCGAGGGGTTTAGTACAATGTTCAAAGACTTTGCATTCGGGCCAAGCAATCTCTCCATGCCCATCGTATTTTGATCTCACATGGGCTTTCGGGGTCAGGCTTCATGATGTGGTCAGGGCTACCACTATCAACCGCATGCTATACTGTTCCCAAGTATGGTGGGGCTTCGACAGTAAGCAGGAATTTGAGTCTTTGAGCGCGTTGGTCCGCAAGTTGGTACGCCTTGGTTTCCTACCCAAATCTTTGCCCACCTTTGAGGAGCTTTGTCAAAAAGCTGACATAGACGTCTTTAGAAATATCTTAACAAATACTAGCCACACCCTCCACGACCTTCTCCCCCTCCCTCAATTGTACTGGTCATGACCTGCGCCAGTGCGCCCACGCTCACATAACCGTGTTCTCCCTAGATTTGATTCTCTTACCAGACACGGCTTCTTGGTTAGGATGTTGTACAGTTAGTTATCTGCTTTCTAGTTGACTTAATTTTTCTTCTAATTATCGTTTTCTTTATAGGCCTACCTAAATTATTTCTGACTTTGTAGGTAAAGCGCTGAGCGTTTAATAAAGAACATACTTACTTACTTTTACTTATAATGTGAATGTGTTTAGCTCTAATGCAGATTTGGCAGTTGGGGCCTACGAATGCGTGAGACCTACGACGACCTTAAAATTGCTCTGCATACCTCCGCTAGCACCTGTTTCGCTTCTAAGTGTATGCCTACCAGGAAAGCGGTAATCTAATTGTTGACCTAACAGTCTAGTACTTCTACGTGGGCCTATGGTCTCGGGTTCAATTCTATGTAAAAGACTGTTCTGATCCCTCGGTAACTCATTCATTCCAATATATAATCTTCTTTCCAAATTATTTTGACTATGTCTGTCAGTCTTTGGCCCAAATTATTTTCTCCTTCAACCATGTCTGTCCATCTTCTTTCAATTTGCATCTGTCATTCTATCACATCTTCAAACTTTCTGTTCAAACGTTCAAGCAACAAATCTAAGGCAGAAGAAGAGAGGACATCTGGGGTACAAGACCTTAGTTAACTTTTATTTTGGCCTACTTCTGTGTGAAGAGATTCTCGAGACATTCTTAAATGAAGTTATTATTAAATTCCAGACAATGCAAATACAGTGAAACAATGTCCAAACAATTCTATATCAATTACAAGTTATGAAATTAAACTATCATTTGTGGCAGCGACTTGCAATTACCAGCAAAATTCTTAACGTAGAAATGTTACTGTCCCTTTTTTAAAAACAGAGACAAATGTTACATTGCAAACAGCAATCCAATATATATCCTTTTCCTAAGCTTCTAAGGCGACTCTGTTCAATATACAAGGCTAATTTATGAAACATTTTCAAGGCTAATTTATTAAACATTTCTCAAGTTAATCCAATCTATCGTAAGAAAATGTCATACCATACCAACAGACTATGCAAAGCAATATTATTACAATCGGAATAACACACAGTAATATAGTAAATTGAACACCACATGGCACTATGTGTACGCAAGCATATATCCTTCAAATAACAAATTAATGCATCTATGATGCCTGTACAGTTCTTCAATATTTAACTTGCAACTGACGTAGTAACGAAATGAAATAGAAGCAACAGGCAACAAATTACATATGGCACAGAAGACTAATATGCAATGTCATGGACTACAGGCACTTGGACATTGAATGCATTCAATAACATCAGTAATAGAATAACGTAGGGTACTACTTGATTTTGCTAACACTTTTGCGCATCTGCATGCTCTTACTGGACATCTCGTGACACGATTTCTTTGCAACTAGCTCTTTTCTCAGAGATCTTTGCTTCGCTGCAAAGAAATGTAGCCTGGCCCCGGTAAACCGGCGGATGAGCTTACGCTTGATTTCATGACATTCAGGTAAATTGACATCTGCATTTCGGGACATGATTTCTAGCAGAAGTTGTTCGCGTAGATCATTTGAGGCGGACAAAAAGGATTCCTCAAGCTGTCGAAAAGCAATTTCTGCGGATAGGAATATACTGAAGGCGGTCTCATTGCATGGTGTTAGACAACCCGACCTATATTCTTTCAGTGTAACACCGTTTAATGATGCTAAGCAAAATCGGAGCAAAGACACTGCCATCCGTCGAATTTGCAGTGTAATAATAGGCAACAGTTTGCTTCCAGCGCGTAGTAATTCCACCAAGCATAAAAACCAAACTGTGTGTAGCAACACCGGTGTGATCCGGCAATGTTACATCACCAATGAAATGGCCACTCCGGGTATCAAATTCAACACCTGCTGCTATCGACATCTCATCCAATGTTAAGCAACATTCACGTTCATGAACACTCATATCATGAACTTTAATAGCAAGGAATTGGAAAACTTCTGTTAGAATTCCAGTCTCAAATTTAACAAATTGAATACTGCGGCGCAAAGTGCGCAGTGATGGCAACGGATACTTCTGAGACAAAAGTACACGGTAACCTGTGGGACCACATGCAAAATGCAGTTGCAGTGCATTTCTTACCGTCGGCGAACTCCATTTAGAACCCCTTTGGCTACCTCTGCACATCAACTTCAGCTGATCGATGTTCAGAAATTTCTTAACAGCAAAACCAAAAGCAAATTTCTCTCTCGACATTTTCCTTACTTTTCTCAATGTCGCTTTGTGCCTATCACGTAGAGCAGCAAAGAGACGAGTCTTCGTTGCCAACTGTTTCTGCAGTTTGTTGATGCGATCATTTAAAGTGCGACAACTTGCACAATTAGCTGTGGCGTCAGCTGCCGACGACGTTGAACAAGTTACCGAGTGCGATGTAGCATGTGCAGTGCTGTTCGATAAACTTTCAGATGTAGTCAGGTCCTCGCGTCTGAAAACTGTGTCGTTGTTGTTAGAAGCTGAAACGACCAAAATATTGTCTAGTAAGTGCCTACAAATCGAACTGAGTGAAGGAACCTTGCAGACAGCAAGGTTCATACAATGAATGCAAGGAATGAACATTGCATATCCCAGCTTGGTCATGGGTATTCAATGGCCAATGAATGAGAAAGACTTGAGAGACAAATGACCAGGACCCAAAAGGCAGGATACCTTAGTATGGACTCTCCAGGAGTGGACCACATGGCAAAAGAGACAGAACTTAATTTCTACAGTCCTGTATAATAGTCTAAAACAGTAATCTATAATAATATTCAAATTCATCTATAAATGCAGCTGGAACAGCACTATATTTTAACACTATTGTGTTCATTACCATTTGATGCTCATTATTATGATCTTCTTGTCCCTCCAGATTCAAATGTCTTTGGCCCAGCATCTTGCATCTGCAGTTCTTGGTGTCTGAATAGTTAGTTGCTTTATAAATTTGCAAACACAATACAAATACAATACAATACTAAATTACCATCGTAAAGTTGTGCTTCAGCCATGGCAGTATTGGTGGAGAAATCCGGCAAAGATTTGCTGCTGTAGCTGTGTTCGATACGCAACCGCTTATCTGCAGCAGTCTTCGTCGGGCTTTCATCCAGGCTGCGTTTCAATGGTGGTTTTCTGACACGCACCGGTACACTGTGTGAGAAGAGCGTTGGCACAGCATCGGGTCGTAGCTTTCTCCATCCGTCCTTACGATTTCTCTCGAACTGATTGTCTTCGAAATGTGCCTAAAGAACATTAACCATTTCTACAGATGACACAAAGTGTACTAAGGTGACCATGAAAATGAAGTGTACAAAATCTCATGTTTTGCATCCGATACACTGGGACGCAGCCAGGCATGGGTTACTCAACTTCTGCTGAAAAGAGTTAACCAAATTCTTAATTAAAGGCTGCTTGCAATCACATTGCAATAACTTCATTAATAGTAACGTAGTGGATCCGTTCACGCCTCGGGCGTTAGCGGAACCCCAGTACTACAATCACGCCCGTTGCATTATTGTCTAAAGCCTGTCACGTGAACTGGTCTTTCCTTGGAACTTTGAAATGGCGGACATCTAGATGGTCGCAGGTTAGGCTACGTGAGGGTCGGTTAGGGTCAGATTAGGCTACGCGAGGGTCGATTAGGGTCAGGATAGGCGTCGTGAGGGTCGGTTAGGGTCGTCATTAGAAAACATGGTGAACAATCTTCCACCGCATTCTTCGGGAGAGTTTATCGGTTGGCTCCTTTCACGTGCGCAAAATCATGTGACATGCATTGACCAATAGCGTAACGAGCGTGATTCTAGTCCCAGGTATTAGGCTCACGTCGGGCATGACTGTATCCATGACCTAATAGTAAATGAGTGAGGTAAGAGAAGAAGGGACAAGAGAGGATAGTATGTGTTTAACCTTCACAAATTATAATTGGCAAGCATTTAGTATCGGGGTGCATGTATTTTCTTCCGTCATTTTAGTCGTCGTGAGAGTCAGTTAGGGTAAGGTTACGCGTCGTGAGGGTCAGGGTTAGTTAGTGTCGTCTTTAGAAGACATCGTACCTTACGCGCAGCATGCCAAAAGATACCTTCCGATGCCCGGAAACTTACGCACCCCGATACTAAATGCTTGCCTTAAAATTTGTGAATACATCCCTGCAAGGTAAATTCATCTGCCGTCGCCACCTCACCTCCACTGCCGTCGCCACCTTATTAAAAATTAATATACCTCCACTGCCGTCGCCACCTCTGTACCTCCACTGCCGTCGCCACCTCACCTCCACTGCCGTCGCCACCACATCCCACCACTCCACTGCCGTCGCCGTCTCACCTCCACTGCTGTCGCCACCTTCACCTCCACTGCCGTCGCCACCTCACCTCCACTGCCGTCGCCACCTCCACACCTCCTCCACTGCCGTCGCCACCTCACCTCCACTGCCGTCGCCACCTCACCTCCACTGCCGTCGCCGTCTCACCTCCACTGCCGTCGCCACCTCACCTCCACTGCCGTCGCCACCTCACCTCCACTGCCGTCGCCGTCTCACCTCCACTGCCGTCGCCACCTCACCTCCACTGCCGTCGCCACCTCACCTCCACCTCCACTGCCGTCCACTGCCGTCTGCTGTCGCCACACCTCCACTGCCGTCGCCACCTCACCTCCACTGCCGTCGCCACCTCACCTCCACTGCCGTCGCCACCTCACCTCCACTGCCGTCGCCACCTCACCTCCACTGCCGTCGCCGCCTCACCTCCACTGCCGTCGCCGTCTCACCCACTGCCGTCGCCACCTCACCTCCACTGCCGTCGCCACCTCACCTCCACTGCCGTCGCCACCTCACCTCCACTGCCGTCGCCACCACACCTCCACTGCCGTCGCCACCTCACCTCCACTGCCGTCGCCGTCACCACCTCCACTGCCGTCGCCACCTCACCTCCACTGCCGTCGCCGCCACACCCTCCACTGCCGTCGCCACCTCACCTCCACTGCCGTCGCCACCTCACCTCCACTGCCGTCGCCACCTCACCTCCACTGCCGTCGCCTCACCTCCACTGCCGTCGCCACCTCACCCTCCACTGCCGTCGCCACCTCACCTCCACTGCCGTCGCCACCTCACCTCCACTGCCGTCGCCACCTCACCTCCACTGCCGTCGCCGTCTCACCTCCACTGCCGTCGCCACCTCACCTCCACTGCCGTCGCCACCTCACCTCCACTGCCGTCGCCGTCTCACCTCCACTGCCGTCGCCACCTCACCTCCACTGCCGTCGCCACCTCACCTCCACTGCCGTCGCCACCTCACCTCCACTGCCGTCGCCACCTCACCTCCACTGCCGTCGCCGTCTCACCTCCACTGCCGTCGCCACCACACCTCCACTGCCGTCGCCACACCTCACCTCCACTGCCGTCCACTGCCGTCGCCGTCACCTCCACTGCCGTCGCCACCTCACCTCCACTGCCGTCGCCACCTCACCTCCACTGCTGCTGTCGCCACCTCACCTCCACTGCCGTCGCCACTCACCTCCACTGCCGTCGCCACCTCACCTCCACTGCCGTCGCCACCTCACCTCCACTGCCGTCGCCACCTCACCTCCACTGCCGTCGCCACCTCACCTCCACTGCCGTCGCCACCACACCTCCACTGCCGTCGCCACCTCACCTCCACTGCCGTCGCCACCTCACCTCCACTGCCGTCGCCACCTCACCTCCACTGCCGTCGCCGTCTCACCTCCACTGCCGTCGCCACCTCACCTCCACTGCCGTCGCCACCTCACCTCCACTGCCGTCGCCGTCTCACCTCCACTGCCGTCGCCGTCTCACCTCCACTGCCGTCGCCACCTCACCTCCACTGCCGTCGCCACCTCACCTCCACTGCCGTCGCCACCTCACCTCCACTGCCGTCGCCACCTCACCTCCACTGCCGTCGCCACCTCACCTCCACTGCCGTCGCCACCTCACCTCCACTGCCGTCGCCACCTCACCTCCACTGCCGTCGCCACCTCACCTCCACTGCCGTCGCCACCTCACCTCCACTGCCGTCGCCACCTCACCTCCACTGCCGTCGCCGTCTCACCTCCACTGCCGTCGCCACCACCTCCACTGCCGTCGCCACCTCACCTCCACTGCCGTCGCCACCACACCTCCACTGCCGTCGCCACCTCACCTCCACTGCCGTCGCCGTCTCACCTCCACTGCCGTCGCCACCTCACCTCCACTGCCGTCGCCACCCTCCACCTCCACTGCCTCCACTCGCCACCTCACCTCCACTGCCGTCGCCACCTCACCTCCACTGCCGTCGCCACCTCCCTCCACTGCCGTCGCCGTTTCACCTCCACTGCCGTCGCCACCTCACCTCCACTGCCGTCGCCACCTCACCTCCACTGCCGTCGCCACCTCACCTCCACTGCCGTCGCCACCACACCTCCACTGCCGTCGCCACCTCACCTCCACTGCTCGCCACCTCCACTGCACCTCTCGCCGTCGCCGTCCCACCTCCACTGCCGTCGCCACCTCACCTCCACTGCCGTCGCCGTCTCACCTCCACTGCTGTCGCCACCTCACCTCCACTGCCGTCGCCACCTCACCTCCACTGCCGTCGCCGTCTCACCTCCACTGCCGTCGCCACCTCACCTCCACTGCCGTCGCCACCTCACCTCCACTGCCGTCGCCACCTCACCTCCACTGCCGTCGCCGGTAGGCACACCTCCACTGCCGTCGCCACCTTTCACCTCCACTGCCGTCGCCGTTCACCTCCACTGAAAAACCTCCACTGCCGTCGCCGTTTCACCTCCACCGCCGTCGCCACCTCACCTCCACTGCCGTCGCCGTCTTACCAATTCCACTTTTTACTGTAATTAACCTCACCTCCACTGCCGTCGCCACCTGCACCTCCACTGCCGTCGCCGTTTCACCTCCACTGCCGTCGCCACCTCATTAAAATGTCAGCCACTGCTGTCGCCGTGTACTCACCTCCACTGCTATCGCTCACCACATAAACTGCCCGCCGTAAAAAACTGAGTCGACGTCAATTTTTGCCTGCACAGGTTCATCGGGGGTGCAATTTGCACCCCCAAATTATGACGTTGATATGATAAACAAATTCAGGTCCACTGCCGTCGTTAATTACCTCCACTGCATTTGTTATGTTACCTCCACTGCCGTAGAACACTTCCACTGCCGTCTTGTTTGACCTTTTTAGAAGTCAGCTACCTTGTTTTGCTTACATTTCAAGTAGTAGAGAATAAATAACACCATGGCTACGTCACTCCACTGCTGTCGCTCTTCGACTCCACTGCCGTCGCCAGAGGACCTCCAGCTGTTGATGCCTCACAGTCGTAGCCTGAACTGGTCGATGCCGATGATCAGTCCACTGATGGAGATTATTTCCACTGAAGTCGGTACTGCCTCTGATAACGAAGATCATGCCGTCGCGTGGAATTCCACTGCCGTCAGCCACCTCAGTGCACTGCCGTCGCCACCACACCTCCATAAGAAGACGTTTGGACAAGCCAGCACCTGCTCAGAAGACCGATCACCTCCATGCAATCCAACTGATAGAACTCCACTCTGTCGCCGCCCCACAGCAGGGACGCCTCACCATACCAGCTAAAGTGAAGAGGACACAGAGACGTTGTCATCTGTGCCCGCGCGAGTTTGACAGGAAGACACGCAAATTCTGCGATAAGTGCTGTAGGCGTTTCCGTCGCACACTGTCAATATATCTAACCTGTACTGTATGGCAAATGTATGTAACTGAACTGCCGTCGCCAATTCACCTCATTTGCCGAAAACATTGAACAGTATGTTTCAATAAAATACATGGTATCGCGATTACCGGTAGACAGAGCGTGTCCTTGATTCCATGCCGTCTCAAACAAATTGGGGGTCAGTTTGAACCCCAAGGACCTGGAACGAATCTTCCTGACATGGGCCCATTGCCGATTAAATAGTCTAACTTTAAGATTAACTTAAAGTTAATTGCCGCTGTTCAACCGCCTACATTATGTGAACTTTACGGCTCTTTGCATTAGCAGTTTTAGCACAATGACATTAGAACCACTTCAAATGCCATTTCCCGCACTTAACTTTTTTTCAATAATTGAAAGTAGTGCAAACGAAGATAGTCGTCATTCTTTATCTTCACTGCTGTCGTTTCTCAAACTCGTCGTTTTCTCTTGTATCCATCAGACAATGTCATGATTATTTAAAATTAAAACTCTTAAAAAAGTTTCAAAGCCGCACGTGAGTTCCGTGACTATTTATAAGTTTTTATCCAAAATTATAAAGCAGTTGCCAATTTGTATAGACTAAAGAGATAAAAGATAGAAGAAGAAAAAGTATATTCTTTATTGCATGCCGCATTTTGGTGTAGACTATACACTTAGGCCTAAGCATAAGCCAACAAAGAACAATGAGCCGTAATCAGTCTGCCATTATATCCCATATAGGCTCCACCCATTGCCCATTAAACTTAATTCATTTAGATCAATATGACACCCTAATCTCATAGTAAAATTAAAACCAGAAATGTCGCATTAAACTTTAGTGGATCGCCAATACCTCAAGATATTAAATAAGCAAAATTACAAAAAGCAAATTGAGATACCGTCGCCAAATCGAAAATAGGCGTGTTCTTGAATCACGATTAAATATGACCTCAGTAAATAATATGAATGCTTAATTAGTAGGCTAGTTATGCGTTTGGCTACACCTGCAGAGCTGGCAGTTGGGACCTACGAGCGCCGCCGGCGAGCACCTCCGGCACTGACCACACCTGCACTACCTTCGAAACAACACCTCCACTGCCGTCGCCACCTCACCTCCACTGCCGTCGCCACCTCACCTCCACTGCCGTCGCCGTCTCACCTCCACTGCCGTCGCCACCTCACCTCCACTGCCGTCGCCGTTTCACACCTCCACTGCCGTCGCCACCTCCACCTCCACTGCCGTCCGTCGCCACCTCACCTCCACTGCCACCTCACCTCACCGCCACCTCCACTGCCGTCGCCACCTCACCTCCACTGCCGTCGCCGTCTCACCTCCACTGCCGTCGCCACCTCACCTCCACTGCCGTCGCCACCTCACCTCCACTGCCGTCGCCACCTCACCTCCACTGCCGTCGCCACTCACCTCCACTGCCGTCGCCGTCTCACCTCCACTGCCGTCGCCGTCTCACCTCCACTGCTGTCGTCGCCACCACACCTCCACTGCCGTCGCCGTTTCACCTCCACTGCCGTCGCCACTACACCTCCACTGCCGTCGCCGTCTCACCTCCACTGCCGTCGCCGTCTCACCTCCACTTTCGTCGCCACCACACCTCCACTGCCTTCGCCGTTTCACACCCACTGTCGTCGCCACCCCACCAAGGGCCGTTTTATCAACTAGGCACGGTAGGCACAGTACCTAGGGCCTACGAACCTTTCAGAGGCCTACGAAAGTCTGAAAATGAGATATTGAAAAATATTTACAAGTTTAATGATTGCAATTGCCGCGAAAGTGAATAAAGGAAATTTGAAATCCTTACTTCGCTAATTTTTTCCACTGTAATTAACCCTCAATGGTTCCTTGGGGTGCATTCTGCCTCCACTGGCCGTCGCTATGGCCTCCACTGCTACTCACGTGTTATTATTAAAATGTCAGCAGTTATCTTCTAGGACATTGCAAGTGTACCATTTTTTCCTATAGTCATGCACTGCCGTCGATAAAAAACGAGTTGACGTCAATTTTTGCCAGCACAGGTTCATCGGGGGTGCAATTTGCACCCCCAAATTATGACGTTGATATGATAAACAAATTCAGGTAATTGGTGTTAATTACTGCAATCATTTGTTATGTTATTATATTTTAGAACACTTCCTGATATTTGTTTGACCTTTTTAGAAGTCAGCTATTTTGTTTTGCTTACATTTCAAGTAGTAGAAAATAAATAACACCATGGCTACGTACTCCACAGCTGAAGCTCTTCGACTGATTATGGAAGAGGATACAGAAGTTGATGAAGACAGTGTAGCTGAAGGTGATGCCGATGATAGTGAAGATGGAGATTATTTGCATGAAGTTGGTACTGCCTCTGATAACGAAGATCATGTGTCCGTGGAATTCGACGAATCAGAAGTGGTCAGTGCGTCTGAAGCCACTTATAAGAAGACGTTTGGACAAGCCAGCCCTGCTCAGAAGACCGATCATGGATGCAATCCAACTGATAGAACTGGACTCTGGAGAATCAGAAGCAGGGACTGAGATACCAGCTAAAGTGAAGAGGACACAGAGACGTTGTCATCTGTGCCCGCGCGAGTTTGACAGGAAGACACGCAAATTCTGCGATAAGTGCTGTAGGCGTTTCCGGCACACTGTCAATATATCTAATGTAGGCCTACTGTATGGCAAATGTATGTAACTGAACGATTTAGATAATTATATCATTTGGAGAAAACATTGAACAGTATGTTTCAATAAAATACATGGTATTCGATTACCGGTAGACAGAGCGTGTCCTTGATTTATATTCTCAAACAAATTGGGGGTGCAGTTTGAACCCCAAGGACCTGGAACGAATCTTCCTGACATGGGCCCATTGAGGATTAAATAGTCTAACTTTAAGATTAACTTAAAGTTAATTGAAGCTGTTCAACCGCCTACATTATGTGAACTTTACGGCTCTTTGCATTAGCAGTTTTAGCACAATGACATTAGAACCACTTCAAATGCCATTTCCCGCATTAACTTTTTTTCAATAATTGAAAGTAGTGCAAACGAAGATAGTCGTCATTCTTTATCTTCCTTTCTTCGTTTCTCAAACTCGTGTTTTCTCTTGTATCCATCAGACAATGTCATGATTATTTAAAATTAAAACTCTTAAAAAAGTTTCAAAGCCGCACGTGAGTTCCGTGACTATTTATAAGTTTTTATAAAAAATTATAAAGCAGTTGCCAATTTGTATAGACTAAAGAGATAAAAGATAGAAGAAGAAAAAGTATATTCTTTATTGCATGCCGCATTTTGGTGTAGACTATACACTTAGGCCTAAGCATAAGCCAACAAAGAACAATGAGCCGTAATCAGTCTGCCATTATATCCCATATAGGCTCCACCCATTGCCCATTAAACTTAATTCATTTAGATCAATATGACACCCTAATCTCATAGTAAAATTAAAACCAGAAATGTTGCATTAAACTTTACTGCCGTCGCCATTCAAGATATTAAATAAGCAAAATTACAAAAAGCAAATTGAGATATAAAATCGAAAATAGGCGTGTTCTTGAATCACGATTAAATATGACCTCAGTAAATAATATGAATGCTTAATTAGTAGGCTAGTTATGCGTTTGGCTACAATGCAGAGCTGGCAGTTGGGACTCTACGAGCGCCTACGGCGAGCTTAAAACGGCACTGACCACACCTGCACTACCTTCGAAACAACACCTCCACTGCCGTCGCCGTCTCACCTCCACTGCCGTCGCCACCACACCTCCACTGCCGTCGCCGTCTCACCTCCACTGCCGTCGCCACCTCACCTCCACTGCCGTCGCCACCTCACCTCCACTGCCGTCGCCACCTCACCTCCACTGCCGTCGCCTCGTCTCCACTGCCGTCGCCACCTCCACTGCCGTCGCCGTCTCACCTCCACTGCCGTCGCCACCACACCTCCACTGCCGTCGCCGTTTCACCTCCACTGCCGTCGCCACCTCACCTCCACTGCCGTCGCCACCTCACCTCCACTGCCGTCGCCACCTCACCTCCACTGCCACTGCCGTCCCGTCCTCACCTCCACTGCCGTCGCCACCTCACCTCCACTGCCGTCGCCACCTCACCTCCACTGCCGTCGCCACCTCACCTCCACTGCCGTCGCCACCTCACCTCCACTGCCGTCGCCACCTCACCTCGCCACCACTGCCGTCGCCACCACACCTCCACTGCCGTCGCCACCTCACCTCCACTGCCGTCGCCACCACACCTCCACTGCCGTCGCCACCACACCTCCACTGCCGTCGCCGTCTCACCTCCACTGCCGTCGCCGTCTCACCTCCTCCACTGCCGTCGCCACCACACCTCCACTGCCGTCGCCGTCTCACCTCCACTGCCGTCGCCACCTCACACCCACTGCCACCGCCGCCGCCACACCTCGCCACCACCTCCACTGCCGTCACCTCCACTGCTCCACTGCCGTCGCACCTCACCTCCACTGCCGTCGCCACCACCTCCACTGCCGTCGCCACCTCACCTCCACTGCCGTCGCCACCACACCACTGCTGTCGTCGCCACTCACCTCCACTGCCGTCGCCACCTCACCTCCACTGCCGTCGCCACCACCTCCACTGCCGTCGCCACTGCCTCCACTGCTGTCGCCGTCTCACCTCCACTGCCGTCGCCACCTCACCTCCACTGCCGTCGCCACCTCACCTCCACTGCCGTCGCCACCACACCTCCACTGCCGTCGCCGTCTCACCTCCACTGCCGTCGCCACCACACCTCCACTGCCGTCGCCACCTCACCTCCACTGCCGTCGCCACCTCACCTCCACTGCCGTCGCCGTCTCACCTCCACTGCCGTCGCCACCTCACCTCCACTGCCGTCGCCACCTCACCTCCACTGCCGTCGCCACCACACCTCCACTGCCGTCGCCGTCTCACCTCCACTGCCGTCGCCACCTCACCTCCACTGCCGTCGCCACCACACCTCCACTGCTGTCGCCGTCCACACCTCCACTGCCGTCGCTGTCTCACCTCCACTGCCGTCGCCACCACACCTCCACTGCCGTCGCCACCTCACCTCCACTGCCGTCGCCGTCTCACCTCCACTGCCGTCGCCACCTCACCTCCACTGCCGTCGCCACCACACCTCCACTGCCGTCGCCGTCCTCACCTCCACTGCCGTCGCCGTCTCACCTCCACTGCCGTCGCCGTCTCACCTCCACTGCCGTCGCCACCTCACCTCCACTGCCGTCGCCACCTCACCTCCACTGCCGTCGCCACCTCACCTCCACTGCCGTCGCCACCTCACCTCCACTGCCGTCGCCACCTCACCTCCACTGCCGTCGCCACCACACCTCCACTGCCGTCGCCGTCTCACCTCCACTGCCGTCGCCGTCACCACACCTCCACTGCCGTCGCCGTCTCACCTCCACTGCCGTCGCCACCACACCTCCACTGCCGTCGCCACCACACCTCCACTGCCGTCGCCGTCCACACCTCCACTGCTGTCGCCACCACCCTCCACTGCCGTCGCCACCTCACCTCCACTGCCGTCGCCACCACACCTCCACTGCCGTCGCCGTTTCACACCTCCACTGCTGTCGCCACCTCACCTCCACTGCCGTCGCCACCTCACCTCCACTGCCGTCGCCACCACACCTCCACTGCCGTCGCCACCACACCTCCACTGCCGTCGCCACCACACCTCCACTGCCGTCGCCGTTTCACCTCCACTGCCGTCGCCACCACACCTCCACTGCCGTCGCCACCTCACCTCCACTGCCGTCGCCTCCACACCTCCACTGCCGTCGCCTCCACACCTCCACTGCCGTCGCCACCTCACCTCCACTGCCGTCGCCGTTTCACCTCCACTGCCGTCGCCACCACACTCCACTGCTGTCGCCGTTTCACCTCCACTGCCCTCCATCGTCGCGCCACCACACCTCCACTGCCGTCGCCGTCCACACCTCCACTGCCGTCGCCACCCTCCACTGCGCCGTCGCACACCTCCACTGCCGTCGCCACCTCACCTCCACTGCCGTCGCCACCACACCTCCACTGCCGTCGCCGTTTTCACCTCCACTGCCGTCGCCGTTTCACCTCCACTGCCGTCGCCACCACACCTCCACTGCCGTCGCCGTTTCACCTCCACTGCCGTCGCCACCACACCTCCACTGCCGTCGCCACCACACCTCCACTGCCGTCGCCGTCCACACCTCCACTGCCGTCGCCACCACACCTCCACTGCCGTCGCCGTTTCCACCTCCACTGCCGTCGCCACCACACCTCCACTGCCGTCGCCACCACACCTCCACTGCCGTCGCCGTCTCACCTCCACTGCCGTCGCCACCACACCTCCACTGCCGTCGCCACCACACCTCCACTGCCGTCGCCACCACACCTCCACTGCCGTCGCCACCACACCTCCACTGCCGTCGCCACCACACCTCCACTGCCGTCGCCACCACACCTCCACTGCCGTCGCCACCGGCGGCCGTCGCTTCAATTGTGCAGTCGCCACCACACCTCCACTGCCGTCGCCACCAAAGGATTCCACTGTTGGATGAAAAATGAAAAAGTATGAGAGAAACCTCCACTGCCGTCGAAGGAAGGAAAGACAGAAACCGTCACTTTGGTGAAGTCGGCTTGGCTTCCGATGCCGCCCCTAGGCCTCCGTTCGGGACGGCATCGCTATGACACCTCCATGTTAAACAATAAACATAATTGTAGAAAAAGCAAACAGTTTTTCGCCACCAACCTAACTGCCGTCGAGCATATTTTATTGCCGTCCACCATCCAACTACTGGGGCTGTATTTTTACAAATGTTATTTGTATAATTGGGAACCAGTAGTAAAATTTGAAAATAATTAATCACAATACAAAGTGCTCGCATGCTACGCGCCGAACATTTGTTTCTTCTAATTCCGCAACCGCATGTTACAAAATGTTTTATTATCTAATAATAAGGTTTCATCAGTCAAAATGTAATATTAATTATTGTGTACCTCATAAGAGTCCTCGAAGGAGTGACAAGCCTAGCTATACTGAAAGATTTTTGGCTGAAGCCAAATCGTCAATAGCTCGAACAAAATGGCGCCATTTCCTGGTAATTAAGTTGAACAACTAGAAAGTCGGAAACATTGCCAACAGCAAGGTCATAAACTCATAATTATGCTGAAGATATTGTAATTGCAGGCCCCCAATTGCTCATCGCACGTTCTCCCGAACTCACAATACAAGACCACGATATCTAACAGAGTGAAGTTAAACCGCCTACAATTATTGAGGTAGAATAATTTTTTAAGCGAGGATATGATGAGAATGTTTCCGTATAGGCTGCTTATGTCCTACATTTGAGTCCATACGTAGGTTGATTGTCAATATACCGTTGTCAAAATTTCGCAGTCCTACTTGGATTCGAACCCCAGACGCAACGGTCAAAGACCGACATCACCAACAACCAAGTCAGCCAGTTGAGGAGTATCTGTTGAAAAGTTCACTTTTATATGTAAATACACAAATATCGATAATGGATTCGTCTCGTGCTGGACTTCCAGAGAAGCTGTCAACTTAATAAAATAAAATTGTAGGCTTACCATAATTATTCGATGATCATAAATGAAAACTGAAATCTCTTAAAGAAAATAACATATCCAAAATTAAGTGGCCAATGGCGGCATACGAATCATACCGTCGCCCCGGGCGGCATTTCAGCTTACGTACGCCTCTGATACAATACAATAACATACCTCACACTATCAATGAGCATACATCAGAACAACATGCCTTAGCTAACCTCAATTTACCTTACCGCGTTTTAGCTAACCTTACCTTTTCTAACTTTACCTCACTCTATTTTACCTTACCTACCTTTCCTTACCTCTTACCTTACTTCACCTGGACTTACATTACCCTTTGCCTTAATTACCAATTGACTTGCTTCACCTTAACTAAGTATTCGATTTTTAATGTAGGCATATTATAATGAACGTATATGTTGACAAATGGCATTTATAATAAATAGGAAATCAAAGAATAGACATAAATTAGTGGTCTATATACATCGGAATTTGTAGTCTTGAATATTAAGCTTATAGTTAGGGATGTAGGCTTATGCAGGTAGAAGACAGGCCTTCTTACTCCAGTTCTGGGGAAGAGTGCTCGTTATTCAAGATGTCACAATTCGGAAGAATGATTGAACTTCGTCTATAAACATATCTACTCAAAGAATGCCACGTCACTGTGTAATAAGATGCTCAACCAACCGTTACCAACAAATTGTAGGCCTACACGGCTCATAAAACAGAAGCAGATGCCAACGGTTGAAAGATAGACAACCGGTTCATAATGTCAACGAGAAGTCCATCAATACTTGATCAAGATATCGTATATATCACGCTTCGTCGCCAAATACCAAAGTTAACAGAGGTTGCATTTTTCATTCATGGATCGATCGCAAGTATTTATTGATATGCTGATGAAATATCAGCTTCATTGTTCGCTGATCTCTGCTTGCGAAAGAATAACGTTTGCACTTTCTCTGACGATGCTGGACAAACGGTTGTAAAAATCTCCTATCTGGTAATCGAGACAAGGAGAATTACAGACATCTCGTCTCGTTATGGAATACCAAAAATTCCGATATCTTGATCGAATATTCGTCGTTTGGGTCGCCTTAGCCATCTGGACTCTCCTGGTAGGACACGCTGGAGGAGTGGCACATGAGTCGTAAGCGATCGAGTCTCTGAATCATGAGTCAATTCGTTTCTAAAGAATAGAGTTCATTCGCTTATTAATTTCATTTATTCAGAAGACGTATATATAATATAGTGACCCTCTCAGATATACTCAGAGGGGTTCCAGCTTCGCTTCCTCCGGCGAATGATCAGAGCCATTGTTAGCCTAATGTGCTCGTCGGTATGCATAACGTTTTACCTTTTAATTTTAAATGGAACAGGCACCTGCAACAGTAGAAAAACAAGCACCTGATAACAGCAGAAAAACAAAGTCAAAGCTTTTTAAGTTGCTGTAAGGCATTTATTGACAAAGCATCAACACCATAATATCACAATGACAGCAGTCAGTACAAACTCAAAACTTCCAGCAGATGATGCAAATGTGAAAAGGTCAATCGAAAAAGGTCATATGGACGATCCTTTTCTGGATAGTTAAGTTATATCGTATAGTATCGTATATAATAATTTATACAGCGCCTCTCGCAGAATAGGCTAACTATTCAGAGGCGCTCAATAGCTAGGTTCAATAGGTAAAGCTATAGCTATAATAGGTTAGGTTATAGGCTAGGTTGATAGTTAGTTAATTGCTAGTTAGCTAGTTGCTGCAGTTAGCCCCCATAATTTCTGTTAACCTGAAGGATCATATTAAATACCTCGGGAAAATGTTAATAAAAATGATTACAATAAATTGTGACAGGCAATACTGCGAAGTCTCTCGTCCGACGGAGAAGTTCGTAACCGCGAAGTGTGGAGACATCGTGACGCAAGCGATCGCCGGATACAGCGTCGACAAGACACAGTTCAAGGAATACGACGACACGGTTCTGCAGAGTCTAATGAACAAATGGATCAGCCAACCGGAAAGAAGTCCCCCTTGCAAGTTTAAAAAGTAAGAAGCTGCAAAACATCTGCATAATTAATTCGATCTTCTTCTTCTTGTTTACTGTTTAACGACCACTGTGTGGTAACAAAGACCATCAGCGTCGCCCTCCTCCTTTAACCAGGCTTGGGACTGGCACTGTCAAAAAACGAACAGTGACGCAGTTAATTCAATCGGACTCGTGTTACAGTACCGTACGTGGTCAAACTGTGGCGCCGTCTGGCGAATAACATTTTATTAATGTACACGTATGTATTGTATTGTATTGTATTGTATCTATCAATTTATATAGCGCCTCTCGCAGTTCACACCAATCAGAGGCAGTGATACGCATAGAACAGGCGAATTTAATCGCCATCTCGCGAATTATGACAAAGCAATTTCGTTGCACAGTCGTCTGAGGTTTGTTTATCTGGCAAATAAGAGGACAGGGAGAGGGATAAGAATTAGGTAAATAATTATGGGGAAAGGAGAAGGATGGGAAGGAGGTGAGGTGAGAAGGAAGGTAGGCTGAAGCTATAGAAAATGGGAGGGAAAATGATAGGAGAGAGAGGGAAGAGGCAGAGCAGGGAGAGATAGGGAGCTGGAGTCGGGGAAAAACGATGAAGGGACATTTTGCTGAAATATATCGCAGATGTTCTAGCCGCGATAGTCTAGCATAAGCGTCACTTTAAAACTCTATGACGAGATATTCCAAGATATTTCTTATACTGGCTGTCAGATTTTACGAAGTCTTGAGACATTTGGATTGTTTTTAACTCGTATAGGTCATCGGTAAGTGGAGAAGGTCCTAATGGAGCCACATAATCCAATCGGGAAACTTATAATAGCCCCGTAATTGTAATGTATAGGCAACTGTACAATCGCTGTTCGCGTAGATGTACATTGTACAGACATCTATATTAATATAGGCTAATAACCCTATTTTTAGGGTCAAGAGTAATGGTAGCACTCTGACACGAAGAGGCAACGGACGCGGGATCACATCGCGCTATCCGCCCTAAGGTCGACTCAGCATTTTCATTCGCCAGATGGCGTTGAAATATGAGTAGTAGGACGTGATGGGCGCATTGCATGGCTGCCAAACAGTTAAATTCGACTCCTGTAATAATTTGTGATCATCCGTTCATACTACGAATATTATTATTGTTATCATACTGCGTGCTTGTCAGTTTGAAAATATTAAACGAAGCTTATTACTATTATTAGCCTATTATTATTATTTGCTATAATTATGGCCTACAGATTAACGCAATTAGCTGTGTATTTAATTATGTTACTTGCACTTTATAAATCTTCTTCGTTTGATGATGATGATGATGATTATGATGATGATGATGATACTACTACTACTACTACTACTACTACTACTACTACTACTACTACTACTACTACTACTAATACTACTACTACTACTACTACTACTACTACTACTACTACTACTACTACTATACTACTACTACTACTACTACTGACTACTACTACTACTAATACTACTACTACTACTACTACTACTACTACTACTACTACTACTACTACTAATAATAATAATAATAATAATAATAATAATAATAATAATAATAATAATAATAATAATAATAATAATAATAATAATAATAATAATAATAATAATAATAGCATACATGAAAAGTGATATTTGATTTTTAGAACGCAGGTTGAAAAAGTGAAAGGCTGCTGTTCAGGTTACACAGGTGACCTGTGCAATCAACGTAAGCCAAACTTCTCTCTACAGATACATTCTGAGCATGATATATTTGAATTTTAGACCACAGTTTGTAGTTAGGAGTACTTGTGCTTGCATGTTAAGTTAAAATGAGAGAAATACAAAATATGAAAGTAGGCCTAGGAAAGAGAGGAAGGTGAGATTGGTGAGAGGGGATAGGGCAAGAAACAGACATTTAAACAGAGATAGAGAGTGAAAGAGTAAGAGAGACCGCAAGAGACAGAGGGAGAGCAAAGAAGAAGAAGAAGAAGAATGTCAAGAAGAAGAATGCGAATAAGAACAAGAGGAAATGAAAGAACTGGAAGAAGAATAAGAAGCCGAGATTTGTGCGATAGAAGAGGAGAAGAGAGAGGGAGAGAGAGAGAGAGAGAGAGAGAGAGAGAGAGAGACAGAGACAGGAGACAGAGACAGAGACAGAGACAGAGAGAGAGACAGAGACAGAGACAGAGAGACAGAGACAGAGGGAGAGCAGACAGAAGAGACAGAGAATACAGAGAAGAGGGACAGAGAATAGACAGAGAGACAGACAGAGAGACAGAGAGAGACAGAGAGAGAGAGAGACAGAGAGAGAGAGACAGACGAGAGGAAAGCTTGTACTTGTGCATTTAAGTCACCTGATTTGTAATTCTGAGGGACAATATTGGAAAAGGTTGAGACAATTTTGGACAACGTTGAAAAAGTTGGGTAGCGTTGGAACAACATTGGACGAATACGGAATTGGGCACAGGTGTTTAAAAACACATATCGGAGAAAAATATCGGAGAGAAAGAACTTGAGGAGAAATTTCAACCCTCGCCCTCTCACCCATATACCCTACATCCACCACACTACATCCCTACACCCTGTCCTCTGCAGTCTTCCAATCGAGTCTCAGACGGAATCCACCGTATTATATCCGCTCCACTGATTTCTTCTCTCCCTGGTCTTCTGGCCACCGGACTTGAACCTCCACTTGGGGCATCTATGGAAACCCCTCTGACATGACGCAGCACTCGTGAATCAGAGTTGGTGCCCAGCGCTTGGCTTTTAAGCAGCGCTTTAAAAATTTCGAGATTAATGAAGTGAACTGCTAGACAGCTGCTCGTTGCATTACACAGGCAATCGCGAAGTATATACAGTAGGCTTTATACAGCGCCAATTTCTTCAGCCTCGACTGACTCCGGCTTTATATAAATCCTATTATCACTACTACTACTGCTGCTGCTGCTGCTGCTGCTGCTGCTACTATCACTACTACTACTTACTACTACTGCTACTGCTGCTGCTGCTACTGCTGCTGGTACTGCTACTAATACTACTACTACTACTACTACTACTACTACTACTACTACTACTACTACTACTACTACTACTACTGCTACTGCTGCTACTGCTGCTGCTGCTGCTACTACTACTACTACTACTACTACTACTACTACTACTACTACTGCTGCTGCTATTGTTGCTTGCCCACTACTACTCGTCCTGCTGAGCCGTACGTGTGTATGTTTCTATACAGCCATCTGTTCGACCAACTGTTCGAACGGCGGAGTTTGTATCGAACCGAACAAATGTCATTGTATTGAGCCATACTTTGGCCTCTCGTGTCATGAAAACAAAGATGGTGAGAGGTTTAGATTATGCGTCCATAGGTCAATAATATCTTATGCGTCTACTTGTTATCCTCGTATACAGACAAAGCCGATCGGTTTCTACTTTCTAGAAGAAATGGTCTCTGAACCTAGTTAGCGAGGATTATGATCATAGTCTTCATTAATAACTTCATCATCATCATCATCATCATCGTATCATCATCATCATCAGCAACAGCAACAATATCATCATCATCATCATCATCACCACCACCACCACCACCACCACCAAAGTCCACCATCGTCATCGTCATTATTGTCATCTTCACTGTCTTCGTCATCATCATCAAGACAGCAATCCTCCTCCTCATCCTCGTCATCGGCGTCCTCCTCCTCTTGATCATTATAGTCATCATCATCACCATCGTCATGGTCATCATCATAATCATCATATATGGTTCTTTTAAATTAACCTGAAGTCGCTGTCGTTCTAATCACTTAGGTAGTTATATCTGCAGCGCTTGCTTAGTGCACTCTTATTAGCAAAAGACGCTACATGAAGTTTCCTCACACGTAGATACACATAGATGCATAATAATTGTTCAGTTGTAATTTCTCAGCAATAACACCGACTCTTCAGTACTGTTATCGGTCGTCCGGGTGTGATGGAGCTCTGGCGAAGAACTTTCCAGATGTGGTCGAGAAGACCGAGTGTTGTGCCGCCTCAGATGGATTCGCCTGGGGCGAGTGCGGAGCAACCTGCAGTCTGTGTCCTGGCAAAGGAGGATCTGGACAACCAGATGAATATACACCAGACAAACCACATGGTAAGAAGTGATGCATACATGTATGACCATGCACAGTCATCCTCCATGCATCTTGTCTCTGTTAAAATGATTTATTAAGGCCACAAACTTAGTCCTACTGTCAGCGGCTCTGAACCTGTGGGTCGCGACCCCCACGGGGGTCGCCTTACAATTTGCCAGAGGTCGGCTGGGACCTTCGGAAATTTGTAAAGAAAATTGTCACTGACAATTTGTCAGCGTAACTTCTTGATATAAAATTAGACAGTTTTGCTGATTAATGATTGATTATGCTAAATATGCATGATGAGTATGGATCATCAAACGGTGAGAGGTGAAATGCGTCGTAATGATGAAGGGGAGTAGGCCTAACCCAATAAATTTTATTGTTGGGGGTCGCCACAACTTTGGAAATAGTATCAATGGGTCTCAACACTAAAAAGGTTGAGAACCGCTGTCCTACATATATAGTCACTCGCTTGCTTGCTCACTTGCTCACTCGCACACTCCATGTGGCGTTCTTTAAAGTTGTCCTTGCTTTAGATGTCACTGAACAATAAAACCTACTACGTGCAAGATCTGAAGGCCTCACCAGGAACCACAAAACTAAATAAAATAAAATATTTAAAATCAAATCAAATAATAACAATAAGATAAATAGGCCTTAGTCATTGGTCATGAGCATTATCGTCATCATCGTCAGCGTCATAAGCATGATCATCATAATCATTGTCACCACCGCCATAGTCGACTCCCCACCAGCACCAACACCACCAACATCATCATCATCTCGAGTTTCGTCGTTGTCTGAGTTGATCAAGCATTATAAATTGATTAAGCATTATTAATTGATTAATCATGATTAATTGATTGGGCATGATTAATCGATTAAGCATATTTAATTGATTAAGCATGATTAATTTATAAGGCATTCTTAATTGATTAATCATTATTACTTGATTAAGATTGATAGATTGATTGGCAATGATTAACTGTAGTCGTCTTCAATCCGGGTAACCTTCCGTTCCGGACGTGCATGGGCAACGGCCCCAACTACTACCGGACCCTCGATGGTCTTGAGTTTCTCTTTCCCGGTCGATGTAAGTACACGGTCTTCAGCGATGGTCTACGCTCTGTCGTCGTCCTAATGGTCAACTGCCACTCCTACGCACACTGCAAAAAGGTCAGCTTCTTAACCCTAGGGCTACCAAGCTTTTTTGTAGCACTGGCTACCAAGGGGGTGGTTACCACCCCCCTGGATTTCGTGTTTGGTTTCACATATCATAACTTGTAATATAGCAATGGATTCAGCATTCATTTCTGCACAGAATGGTATATTTAGTTGTACATTATGTGAATGCACCTCGAAATTACATCACTTTTAACAATGGAACCCATTAATTAGCAATATTTTAGATTATTGCGTACATTTTGTACTTTTTTGATAAACAAATATAAGATTATGTGTGTTTTGAAACTAATCTATGTATAAAAGATACACACAATCATCCCTACACATGTTTATATAGTATAAATGTACATTCATACATATATATCCATACATATATATCGGTTTACGTTGTAATGCTGTATTCATCCATTTTCACACAGATTACGCGTATTATTATTTATTTTGATCACTTCCGGTATTCAAAAGACAAAGATGTAGGCATGCAAATGAAGCCCTTCATTCCCTCTAACGAATGGTATCTTTGTTTCTCTTCCAGGAAGACAAATGAATACGCTACAGACAAAAACCAAGGGGGGAGTGCTTCCATTCAGCAATTTTTCACGCATATTACGCGTATTATTATTTAGTTTGAGCACTTCCGGTTGTCTCAGGTCAACTCTGTGACCATAGAAATGTAGCCCCACATTCCCTCTATAGAATGGTATAATTTGTGTCTCTTAATATTAAATGACGGATAAGATATAGTCGAAAATCTAGGGGGTAGTATCCACCCCCTGGTGCCTCGGGTATATTGGGTATAACTTTTGAACGGTGTGAGATATCATCTCACATTTTACCTCAAAACGTGTGTAAATGAACCCCTACAGCTACCTAAAAGGTCAAATTTTTATTCCATACGGAAAAAGTTTGAGATGAAAAAAACCTAGGGGGGGCCAACCACCCCCCTTGGTAGCCCGAGGGTTAACATAACATTTTATAACATGACACATGATAATATAATTATAGCATGACACAACATGGC
This sequence comes from Aporrectodea caliginosa, assembly GCA_020284085.1. Lineage (NCBI taxonomy): Eukaryota > Metazoa > Annelida > Clitellata > Crassiclitellata > Lumbricidae > Aporrectodea > Aporrectodea caliginosa. The sequence continues at coordinate 1,002,303 of JACEVL010000005.1, read as the reverse complement.
ATGACGTAACGTAACAATAGTAACCGCGGGAGCGCCGAAGGTGATCGGTTGCTTTCGGCACCCTCTTTAGTCCTCATGCCAACAATTTAAAGCTTTGCTCCCCTCTACAAAAATTCCTTCGGACGCCCATGACTGCTAGCCTAGTAACCTTAATTTTTAGTCTTTACGTGCAATAGCGAGGCATATTTATATATAGACGCGGTACTGATAGGCCTACCTACTGCAAAAGTGATTTTTAATAGAAACGGAATTAATTAAATAGATAGTTATTGTCTTAATCGGAGTAACTTGAACAATAAGTGAAACGATTTCAACAGGTGCATACAATCCGTTTGAACAATCACGATACCGTTACAGCCGCTGGCGATAACATCACTGTCAACGGACATCACGTGACGGTTACAGAGAGCGGAGGATACGCCACTGGAGGTATACGTCACTATTCCGGACACGATAGCCAATTGGTTAGAGAGCATGCCTTGTAACGCGAAGAGCACGGGTTCGAGTCTCTCCTCAGATGGTTACTGTGTAGGGACCTTGAGCAGGTCCTTAACGCACAATAGCTCAGCGCCATCGATTGATGTTTAGTTATATATATTACTCTGCCTATCTTTATCTTACTTTACAAGTTTACATTTATGTAACTTGACCTTACCTTACTAAGACAACCGTAATCGTAATATCTAGAAACTTCTACAGCGCCCAAAAGCAAAGTTGATCCAAAGACGGCTATGGCGGATGGTGTTTATAGAGTTGAAACGGCGAGGGAGGTGAAGAAGAGGAATCGGGAACGATTTGTGAAAGGAATCGGGATTTCTGACGCTTACACCTGCTTGAAATGTTTTAAGCATTGGCGAAACATTACATTAACTGGCACAGGCTCCTACCCTCTAGAAGTAAAATAATGTGTTCAAAAGAGCTTCAACATGTAGACTAAGCACAACTTTCATCCATGCCGTTAAATGACTTACAAACTGCCCAGCCAGATCTTCGATTATGTTATATTACAATGGAAAATTCGTCGGCATTTGTGAACTTCCTAAACAGGAAGTACTGTTACTGAATGCCGTGCGTGTTACTTTTCGCAGCCGTTCATATCGAGAAGCGTGGACTATATTACTACTTGGAGTACGGTAGTTTCCGGTTTCGCTGGAACAACGGCAGCACGTGGTTTCTCACCCTTGAGGACGACATTTACAAGAACCGCAGATCTCCCGTCAAAGGCATCTGTGGAAACTTCGATGGAGTTGCCACAAGTAGGCAGCGCTCCTGATAGTTCTGTTTCCCTCTGTCTCTGTCTATGTCTCTGTCTGTCTCTGTGTGTCTCTGTGTGTCTCTGTCTGTCTGTCTGTCTGTCTCTCTCTGTCTCTCTCTGTCTCTGTCTCTGTCTCTGTCTCGGTCTCTCTGTCTCTGTCTCTGGCTCTGTCTCTCTGTGTGTCTGTCTGTCTCTCTGTCTGTATGTCTGTCTGTCTGTCTGTCTCTCTCTGTCTCTCTCTCTGTCTCTCTCTCTGTCTCTGTCTCTCTCTCTCTCTCTCTCTGTCTCTCTCTCTCTCTCTCTCTCTCTCTCTCTCTCTCTCTCTCTCTCTCTCTCTCTCTCTCTCTCTCTCTCTCTCTCTCTCTCTCTCTCTCTCTCTCTCTCTCTCTCGGTTTTTTATTGGACTTGTTCGAATTTTTACATTTTAGTTCTTTATAACAGTAAGTTTAATGCATTTATTGCGGGGGTTGAACCCGTAAAACCACCACCCCTCAATGCACCCATGAAAGGGAGCTACAGGATATTGCACCGAAAGGACATTAAAATTTTGCCGAACGAACTAAAGCATAGATAGGCCTACTCTTCTCGGGAACCCAGCCGCTGCCGTTTTAGGGTGATACCAGTCCCAAGCATGAGTAAACGAGGAGAGCGACGTTAATCATGTACTGTGCTACGACACAGCATCGTTAAACAGAATCTAGCCATCAACCTTCGCAAGAGAGGATAATTATAGGCCGTAGTATAATGCATTATAGACGTGTAAACCTAAATTAAACAATATTTTTTTTTATTTGGATATAGCCTATAATGTCAGATTATACGTATTAAGACATTTAAGACATTTAAGACATTAAGACATTTGGAAGGCTACTTAGAACTGGTGAGGAAACACCAACCACATTCACAGTGACTTTGATTGCACAAAAAGAGAACGTTTTTAAACTCTACTATTAATAACTAGATGTTCGCCCGTCCTAAGACGGTTAAGTTTAGGGAGCTCACACGCTTCACTTAAAATCGCATGACCTGCGGCCCGCGGGCCCATACAGGGCAATAGACTATCGTGCAGCGCAAAAATTTTATCACAACACGGCAATTTGAACCTACGGCGACGGTTTAAAGCCCTTCCTTTTCCCTCTTAATCACCTTCCTTTCTCCTTCACCCACACTGCCCTGCACTGCTCTTTCCCACCCCTCTCCCCAACCCCTCCACCTCCCACTCCCCTTCCATCCATCCCTTCCCTCCTCCTCTCCTCATTCCCCTCCAAATCCCTCTCCCGCCCTCCATCTCTCTCCGTACCTCCAACCCTGTATAATAGCTATGTTCCGTCCGTCCGTTGTTGAGAAATATTGTCTTGCTATGACGTTTTCTGTGTGTGACGTCACAGTAATAATATTGTGACGTCACAAAAAACTTCAGCGTTACACTTCAGACGCACGATTCAGATGCACGCATAGAGATTTCTGTTCTATTATATTATTAATTAATATTTCGTAATCAATACACAAATACTTGATAAATAAAACGGTGAGTCAGAGAATAAAAGGCCTAAACCATAGTTTTACTACATCAGACGAGTTGCCATTCTTTCTAGATGATCTGCAGAAGCCGAGCGGAGAACAGGCGGCCAACCCCATCGAATTCGGGAATTCCTGGAAAGTCTTCAACGAAGACGCCCAAGTAACAATGGGACATTTCCCACCATCTCACTTCGTCTATAATTGTTTAACGAAATACAATACAAAACAATACAATTAACTGTGTTTGATATTGCTCACCTTCTAAAGTTGAGAATTGCACACACGACCATAATATGACAGAGCATCGATGGCGCAGAGCAATTGTGAATGAAGGTCTTGCTGAAGGTCATTACACAGTAATCCTCTGAGTGGAGATTCGAAACTGTACTCTGCGTTACAGGCCGACCGCTCTAACTAATCGGCCACCGTTCTCCTTGTGAAGGTGAGGAAAGTTGACATCGACCTTACATTACTTGACCTGACCTCAATTCTTAACCCTACCTTCTTTCAACCGTCTTAAAATTATCTCTGATGATTCCCACTGAACCTTGAAACTTCTGTCTAATTCTGTGATGTATGTTTCAGTGTCCGGACGCTTCTGGCTACAAATATCCGTGCAGCAATAAAGATTCGGAGAACGCAGCTATCAAAGACTGTGGGGCTCTTAAGAGGGGCGCCTTCAGAACCTGTCACGATGCGGTAGATTTCTTATTACTACCTTCTAATAATTAATGTGGACCTACTTACTATATGGAGAGGGGTTTGAAAGCTAGGCTAATCAAGTATGTGACAGTACGGTCACGCTGCAATTAAAGGAGAGCTGTAAATGCCAGGTGTATAACAGCCGAGCGATTACAGCGCCTAACTTTTTGTTATTTATTTATGTACCGGGTATTTACTTGCTTATTCTGTTAGTATATATAGGCTATAGCGCCACACCTTTAAGCAGTGGCCCCAGCCAAAATGACGTTAAAATGTCATTACAATAAGCAAACTAGAAGTCATCAGGAGCGGGCCCTCGCACACACGTGGAACCCAACCAATGGATTCCCATCCAAAGTTGACAGGGCAATGTTAACTGATAGTGCGTGTGTGTGTGTTAGGTGGACGTGAGCCATTACTACATCCGTTGTATCAGTGACTACTGTGAGGCGTTGGAATCTCCGCTGGGCCTGACATACGGCGAGGGAGAGAAGATGAACAGCAATGTGAAGGAGGCGCTCTGTCTCACACTCACCGCTTACAGCCAGGCGTGCGCCTCACAGCACATCTTCTTCGAATGGAGATGTCCAGAATTATGCCGTAGGAAACGCAATTCTTCACTTGATCGATTCTTTTAATTGTGAACTATTTCCCTATTTACTTTAGCCACACTAAAGTAACTGTAAATGTAAATGTTTTCCTATAGCGACCTTATGGTCTTGACACTTAGGCCCTAACATATTTCAAAGAATTTATCGGGTGATATCATTCGCCACCGCTGCCCGGTGAATGATTATTCCCCGGTGACACATATGGTTGCTATATAAAAAAGGTTTATAACATCAGGGAAGACTTGTACCAGCATAAGGTCTCAGTGTACGGACCGTGCTATCTGAACATTTATGGTTAACTAATGAGACCTTTGTTTAGCGGAAATGCGAAATGGCCTGGATTCACACAGGCTGGAGTTATACACCCTGGAGATACACACCCTGGAGACACTCAACCTGGAGACATACAGCCTGGAGATGCATACAGCATGGAGACAAACACCCTGGAGACACACACTGGAGACACACAGCTTGAAGTCACACCCCTGGAGACACCACACTCTAGAGACACAGCCTGGAGACACTCAGCCTCGAGACGAGCTCAAGTCCACTTCGACTGGAATTTGCTGCAGAGAGGGCACACCACTGATGCTTATGATACTTACTCTGTTTGCTTATTGTGTCATATAACATAACGGACGCGCTTTTTTGTTACGACAGCGGCTGAATGTCCCTCTGGAACTCAGTACGTCGAATGCATGCCCCGTTGTGTCCGTACCTGCAACAACCTGTACAGCATTCTTCCGGATTCCTGCGACACGGTCGAGTGCTATCCTGGCTGCGTCTGTCCGCAGGGACACTTCCTTCACGACGGCAAGTGTCTGGAGCCGGCGGCATGCCCCTGCCAGTACCAGGGTCAGTTCTACGAACCAGGAAAGCTGATCAACATCGGATGCAACAAATGGTGAGCTAGGGCCCTGCCCCTGCCAGTGTATACAAGGGCATTCGATGGGATCCATATGGGCTATACACGAGTATCATATCGGAACATAGGTCCCATGTGGGCTCCGTGTAGGGTGTCGATTTGATTTTGTCCAAGCTCCTGTAAATTCTGTTTCCATGGACCGGGTTCCCTTTGGGCGTCATCAAAGTTACGATTACGATTAGGCCCTATGTATCGTTTGTAGGGAAGGGCCAATTCACTATCTCCCATCGAAAGCAAGTCTACTCCTTTACTCTTCCCTCTTCCACTCTGCCTCCAGTTCATAGGTTTCCTGTTGTTTCTCAACTATCAGTGTATAGTGCATAGCTACAATTCAGATGTATTGTGTACTGTATTGTAATAAAATGCAGTCTTGCCATATATATTGTTCGTGGGATTTGCTCTCAGTCGAAAAATAATGTGGAATCCAATTTTTAAAGACCCTAGTTCACCACAGACTAAAGAAGTCCAATTTTCTACCTAACAATAGTACTTATTTACTGATTTATGGATCTATTTATTTACTGCACTTATTGCTTGCTCAAGGTCAGTTAATATGAATCTGAGATGCAAAGCAAGTGTGAGAAAAAGTTGTTCAGAGTTGTCATTTGGAGTCTATGCAGCAGGTTCCGAAAATGCAATTGTTGAATGTCCTATCAAACAAACACCCTTAGCAGTACTGATACTAATATCATTGCTTTCCATTTTCCTATAAATATTCAGTACTTTTACTAAACCTGAGTAATTCTTGTCTCGCATCTGAGCAGAGACCACTGCTAATTTTATGACAAGAACTTTCATTTGAAATTTATATAGCGTCCCTTCAAGGTCTCTACTCAGATGCGAGACCTTGAAGGGGTGCTATATAAATTTCAAATGAAAGTTCTTGTCATAAATTAGCAGTGGTTGATTTTACAAAATTTGCACATTTCTAACATATCCAAACCTTGTCTTAGTTCTGTGTTTGTGACAAAACTCCAGCATAATTTTGTACTTGACTTCTTGCCCAATTTGATTACAGTACTTGCGACAGTGGACGATGGGAATGCTCAGATGACATCTGCTCGAAGACGTGTGCAGTTCTAGGATTTCAACACTTTGAGACGTTCGATGGAATGCGATATGAATTTCATGGACCACCCTGTAACTACGTATTAGTGGAGGTAGGCCAACTGAATTTTATGGACCACCCTGTAGCAACATATTAGTGAAAGTACACCAAACGAATTTCATGGGCAACCCTGTAACTAAGTAGGCCGATTAGTGGAGGAAGGCCAAACAAATTTTATGGACCACCCTATTGCTACATCTTCAGCTATTCTTGACTTAACCCACCTGTTTACATCGATTAGATAATCATGTACCAGTATCTATGCAGTTTTTGAAAGGCATCAAACAAACATCATGTATTCAGACAAAAACATAGGTAAACAGTAGTTTTGCCACTGGCATTTAGCACCATAACAAGCATGTCCACGAAAATTTTATCCAATACCAGTGGTCTTAAACTGGGACAATAGGTGAATTTCAAATAACTGACCGAAAAACTATATCACAGTTTCTAATTTATTTACAAATGAACAGGTTTTCTTAATGTAGCATTAAGTACTTAACTAAGTACTTAATGAAGTACTTCAAGTACGTAGCTAAATGTTAAAAGTTCATTAAGAACTTGTTCTTCATAATTTCGTGATTTACAAAAACTTAGGCATCATCAGCATCATCCCAGTCTTCAAACTGTGACGCTGATTCGCATGCTAGAAGTTCCTCCCTTACTTCCGTCAGAATTTTTCCAAGTAAGTTCTTTCCTCTCCACTTTGATTGATCAGTGGCTGCACGATTCGAGGCCGCCATTCCAATTCCCCATTTGCGATCCCACGGACTCGCTTCCACAAGCACAGTGCCTCCAGTTTCAAATAATTTCTTCTTCAGATGTGGGTTCTGTTGGAACTACAATAATACATTTAATTAAATACATCAGCTTGTGCCAAATAAGCCTGTTAATGAATGTTTCAACTTTTCAATCAATCAGCAACATCAATTAATGTATCAACCCTTTTATGCAATCAGCCACATCAATTAAAATGCTCATCTAAATCAACCCCAACCTTTGAGGTACCTCAACTAATTTACTTACTTATTTAATTATTATTAGTTTAAAAATCAATCAAATAAGCAATCAATCCAGTTGCCTGCAATATTGGTCCACTTGCAAGTGATCAGCAAGTTACTTGCCATCATATCAAATAGGCAGCAGTGATGAAGGATCTCTCACCGATCAATTCACTAACAAATGAGCAGCATTGAGGCCATAATTATAGTCGCTGTATAAAAACGTATAGGGCCTATATCATCAGGGAAGACTTGTACCAGAATAAGCCAATGGATGGGGCCTCACCAAATGATAAAATTTTAACTTTGGATGCATTACACCCTAAGAACCAAAATTAATGGTTTTTACCTTAGCTATATTTCCTGCCTTGACGACAGATTCACACTTTGAATCCCAAAGACGTGGATCAAATGGCTTCACCTTACGTCCAAGTCTCTTCTGTACCACCGGACTCTGAGCCTTCATGATCTCCTTTGCAGTTACATGGTCATTGAATAACACTACCCAATGATAAAGTCAATATCAAAACAGTCATTCAACTTGAATATCAGAACACATCCTTATAATAAAAGTCATCCATGATGAACGATCCAGTGGGCGATATAATTTAATGAACAAGAATGACAAGACAATAATTGCAGACAGCAGAAAACTCTAAACTTCTTTAGTCATATTCAATGTGTCTGAGCATACAAACAGGCCAAAGCTGTCTCTTATCTACAATACTTTGGATGCATTTCGCACTTTGACCAAGATCCCGTAAGCAAGGTGATTAATCAACAAGAATTTCTTGAGTCATATATTCAATGTGTCTGAGAGAATAAACAGGCCAAGAACATAATGCAAACCATAACATTAATGCGACACAATACAGTAAATTTTACAGGTGGATGAAAAGTTTCAAAGAAATCAGTTACCCAAATAACCAAATAGCTGAACTGAATACAGTGAATAGTCTAGGCTCTAGCTATTAGTGACAACAGGCTATGAAACAATGATAGGAGAATTTGAAGACATAACATAACCACTAGTAAAACAAACTGCAGTTTGTCAAATTTGGCACAGCATAGGTTACAGTAACCATGTAAGAAAGATGGTTGCCAACAATTAATGCCTTATTACAGGAAAGTACAACTTAGGTAGTAAGTTTCTCACAGGCTTCCCAGTGCTTACTTTATCATCAAACCTTAAGATGTCACAAAGTATAATTATAGTAACCCGGCATAGTAACACTTCTAAAATGCTACCTGGCACATGAGATACTGCTAAAGTCAACCTTTACAAAGACACACCCAAGTATTATAGCAACCCTGTATTAGTAAAAGTTTTCTGAATGCTAATTGTCACATGAAGTACTGCAAAGTACTTAAGTCAATCCTTACAAAGACTCAACCTATAACTATGGTAACTCTGATTGAATAAGCTACTCACAGGCTTTCTGGTGCATCATGTATTGTTCTGCGGAGTTGTATCTAACACCTTCAAGCGAAAAGTTGCACAAGTGATGCTGACTGAAAGGAGACTCCTTCTGAAAGAAGAACGTGAACTTCTTTTTTGAACTGGAATCTACAAAACAAACAATCTCTCAATAAGGAAAAATTGTCATAGCTTCTCCATGAGGAATTGATTTGCACAACTGCTTAGCGCTATTAACAGATGACTGACTTCGGAAATAATCAAAAGAAGATGTCTTACTTTGGGCATATAATGAGGAACCAAGGTGAATGTCTAGAGAAAGAAATTATGCAAGGAACGGTACCGGGAGCAAGAGCAAGAGGGAAACCAAGGAAGAGGTGGATGGACAATGTGGGCGAATGGTTGGCATTATCAACGGAAAGGTTGCTGCGAGAAACCGAGGACAGGAGAGGATGGAGAAGAATCGTCTACAATGCGACCAACCCTCGTATCGAGGATGGTTGAAGAGAGAGAGAGAGAGACTTTGGAAATAACCGCAAAATAAATACACAAGTATCAGCAATTAACTGAATTGCTTCACTGCCTCATATGATTTAGAATAATATATTCTATGTACCCTGTTTTGCTTTGCTCAAACTTGGCTAGCAGTGCCTCTGTGTCTACATCTTCAAGGGGTGCTATATAAATACTCTGACTGAATGAATAAATGAATGAATGTTATCGATATCAACTAATAAAGTAAATCTCATTGACAACAAGTTATAATGTGAGGCACAGAGGTTGATTTGAAATGTTAACGACTTGGTTGAGCGACTGCCTAGTACAAGGAATTTGTACCTCCCTATCACACTCAATTATGCAATATACCACTGAGCTAGTCCTTTACAAATTGCTTAGCACCATTAATGGATGCTTGCTGTTAGAAACTCGTAATTTGCTAACAAGAAAAGAAAAACTTACTAGTAACATTTGTCTCTTCTGTCTTTTTAGGAGTTTCTCTAGGAGTGTTTTTAGGAGTCTCTTTAGGAGCGTTTTTAGGAGTCTCTTTCGGAGTCACTTTAGGAGTCTTTTTAGGGGATAAGAACTTCTTAATTGAAGCTAGTGACAAACAAAAGATCAATTAAAATTTAGAAAAAAATGACAAAATAAATACTAACACAGATACTAATGCATGGTTCTCCAAGGAGTGAGAATAGTTTTCGGCCATTCTCATTCTTTACTAGCTAGTCCAACTCTTTGCAGCGCTAACTAACTCTTCCTCCCCTATGTCCCCTTGATATAAAATAACTCCTCTCATTCAATTCTTGGCTTATATATAAATTCTTTTTATTGTCTGAATGTATTAAGCTTGCCATGTACAGTGCTGTGCGTTTGCTAGTGCTTCTCATTAAAGAATATACTTACTTACTCTCCCATAACTGTTCGGCGCATTCTACGATTTCATATTAATCTCGGCTCTGTATGATCTATTTAAACCCGTTTAACAATCATAAACTGTCTCCTCACCTGTCTAGACTGGCCTTTTTGACAAGATGCTTATATTTTAAATCTTAAGCAAAAACTGACATCTCTTACCAAATAATAAGAGCTAAAATCGCAACAAGTAAAGGCTAATAAAACGAAGTAGGCCTAGTCGTTATAGACTATCAGACTTCTACTTACTGGACACCGAACCCTGGCCTACAGTAACTCTTCTGCCAGCCATCACTGTCGACTTCTCTCTGCTTCTGAAGCAGAGCAGTTTTAGATTAAGTTATATTTTTACAGTTTTAGCGTAATAACTGGCTTTACAAATTGAAGATTTTCGTATCTTCTTATTATGAAGCAATCAACGCCGTTCACGGGAAATACCAGCTATAAATAGTAACTATGGAAATACCCACTATTGTTTTCCACCTCTTCGTGAATCACAGTAGGCCTAGGCCTACAGTAACTGTTTACAGTGTTTACGACACCTATGTCCTCATCAAAACCGTGAAATTCCACGTTGCGACCTTCTCACTAGAAAGGGATTCATTACCAGGATGCTTTACACTTAGTAACATGTGTTATAACTTTACTTTTCATCATTATTAGGCCTATTACTATACATTATTATTATTACTTCTATGTGTTATTTTGCATTCTATTTCCATGTCCATTGTCCCATTGTGCGTTTGCTACTGGAGTAATAAACGCTATACTTACTTACTTTATAAATAGTGAAAGCTTTTTACTTATTTACTTAGGGAATGGGTTTAGGGTAATGGTAACGTTCTGCCAAAAATAGCAGAAGATTATCACGGACGCGGGTTCGATATCCGGAACCCTCCCAAAGGTCGACTAAGCTTTTATTCGTCAGATGGCGCTGGTAAAATGAGCAGCAGGGCAGATGGGCGCCTTGCATGGCTGTCGTACAGTTAAATTCAACTCCTATGATAACTTGTGATCATCCGTTCATACTATGACTTGTACTCATACTGCGTTGTACTCTTATTGCGTTTCTGTCAGTTTGAATTAATAAATGAAAATTAAGTATATTGCTATTACACTGGACAACAAATTTTAACTTTTTTTTTGTTGCCTAAAAAACTTTAGCTGTTCTATATAGATTTTGGCACGCTGAATCCAGTGGTGTTCTCAGAATTTTTGTATCACGTCAGGTTTTTGAGAAAAATGGTTTGCAAGATTTTAAAAGAAATTTACTTAGTGCATAGATTTCACTATGGACAACAAATTTTAACTTTTTTTACTTCCTAAAAACTTTAGCTGTTCTATATAGATTTTGGCACGCTGAATCCAGTGGTGTTCTCGGAATATTTGTACCACGTAAGGTTTTTGAGAAAAATAGTTTGCAAGATTTTAAAAGAAATGCCCAGAAATTTACTTTTAGTGCATAGATTTCACTGGACAACAAATTTTAACTTTTTTTGCTTCCTAAAACACTTTAGCTGTTGTATATAGATGTTGGCACGCTGAATCCAATGGTGTTCTCAGAATTTGTGTATCACGTAAGGTTTTTGAGAAAAATGGTTTTCAAGATTCTAAAAGAAATGCCCAAAAATTTACTTAGTGCATAGATTTCACTGGACAACAAATTTTAACTTTTTTGTTGCCTAAAATACTTTAGCTGTTCTATATAGATTTTGGCACGCTGAATCCAGTGGTGTTCTCAGATTTTGTATCACGTCAGGTTTTTGAGAAAAGCGACTGTCAGTTCTCTAAGTAACAGTACATTGTAAATCTATGCACTAAGTAAATTTCTGGGCATTTCTTTTAAAATCTTGCAAACCATTTTTCTCAAAAACCTGACGTGATACAAAAATTCTGAGAACACCACTGGATTCAGCGTGCCAAAATCTATATAGAACAGCTAAAGTTTTTAGGAAGTAAAAAAAGTTAAAATTTGTTGTCCATAGTGAAATCTATGCACTAAGTAAATTTCTTTTAAAATCTTGCAAACCATTTTTCTCAAAAACCTGACCTGATACAAAAATTCTGAGAACACCACTGGATTCAGCGTGCCAAAATCTATATAGAACAGCTAAAGTTTTTTAGGCAACAAAAAAAAAGTTAAAATTTGTTGTCCAGTGTTATTATCACTTTGTACCCAAGTAGGCCTAGGCGTACAGTTAACAGTGTCACAAATATTTTTCCCATTTAAATCAATACAACGAGTTATTTAGCATTAAAGTAGGGTGGAGTGGGGCAAAAGGCCTAGGTGGGGTGAAACGCCTAGGGCCTTCGTAGAGCCTCTGCAGTATTTAAGCGCTATAAAATTATACATAATATGCTGGCGCCATCTGAAGTTACCTTCTGATATCGAGTTTGTGTATTTCGTTTCGCGGTAAGTGAAAATATTTCATTTCTTAATTATTTGGACACTTTTGCTAAATGTTGCGACCTCACAGTTTGACGATTTGCGAAAGCAAGTGGTATGCGATTCGATATAGTTATGGGCAGACAGACAGAGCTCGCAACGACGTTTTCAATTATATCTTGATGTATTAGCGATATTGCAGGATAACGACACTGTAAATATTTTCGATAAATCGGGGGTTTTGGGGTAACACGCCCACCCTCTATATGGGGTGAAACGCCCATGGTGGGCGTTTTACCCCGCAACGACCCACGTGTAAAGTAGGCTTGTTGCTAAATTCTTGTTCGCTTGCTTGCTATTGTGATAATCGTTTTGGTAGGGTATGGTAAATGAGTCTGCAATGAATTGTTTTTAGATTACATCATGGTACGTGTCTACAAGCGAAAGTCGGAAAGAGGAGAGTATGGTGAAGAGAGACTTGCTACAGCATTGGAAGCCCCTAGTCAGGGCATGCCTCTCATTCAAGCGAGTAGGGAGATGGGCATACCCGCGCGAACCTTGCGCCGACATCGTGACCACCATACCACGATGCCAGGTGTGTTGAAGTTGGGATGCCATACGCCAGTACTATCTGTTGCCCTTGAATCTGAACTTTGCAATCATATAAAATATATGGAAAAGGCTTTGTACGGTCTCACTCCAAGAGATGTCAGACGTCTTGCTTTTGACATGGCCGAGGCAGCAGGCATCAATCATAGGTTCTGTAGGAAAAGTCAGATGGCTGGGAAGGACTGGCTCTCTGGGTTCTTCTCAAGATATCCAGATCTTTCAATACGTGCGCCACAGGGAACAAATCTATCGCGTGCAGTGGCTTTCAACAGACCTAAAGTCAAGCAATTCTTTGACGTCTACAGGCAACTACTTGTTGATGTTCCATGCACACCATCAAGAATCTGGAACATGGATGAAACTGGAATCACCAACGTGCAACGTCCAGGGAAAATCATCGCTACTAAGGGGCAGAGAACCGTTGGTAAAGTGACAAGTGGCGAGCGAGGCGCAACCGTTACAGTGATATGCGCAATGAGTGCGATTGGTGCATTTTTGCCACCAATGTTCATCTATCCACGAAAAAGGATGATTCCAGCTCTGCTCAATGGTGCACCACCACAATCTGTGGGATACACAAGTACAAGCGGATGGACAGATTCAGAGCTATTCATTAAATGGCTTCAGCATTTTGTCGGTTTCACTCGTGCATCCACAGACAATCCGCAAATTATAATACTTGATGGTCATCACAGCCACAAGACTCTGAGCGCTATCACTTTTTCACGTGAGAATGGTCTGCATCTTCTCACTCTTCCACCGCACTCCACCCACAAGATGCAGCCGCTTGATAGAAGCTATTTCAAGTCGCTCAAGAGCGGTTACAATGTTGCTGCCGATTCCTGGATGGTCTCCCATCCGGGAAAACGTATTTCATTCTACGACATGGCAGGCATATTTGGCACTGCATATTTGCGAACGGCTACACCCGAAAAGGCCGTCAATGGATTTAAGTGCAGTGGACTGTGGCCATTCGATCCAGAGGTGTTCACTGACGACGACTTCCAGGCAGCAACAGTTACCGAAGAGGCACTGCCGGTCCCTCCGACTCCCACCGTCGTTCAGCCGGTGACTGCTGATGCACCGTCGGTCCCTCCGACTCCCACCGTCGTTCAGCCGGTGACTGCTGATGCACCGTCGGTCCCTCCGACTCCCACCGTCGTTCAGCCGGTGACTGCTGATGCACCGTCGGTCCCTCCGACTCCCACCGTCGTTCAGCCGGTGACTGCTGATGCACAGGCTTCTGCTCAACTGAGTGATGCTGAACAAGGTAGGTAACTTATTACATTTAGTGTTGCTTAGCCATTTGATTATTAGGCCTATTGTATTCGTTTATTAGTAGAATGTGACGAGAACCCGCGCCTACATTTACATCAATGAAGTTGATGATTGGTAGTTAGTCAAGTTAGAATTAAATTATGAGAAACACAGTGAATATAAGTTTAGGCCTGGTGAACATTTTCCTTTTAATTTTAAGTTTCTAAGTAGGCCATAGGCCTACTTTTTATATTGAACTTGATGTACTCTGGCCTTCTACATAAATGGTTTTGTGGATGCGTGCAATTGCAGCTCGGAGACTGATCTTGGCAATATCACCTCGTCCGAAGATCTCTGGTGTACGCTCTCGAACACGTAAAGCTGAATCTGCAACGCTTTTAACAGGATCGCCATACAAGAATGAATTGGAAGACCAGTTGAAAGTCGCGGAAGCACGTTCTTCCGCCATTGCTTTCAAGGCCGCTGCGAAGAGTGCCGCTCTCATTAAGAGCCTGGAGTCAACGAAACAAAGGAAACGCAGTTCAAACGACGACCCACAGCCTTCGACGTCAACAACCGGACGGAAGAAAAGAGCGAAACTTCTTCCTAAAACCAAAACCGCAGCGGTGAGAAGTAAGAAGCGCAAAGCGACACACGATGATACCAGCAGTGAAGACGAGGAATGGCCATGCCTGATATGCGGCGAACCTTTCGCTAACAGCATGTCCCGTGAGAAATGGGTCCAGTGCCAACAGTGTGCGAAGTGGGCACATGAGGCTTGCACAGATGGTTATTCCTATTTCACCTGCCCAAACTGCGAGTCTGACTAGACTAGGCCTACTGCATTTTATAACTGTACTTGGTATATGATGCATGTCCATTCCTGATCTTGGTTACTCGATTCACCTGATTCTTGTTGCCAAGTGTTTTTTACTTCTGACTGCTGCGGCTGCTGTGATAGTCTATCGAGTGAGCTGTGTCTTGTGAGCTGGGACTTGCTACGAGAGATCTAATGGACATTATTGACAGTTTTTGTATTTTTGAATAGGCCTGGGACATTCTGCACGTATTCGGCTGTGCTTAGGTCACTTTCAGTGCATGTGTAGGCCTATTGGACTGTCTATTAAATCTTATGTGTTCTCATTTTTCA
This sequence comes from Aporrectodea caliginosa, assembly GCA_020284085.1. Taxonomy (NCBI): domain Eukaryota; kingdom Metazoa; phylum Annelida; class Clitellata; order Crassiclitellata; family Lumbricidae; genus Aporrectodea; species Aporrectodea caliginosa. The sequence goes on along the minus strand of JACEVL010000005.1, from coordinate 986,948 downwards.
GCATTATAACTAAAGTTACACAGTGCGGGGTAAAACGCCCACCCATGGGCTTTTTGCCTCACACGTGTGGGCCTTTTACCCCACCCACGGGGCAAGACGCCCTTTTTGGGTGTCGAGAGAAAATCATCCCCACACATTACTGATGCTGTAGATAGACATTATTATGGTACTTTTATACAGCAAAATGAATGATGTATCTACCTGCACATATTTCATAGTTATAGGGTAATAACTTTTTGAGATATGACAATTGACCTGAAAAGTGGGCCTTTTGCCCCACTCTACCCTAAGGCTTTAGACTCAGCATATCGAAGCTTCTATAGGCCTATAATTATAGACTGTATCTGAGCAGATAGGCCTAATAATTATAGGATCACTATAGGCTATAGATTATAGGCGCCGACTCTCTGATGCACCCAGAGAGAATGTTCAGTGGGTGCGTCGCACCCAGAAGAATTCGGACCTTAAATTCAAAGTTTTCACAAATGCCAAACATTGCATGATTTCACAGCCCGTGCATAAAATAATAATTACGGAAATAATTACACTGTGGTACGTAGGCCTAACCCTTGACAAGAAAACAAGTTTCTTTTTCCGGCAATGTAGAAAATAAAAAAATTCCCGGGGTAGAATTCATGCACCCAGAGACAAAGGCAAAAGTCGGCGCCTTTGATACATGTAGGTGCTTGGAATAAACGTATGAATGAGGATAGCTGTCTTTTCGAGCGGTTATGCCTCGTTATAGACTACCCATAACAAAATTCAGCCTAGTTCCACGGACATGTTACACTGCAGTCTGTGGTCTATCTTTTCAGCTGAACAGCAAGGCTGCTAGTAATCCGACGTTTCTTGGCAAAGGTGAGTTGACGGTGTCCTACCGTGTTGGTCGCTGCATCCCCAACCTCATGGTCAGCTGCACTGAGTCCGTGTCCATCATCTATCGAAGGGAAAAGGAAATCTTCGTTGTCGACATGGACAAGGACTTTGTCGTCAAGATCAACGGAGAGAAGCTGGCCGATCCGAAGCTGAAGCCCTTCGCCAACCGATTTCTGTACGTGAAGCGAATCACGTCACTCTTCCTGATGGTCGAGGGATTCGGGTTCCGGATCCTCTACGACAAGCGCGGGATGATCTGCATAGCGCTTGACCCTTTCTATGCCAACAATGTTAGTATACGATTGAAACGCATATATATATATTCCAGTTGGAGCATAATAGTTAGCTTATGAATTAATTTTTATTTTGCGTCGATGGTTGATGTGATGCAAGGAAGGAAGGAAGGAAGGAACGAACGAAGGAAGGAAGGAAGGACGGAAGGAAGAAGGAAGGAAGGAAGGAAGGAAGGACGGTAGGAAGGAAGAAAGGAAGGATTCTGAAGGAAGGAAGGAAGGAAGGAAGGAAGGAAGGAAGGAAGGAAGGAAGGAAGGAAGGAAGGAAGGAAGGATGGAAGGAAGGAAGGAAGGAAGGAAAGAAGGAAGGAAGGAAGGAAGGAAGGTAGGAAGGAAGGAAGGAAGGAAGGAAGGAAGGAAGGAAGGAAGGAAGGAAGGAAGGAAGGAAGGAAGGAAGGAAGGAAGGAAGGAAGGAAGGAAGGAAGGAAGGAAGGAAGGAATAATATGATTCAACATCATACATTGTGGCAGCAATGAACGTGTAGCGAGTCACGGTCTTATTCATAATAGTATGAAGTCATGCACGACAGACTCAGGAAAATACTATTTGAGTAAGGTAGGTATAAAGTATAAACCTGCAATTTTTTATGTGTTAAAGCTTTTCTGCAAAATACCAACTGGATCACAAGAGAAGCTGACTGAATGTTTGGCAAGCAATGTAGAATCGTTAATGTGCGATTGGGTAATGTTTTTCAGCAACAGTTAAAATGCAATCAAAATATTGAGATGTTGCTAATAAATGTTGTCCTGACATCGTAATGAATGAGTGATTGATTATCTTACCTTACGTTACTATCGTGATCTTACTTTGTCGAGGTTCGTGGTATGTGTGGCAACATGGATGGATCGGTGGCTGATGATCTGACGTCAAGGAACGACATCGAGGAGCAGCTGATTCCATTTGCCATGTCCTACAGCGACTGTACCACGCGTAGCAAAGAAGCAGTCATCAATCAGGACACTTGCGGATTAAACCACGGGGTAAATATGCTTAACTATAGGGCACCAACGGCTTAGTGACAGTTTCTTCTACTCAGGACTGGCCTTTGTTCCAGGCAAAGTATAAATTTCGACCTCCGACCCCACGTAATTAAAACACGAAAACATACAACTTTAAACAAAAAACCGCAACCGTAAATTCGAGGCAACTACCTGCTTCTCTAAAAGCTCCTCTTAAACTTCCGGCTTCTACCGGATGTTGTTCTTGCTCAGCCAGTACCTACTAGTGTCATCATCAGCTAAATGAATGCGAACAGCCCACCACTAAACCGTATTTTATGGACAGATTGACGCGATCACCGACCTTGACACTGAGAATAATCACAGCGACGCTATAGCAGTAATCTCATTGTTAATTTTTGTCTTCCAGAATGTAAAGTTGATCGACACTCCACATGAGCGCCTCTGATTGGTGTGCACTGCGAGAGGTGCTATATAAATTGATAGATACAATACAATACAATACAATGTCAAATTGTCCGAGGAGAATAAAAATTATTATCATCATCGTCGTCGTCGTCGTCGTCGTAGCAGCGACTCTGACCCCTCTGATCCTCTGGAAACCGGACTCAGACCTCCTTCGGACTACTCTCTCGGATAACCCTTCTGACTAGACGCAGCGCTCGTGAATAAGCTGGTGTCCTGCGCTTGGCTTTCGAGTGGCGCTTTACGTTTGGAGATTACAATTACGATTACGTCGTCGTCGTTGTTGTTGTTGCTGTCATTATTATTACTATTATTATTGCTGTATAATTATTTATTATTGTTATAAAGGCGAGTCAGCATGCGACCAGCGTGTGTCAGAAGGTTGGCGATTCGCACGTCTTCAGCAACTGTTTAAAGCGGATCGTCTGGGGGCGCTACAGAGAATATTGCATCGAGGACGCATGCGCAGACACGACGAGTCACGTGCCCGTCTGCACCATGATATCCGCAATGGCGGCTGAGTGCCTTGCAAATGGAGACGAAGTCGACTGGATGGCAGATCCGGATCTTAAGGAATACTGCCAAGGTACTCAGAGCCATTGAAGTATTAGGCTCAGAGTCATTCAAGTATTAGGCTCAGAGTCATTGAGGTAGCCTATTAGGCTGCAGTCATTGAAGCATTAGGCTCAGAGTCATTAAAGCATTAAGCTTAGAGTCATTGAAGTATTAGTCTCAGAATCATTATCATTAGGCCTTCGGAGTCATTGAAGTACCAAGCTATTAGGCCTAGTAGGCCTATAGCCCTATATTCAATGTCGAAGATAATAGTAAGTTGGAAGTTGGAATACCTGGAAGTTGGAAGAGCACAGTGTTTAAGTTCAAAATACTCACACCTCCATTGATTCTATGTTGAACTTGATCAACTTAACTTGGACTTGTACAATACATGCCAAACAGCTTGGTAACCAAATACAATTTCAGAATCCCGTCACGGCATCATGAAATTGGTAACCATTGGAAAATCACAAGTTACAGAGCTCTTGCATGGCTAACATCTGACTGCCATGGTTCTCCTGCATGTCATGTTGATGCCTCCAATGAGTAGAACCGAACATAGGCCTAAATCTTTCTCCGATGTTCGAACTCTGTCTTTCTTCAAGAAGCGCCGCAAAACTCAATCATTTCTCACTGGCTTTTGAACATCTGGATGTCTAACTGTTCTTCGCCTGGCGACAGACTAACCACTCTTCAGATTCGCACTTATGCGCGACTTTACGCGAGTAAAACGTGCCGTAATAGCAATAAATTAATAATCTCGAATATGAATCCAATTAATAGTCTCACAGCAATGGTAATCATGCATCCTCTGAATAGTCTATACTGCGAGAGGCGCTGTACACATTTTTATATACGAGATACGATACGATCCTCTGGGGATAACATAACATAACATGATTTACGGTGGTTCAGAAGTCTGTGTGAGAACCACCATTAATTGAATGTCTCTAATATCCCATCTGTCCGAGCCTGGTCTTGAAGATGCCGAGATGTCGTTGGATTGTTGGCATAGGTGTCGATGGTTATTCAACGACGGGTGGAAGGCGGTTTGGTCAGTGTTCTCCTCGACTGCAGACATGCCGTGACCTTCAGCTGCAGAAGCTCGAACTTCCCTTCTACCATGAACAAGACTGCTTCGCTGGCAGCTACTGTGACGCCGATCAACTGGAAGACGACAGCGGAGCCTGTAAAGCGCGATCGTCATGTACTTGCTACGACCAACTCACCGATAAGAACTACGAACCAGGACAGACGACCTTCCAAGGATGCACCAACTGGTATAGAATGAAAGAGAACTATTGTACTCATGATGTCTGACCGGCTAACTGACTGACTGAATGAATGAATGAATGATTGTTGAATGAATGAAGGTTGACTGATTGAATGAATGGGTGAATGTTTACCGACCAACAGTGAACATCCATGCAATTAATGAATGAATGAATGAAATAGTGAGTGAGTGAGTGGATGGTTAACTGAAATAATAAATTAATGGATGAAGGTTTACTGACTGACTGGGTGATTTACTCACTGGCTGAATGAATGAATTGTTGACTGATTGAAATAACGAATGAATGGATGAATGCATAACTGAATCAATTTATCTTACTGACTGACTCTCCATCTAATTGACTGACTCGTCATTTGATTGGCTGACTTTTTGACTGACCGAATGCCTGCTTGCTTGACTGCTTGTTTGCACGAATATTTCATTCATCGATATATCGATTGATTGGCTGATTGATTGATTGGTTGATTGACAGCGTGTGTACGAATGGAGAGTGGGATTGCGGTGGCATTGAGTGTGACACCAGCGTCCGATGTCCAGCCAATCAGAGACATCGCAAGAACGCCCCCAGCTGTGGAACGACCTGCGCCACTTACGGGCATTGCACTGGAAAGGAACCACTTGTTGACGGCTGCTCGTGCGAGAAGGGTCTCGTACAACTGGGTAACGTAAGTGCAACGCTCACGGTTTAAGCCCGTCATTGTGAAATTAACTATGTACTCGTATACGGCTAAAAGTTCCACAATAGTTATTTTGTTTATCTACTTGAAATGGCAGTTTATTGTCTTTAATTCGTATTTATTTATTTGGCTAACGTAAGTGTATGGTATTGCTCACGGTTTACGCCCGTCACTGTGAAATTTAAATATTTTTGGGGTAAAATTTTCACAAACGTTATTTTGTTTATCTACTTAAAATGGCAGTTTATTTATCTAAAGCCCATAATAGTCTTTAATCGGTATTTATCCCATTTTGTATCCAATTTTGTAAAGTGATTATGAATGCATTGTCTTCTGATCTGTCTTACATGTTTTTGGTTCTTATTGGCGGCTGGCGCGATCGGTCTTGCGTGACTTCACCGGCAACCAGTCACTAAGTTTGTTCATTTTCTTTAACGAATGTGGCCAACAATTCATTACTTACTCACTGTTTAATCAGATTTAGGCTCATTTTCTTTCTGCTTTCCTTTAATCTTGCTGCTTATCGGATTTGACCTGACTTCTACTATGGTTACAGTTTTTGGATGCGGTTTAACTCGAAGCAATCAATGACTGATGTTTTGGGTTTATGATAACGACGCTATGGAAATCATTGGATTAGAGTAGGCCCTATACCTAGTCCTAATCGTTTAATAATAGCAAATTTGTATGGCGCCTGTTCTAGAGGAACTCCCAGGTGCTTCTGAGCCGAAACCATGAAAAAATAAACGGCTTTCAATCGCATGCTGAATAGCTTAAAAAGCAGAAATGTAGTGTAATGAAATGTACTGGAATGTTTTGAAATGTAGGCTATAATTGTAGCCTAATGGGCATTTCTTTAGGACAGGGTAATGGACAGGGCTATCCTTTCTACATTACATTCATTGTAACTGTAAGTCTGTAGATTCATTATCGCGAACGGTTGAAGACCATGATTCTGTTCGATATTTTGAGAGTAAGACCGTCCAGTTTTTACGTGAAGATGCATTAATATTCTTCTGTAGGGTACTTGCGTTCGCCCTGATCGTTGCCCCTGCACTTACAATCTGGAGCTTCATGAACCGGACGAAACAGTCCAAGTCGGTTGCAAGATCTAGTAAGTGTCTCATCTTCTATTCTTCATTTTAGTCTCTATGGAGCTCAATGATTGGACACCATTTTACTTGAACACCATTTTTCTTGTACAAATTCAAATTTGTAGTTTTTAAAGTAGGCTATACCTACGAGGCCACAAATGAGAGTAAATTTCATACCACTTAGCACAAACTTTACAGCACTGTGAGTGAAATGGCGTAACAGAATTGCTCTGAATGAGTGGTAAGATAAAGGGATGACTGAATATACTGGAAGAACTATGGAAGTATAGGAACTAAAGGAGATTCAATACTAGTGCTGCTCTTTCAGAGAGCAAATGCGATTTATTACTAGCCACTCTAAATCATAATATTATATTATAATATTATATATAATATTTTGATTTAGAGTGGCTAGTAATAAATCGCATTTGCTCTCTGAAAGAGCAGCACTAGTATTGAATCTCCTTTAGTTCCTATACGTGTTATATTATAACACGAAACAACGTAATATTATTTTACATTATGTATGGTTGTGTTGCTTATTATGCTACACTGTATGTTAACTTGTGTCATTTTCATGTGTTAATGTGATGGCATGGCATGTATTAGGAAGTGAAATAGATTTTTTAGCATGAACTAAGCTATCAGAAATTCGATGTGTTAATGTGTTCTCGATCACGTGGAGAATGCGCCATCTCTGGAGACATTAAAATAACAGCAAAAGGCTTATGCTTTTAAAGTATCATAATGACTGTCATTCATGTTTTAAACTCTTGTACAGTGTCCATTTCTTTGGCTACGGCGCAATATCAATTTTATTATTTTTTTCTGGGTAGGTATCATCCCTCAGGTTCTAAGAACAATGTGCGGAGACAACAAACGAACGTATGGAACGGCTTAAAAGTCGTCAAGTTATTATTATTATTATTATTATTATTATTATTATTATTATTTTTTTAAGGGTTCTCGTCTCCATCGTGTGATATTATTATTATTATTATTATTATTATTTTTTTTTTAAGGGTTCTCGTCTCCATCGTGTGATATTATTATTATTATTATTTTTTTTTTTTTAAGGGTTCTCGTCTCCATCGTGTGATATTATTATTATTATTATTATTATTATTATTATTATTATTATTATTATTATTATTATTATTATTATTATTATTATTTTTTTTTTAAGGGTTCTCGTCTCCATCGTGTGATATTATTATTATTATTATTATTATTATTATTATTATTATTATTTTTTTTAAGGGTTCTCGTCTCCATCGTATGATATTATTATTATTATTATTATTTTTTTTTTTAAGGGTTCTCGTCTCCATCGTGTGATATTATTATTATTATTATTATTATTATTATTATTATTATTATTATTATTATTATTATTATTATTATTATTATTTTTTTTTAAGGGTTCTCGTCTCCATCGTATGATATTATTATTATTATTATTATTTTTTTTTTTAGGGTTCTCGTCTCCATTGTGTGATATTATTATTATTATTATTATTATTTTTAAGGGTTCTCGTCTCCATCGTGTGATATTATTATTTTATTATTATTATTATTATTATTATTATTATTATTATTATTATTATTATTATTATTATTATTATTATTATTATTATTATTATTATTATTATTATTATTATTATTATTATTATTATTATTGTTATTATTACTATAGCGCATTTTCCTTGTTTGTCTGAAGCCGCTGTTCGAAGCGTCGTTGGGACTTCGTTCGTGCCATTGACTGCAAGGGAGTGTGCACGGCCTCTGGTGATCCACACTACCTGACCTTTGACGGACATCGCTACTCCTACCAGGGCAGCTGCGAGTACATCCTCGTCCGCCAGAGGGACGCCAGGGGGTTCTGGGTGACGTCGGAGAACGTCCCTTGTGGAACGACCGGAGTCACCTGCACGAGGTCCGTCAAGATGACCGTCAACGGGGTCCATGTGAACCTCGTCCAGGGAAAGGACCCGATGGTCAATAACGTCTCTGTCGGATACCTGAGCACGATGAGTTTTCCAGGTGGACATATCACTGGAACTGGACTGTTCATTGCAGTTATCTTCGACTGCGGATTGCAGGTTCTGTGGGACACAGGTCAGTCGATATTTTCCTCTGATGTCAGAGCTCATATGAACTCACATCGCCGCATGAAAAGTTGGCTCTGAGTGTGATGAGCTCGGAATGCTGCATGCCCTCATGGAGCCAATTTAGGACCCGTATTTTCATGTGGGACCCGCATGGAAACAATATGGGTCCCATATAATGTCCATGGAAATGTTGGCAGGGTATGGCGATGCTGATATTCACGTTGATGTCCATAATTACATTAACAATTAACAATTCCTCTGCATGGATGCAGTCTTTTTACTCTTTTTAATAAAATCGGTTTTGATGTTAGGATTAATATTGATATTGATAATACTTAGACAATAAACAGGTTGTCTTGTTTCGCATTATCATTGTAAGAATGTCTTTTGATCTCTCGCTCTGTCTCCTTCTCTCTGTCTCTATTTCTTTCTCTCTCTCTCTCTCTCTCTCTCTCTCTCTCTCTCTCTCTCTCTCTCTCTCTATATATATATATATATATATATATATATTCTATATAGTGTTAGAGAAAGATATATGGATAGAGAAAGAAATAGAGACAGAGACAAGGAGCAGATCGAGAGATTGCAAGATTATCTTCGTTCATATATAATATATTATAGATGCATACATACATCATACATTATATATAATTAATTAATTAATTAATTAATTAATTAATTAATTAATTATACATACATACATACATACATACATACATACATACATACATGCATGCATACATACATACATACATACATATATACATACATACATACATACATACATACATACATACATACATACATACATACATACATACATACATACATACATACATACTATAGATAGATAGATACATACATGCATACATACATACATACATACACACATACATACATACATACATACATACATAATTAATTAATTAATTATATATAATTCACGATACTCTGCCATGGTTTCAACCCGTCTTCTCCTTTCAAATTTCTATCTGATTTAGACGTGGCTTCTCCAGTGGATCAGAATTTATGATTGCAAGTTTACTCGAAGCGACCATTGCCTGATGTCCTGAACATTAGTACAACGGCGCTATAAAAGTCATTATATTAGACAAATCAATTCTGATACACGTAAGACCTATTTTAACCCAATCCTAAGCTTAGGAAAGACTACGTTCCCTCTTCTGGTACCAAACTTACGAGCTGTGACCTCTGCGCAGGAACGAGGATCTACATCTACCTGTCGGGCAAGCACCGCGGTCAGGTGGAGGGTCTTTGCGGTGACTTTGACGGAAACTACCTGAACGACTTTCAAGACCTGTCGAACGGACACATTGCCTCGACTCCTGCAGGGTTCGCCAGACTCTTCAAGATCTCGCCGACATGTCCCGATCCGGATTTGCCCCAGGACTTCAACCCGTGCACGGTAGGGTTAAAATGCATTGTTGAATAAGTGGGTGAAATGTTTTTGGACTTTAAATAGACTCGGCTCTAAACTGACCTCTCTAGTCCATAAGTACTTATGAATTCCGAAGATTCTTTTACCCAATCCCATTTCATCACTCACCCACCATCATCTGCAGTGCGCAAAGCTCCTCTATCTGTCATTCATTTATACTTTCCATTCAAGCTTAAGTCCCACCTTTCCTTCTGGGGAATTCTTACTTTAATCCATCCAGTTCTCCGCCTTCACCTTATCAGTTCCTCTGTCTCCTCTCTTTGATCTTTTGGTATCCTTGGGCAAGCCCTCCTAATTGACGCAGGGCTCATCTGCCTCCACTCGCTTGTCTTTCTGGCAAACGGACTCCGAACTTCACTTGGCATCCCTGGACGATCTCTCTGATATGATGCAGCGCTCGTGAATAAGCTGGTGCCCTGCGATTAGCCTTAGAGTAGCGTTTTAGAAATTAGAAGTTTACAATAACAATTACAAAGTTATATTTTCGAGATTACGAACAAGATAATGTTGAATGTCGTATGCCAATTGACGCTGGCAGGTGAATCCCAATCGAGCCGACTGGGCTAAGACCACCTGTCGCATTATCAAAGAAGGCAGCCTCTTTGAAGAATGCCGCAGCAAAGTGATCAACTATGATGACTTCTACAAAGAATGCCTATATGACGCCTGTGGGCAAGTGATCATCTTTAATTCTTTATTTAATATTATTACACCAAGAACAACGACAGTAATGATAATGACAGTAAAAAATAATAATAAACTAATTAAGCATGTTTTCAATTAGTTCCTAGGCTTATCAAATTAACAACGATATTTCAAGGAATTGTCTCAGCGATCTTGCTTGATTACTTACCTACTTAATTTTCATAATTAGCCTATAGGTTTATGCGTACATACATTCATAAATACATACGTATATGCATATATAATTACTTACTGGCCTACTTTCTGACTTGTTTACTTCACTACCTACTCAACCGTCAATCCAAAACCCGTAAACTCACTCACTCACTCGCTCACTCACTCATTCACCTCCTCAATCAACCACGCACTCACTCATTCACCTCCTCTCTCACTCGCCTACTCGCTCACTCAGCCACTCACCTTTTCACTTACCTACTCACCTTCTCTCTCACGCACTCACTCACTCATGTACTTATATATTTACTTACTTACTCAGGTGTGATAAAGGAGGCGATTGCGAGTGCATGTGTACAGCCGTGGCTGCGTTTGCGACGGAATGTTACCAGAACGGAGTCTACGTCCAGTGGAGATCCAGACACTTCTGTCGTAAGATAATATTTCATCAGTCGAGTCTGTTCGATGTTAAAATCACAAGGAGATTCTTGCGCTGCTTGCTTAGGAGTGTCTGCGAAATGAGAGACTATATCGATCTTAGAAAGGACCATTTGAGCGATTTGTGCTTGGCAGCTGTTAGAGAAAGACCTATGGGCAAAAGTCAAACAATTGAGATATTCTATGAGAGGTAGTCTGAACCCATGGGAAACATCTAAGGTCAGGAGGAAAGTGTTTGGAGAAAAAAGAATGTTCATGGAGAAATAGGAACCGTGATAGATGTTTATAATTAAAGTGAAATCTAAAATAATCTAATGCTGTTATGAGGACTTTGTGTAGAAGGTTAGACCTAATTCTATAAATCTGTTGAAATTTACTGATTATAATCAAAACGGAGAGGATTTGGAACTTCTTTTAATAAAACCAGCTACTGGTCTTGTATGGCGAACATTGTGCATCCAGCGCCGTGGTTCTCTCCGCTCCTCTAAGCAGGCCGTGGTTCTCTCCGCTCCGCTCCTCTAAGCAGGCTGAGCTTCTTGTTCCCCGGTCACGGACAACTATTATGCAGCGCCGTGCCTTTTCTGTTGCTGGCCCTGCAATCTGGAATGGGCTCCCTGTGGATCTACGCCTAATGCATAGAGCCCTTGCGGCCACATTCTTCTCTAACCTGAATACAATACAATACAATACAATAGTCGTTTATTAAATTCAAAAGCAGACACAAACGCAACTTCTACAAATGGTTCGGGGCTTCAATGGGAGCAGTATAAACTAAGAGACAAAGACTGTTTTCTTTAACCGGGTTGAGTCGGGAACGCTTCTGAGTAGATAATCTTGAAGAGGCGCTATATAAATCTCTGAAATAAAAAAATGAAAATGAAAATGTAGAAATGACGATAAACTAGATAAAGTTCATTTGCTCTTTCGCGCCGCCTTTTGTCTCGTCCTCTTGTCTCACTCTCCCTCTCCCTCCCCACTCAATTCGCATCTCAAATAAATGTTTTCTCCAACAGTTGATCCAAATAACTGCAATACACCGACACTCTGGAACGATCTCCCCTCTGAATTACACAATTTAACAGATCTTTCACCAATATGGCCGCTCACCTATCCACCATCAATACCTCTTTATAATACTTCAGAACGAAATCAAACCAAATTCGTATGTAGCCACCTCTTTCTAATATTTTTTCCATCGCCCTTGACTCTGATGTCGTTTCTTGCAGCCGTTATGTGCGAGAAGGATCGAGTGTACGAGCCATGCGGAACTCCCTGTAAGCAGACCTGTCAGGACCCAACGGGGCAGAAGGACCGGTACTGTCGAGACGTCGGTTGCGTTGAGGGATGCTTCTGTCCCCCTGGGAAGGTGGAAGGACGTGAGTCACGAACTAAGTCAATTTAATGCTAAAGTGAAACATTCTGTCATAGGGCTTGTACGATGTAAATTCACTAGCAGCAGAAATTCTGCACTAGCGTACCGTAACCTTCTGTCTTACCAAAACGGTCCGTCACAGTTATAAGGTGCTCAAAATTAATCAACAAATCGAATCGGTTTAATTTACAACCCTTTCAAGAAATACAATGTGTGTTTTTACATTGCAATCGTAATCTCCAAATGTTTGAAGCGCAACTCGAAAGCCAATCGCAGGGCACCAGCTTATTCACGAGCGCATACACAAACATTGACATGCACACAACTTACATGCATGCATACATACATAAGCAAATGCATTCATACATGTCTTTATAGATACATGCACATATGCATAAAGAAAGTCTTTACAGGACTATAGGAGCAGTTTCATCTGACACACTAGATTAGGAACCCTTATCGCTGCGTTGAAATGCACTAATATAGCGTAACCTCGCTGCCTACCACTATGGATGCTGCCATCTCCCTGGATGGCCATGCCGCTCAGGACAATGCCCCGAGTGATTATTACTATGTGGAAATGTGCTTGTAGATGACGGCGAATGCACTGAGATATCGAGTTGCAAGTGCATGGACGAGGGAAAGGAATATCCACCTGGAACAGCCATTACCATCAACTGCCAGCACTGGTTAGTCATCGGATGTATCATCACAATCGTCATTGTCGTCGTTATCATCGTCATCAGCGTGATCATCATCACCATTATCACAACAACAACAACATCATAATTACCGACAATTTCATAATCGTTATCGCTGTCAGAATTATCAATGGTCAGCGACATCATCTTTGTCATCAGTATAAATGCAGCGACTTTTAAAACACGCTGCCTACGTCAGACTTACTAAATTTCATCAACAACAAAATGTGTAAAAGTTCGTGAACAACAATAGATGTTTTTTGGAAAAACTTCATTAACAACAAAATGTAAAGTCGTGCTAAGTTCATTAATATAATAATTATAAACATGTATACTGTAGATATATACAATTATACAATACGTAGGACATAATGAAACCCATATGGGGATATTGTCATAATTATGGTCTTCATGTGTATTGTTGGCGTAGTGTTGTCATTGTGTCTAATGTTGTTGTTGTTGTTGTCATTGTTTCCATTGTTGTTGTTGTTGTGTAGTGTGTGTATCAACGGTTCCTTTTCGTGTTCCGGAACGTCGTGTGGGAAGGCGTGTGCACCGACCGAGTTCACCTGTCTGTTAGCCCAGAAATGCATTCCACTGAAATACAGATGCGACAAGATCTTCGACTGCGATGATCAGTCTGATGAATACTCGTGCAGTAGGGGCTTCTACTGTATCTTTATCCTTTGTAATTGTAATCGCAGATTTATATAGCGCCTGCTATACAAAAATGGATCAAAGATGCTCCAGGCCTGTGGCACAGAACCTAGTCTGAGAAAATGATTTCAAGCGCCCACGGGATAGAACGGCAATAAGGACGAAGGATTTCATGTTGCATGGTGGGATACGTCACTTGCTCCAGAGAGAATCTTACCATTATTATTTTATCTTATATATTATCCTATACTTCCCTGACCTGTATATTTGTATGTATACATGTTTGAAGTATTCTGTTCCTAACGAGACATAGATGTCATAGACATACATACATACATACATACATACATACATACATACATACATACATACATACATACATACATACATTACATTACATACATACATACATACATACATACATACATACATACATACATACATACATACATACATACATGCATGCATGCATGCATGCATGCATACATGCATGCATACATACATACATGCATAACTACAATACATACGTACGTACGTAAACACACACACACATACACACATATATTTACATATATACAAGTGAAGAATGGCAGGATTGTTGGACCGATGTTGTCTCGTGTTATGAACTTAGTTGACAGATACTTAACCTGCTTTCTCTGAATTTACTTGTAATATTGAGTGCACTTTATATAGCGCTACTTTAACAAAGTCCTCAAAGGTGTTTTCGACTTTGAAACACAAGGTGACGATCGAACAACAGAATGGTTTTCAACTGCTTCCAAAATGAAGCCAGAGTTAGGCCACGAAGCTCTCACTGCGCAGGTCGCGTTATAGTATACGATGTTTGATGATGAGCAATCTGTGTTTGCTGATTGATTCGTCCTAGTGGTAGTGGATGTAGAAATGGTGGGGTCTTTTCTTTTATGCAGCCTACACCTGTGCTCCGAATCAGTTCAGCTGCCTGGCTGGAGGCCAGTGTATCTCGAAGGAACTTCAGTGCAACGGAAATCGTGATTGTGCGGACGGAAGCGACGAAGCCGGAGACGATTGCTGTAATTATACCAAACACTCAAACATTCTACTAATTAATCAGTGCTAATTGCAAAAGCAGTTTGGTAAAGATTGCTGAATGTTATCATACTAAAAACTTCAACATGGTGCTAGCTAATCAGTGCTAATCGGCTAAGACAGTTTGGTATAAATTTCTGAAATTATACTAAGCACTTCAGCGTTTCTAAAACATTTCCTACACTAATAATTTCCAAAGACACTTTATACTTTGGTATAGATTGATGTACTTAAACTAAGCACTTCAAAGTCATACTAGTTATTCTGTACTAATTGGCAAAATAGTTTGGTATATATTGCTGCATATGAAACACTTTAAAATTCTACTAATTATTGATCGCTAACTGGCAAAAACAAAAACTCATCTTTGTTTGTAAATAGCTTTAGAGATGTATCTACAGATTCCTGTTATGCGTCCTACTGATAACGTCTTTTAGTCAGTGCTAATAATTTCTTCGTGTCTGAATGTGCCTGTTGATGTCAGTGATTCAGACCGTTTGAGCTGCATGTCGTTCGTTGTTCTTTCGTAGATCCCTACTGCAAGGGCGAGAACTTCTTCCAGTGTGACAGTCGTCGTTGCATCATCAGTCAGTTCGTCTGTGACGGACACAACGACTGTGGCGCCGGCGACGACTCAGACGAAAGGAACTGCACGAGTTAGTATTATATATACATGTATATATACACGGTGATTCAATAAAAAGTAAGCCAAACTTTATATTTCATTTAAGTACTTCTAACATGAACACAGTATTTAATATTTTTGTGAAGAAACTCTCAGTAGTATGGTTTGATTGTTAATTAAAGAAGATGTTCAAAATGTCCTCCTTTTGCTTGCACGCAAGCCTGGAGGCGCTGGCGCCATTGGGCAACAGCATCGTCGACAAGGGCAACGTTTTCTTCAGTGAGCGCTGACCTTCGTCTGCCACTACCAATGACGCGGTCGACTGACCCTGTAACGCTAATTTTTCGAAGCAATTTATCTAATCCGCTTCTGGTCCAATGTTTTTCTGAAAACTTTGGTAGAAATTAACGGCTGCTGTAATTCTTGGATGTTCCAACCTTTTATCGTGTGTAAATCTTCTTTACTAAAGGCATTTTTTCGGAAATTGCTAGTTTCTTGTTTATGTTTTCTATCGTGTTATCGTCTGCTTTTTTTTTGAGTAGGAAATATAAACCGGAAGTCAATAAAATAAAAAAGTAAGTCTGTGCATATTTTAATTTTGAAAATATTATTAATAAAATATAGTTCAAGTTTTAATATTTGTTTATAAAGTTTGGCTTACTTTTTATTGAATCACCGTCTATATATATATATATATATATATACATACAGGATAGCAGCAGGACTAAATAGTACACAGGACTAGAAAATAGTTCTTTTAGAAGCGGATTATATTAACAGGATTAGTTGTATAGAACTGGGGATGGACTAGTCTCGGAGAACAGAACTAGAGGTATAAGACTAGAGGAAAAGGACTAGAGGACTAGGACGAGATGAGCAGGACTATTGGAAAAGGATTGCAGGATCACGACTAAGTGAAGAGGACTATTTGGAACAGTACTATTGGAATAGGATTGTTAGAACACGACTATTGAAACAGTATTAGAGGAACAGAACTATTGAAACAGGACTATTCGAATGGTATTATAAGAACAGGACTATCTGAACAGTGCTATAGGAACAGGAGTAGAGGAACAGGAGTAAGAGGAATAGGACTACATAAACATAACTAGGTAAGCAGGATTACAGGACCATAGCTATGGAATATAATTATGAACAAAACCATAGGAACGAGAATATCCGAAATGTAGGAACAATATTTCAGAAACAGGAATTTAGGAGCATAATTATAGAAGAAGGACTAACGGCAAAAGAACTACAGAAACTAGACTGTAGCAACAGGATTCTAGGGAACAGTATTATAGCAACAAGGCTATATAGAAATAAATTAAATAATATTACAGAAATATGAGTTTAGGAACTGGCTATTAGGGACAAGACAAGGTGAATAGGACTATGAACAGGACAGAACACAAATTGGTTATGGAGTTAAATCTGCTTGTTCAAAATCAGCAAACATGCGAAAAGGCTTATGACATTTGATTAGGCATAATTCTGTGACAATAATTAACAGCAGCGCTGCTTTTTAGTTCAAATAATGGCATCAAATATTACTGCGGATGTCTGGAAATACGTCAATGGATTTTTTTATTGAAATTTTTAGTGTATTGTATAAATAATACCAATTTCATTTTGTTTGCTTTGATTGGAGTATGGTATACACTTATCCCACTGACAATTTGCTGATCGATCTGCTTGTGTAAATCAATGACAGAATGTGAGAAGGACTACTTTCGATGCAATACGAAAAATAAGTGTCTTCCTGCGAATGTTCGTTGCGACGGACATGACGATTGCGGAGATGGAAGTGACGAAGTCAACTGCAACAACAGTGAGTAGCACAAGATTTAGTGCTAACATTAGACTTGCACCTTACTACGCAGTTTCGTAATCGTAATTGTAAGATCAACATTCTAAAGCGGTAATCTGAAGTGCAGCTCGGGACATCACTGCTACTAGCGCTTCGCCTCTAAGTTCTGCTAAGCAGCAAATTTAAAATGCTTTTTCCAACTATAAACAGTGTTAGAATAGGCTACTCTTAGTTTAAATTGAGTTGTAGTTTTATGCAAGTAGGCTATCAATGTCACACGAACGGCGATAACTGTTCAAAATAATTTCTAGTTGCCATAAGATGTCATTAAACTCTGGATCGATCCATCCAGTTTAGTGTAGTATCTTTGACGATATATAGCCTCTGATGTTTTCGGCGTGACGTCAATTCAATTCGAATTTAAAAAATTTAAGAGTTGGTGTAGTTCTCGCCAAAGATTTTAACAGGGAGGAAGATGAACTACTAATGACAAAACTGCGAAAGAGGGCGCGCAAGGGCTTCTGGTCTATCCAGAGGTAAAATAACACAGAGTTCCTATCTCTGCAATGTTAAATAAAATCCATCGGTTAAAAATCGTTTTAATCGAAGACCTTAATAGAAATTAAGCATTTTAGCCGAGTAGAAAGTTAGATAACATGACGCACTATTGTGCAACCTGTAACTGTGGTAATGCCAGCGCAAAGAACTATGGAATTTCGTTTTTCCGCTTCCCAAGCGAAGCTACACTGATGGATTGCAGATAGGAAACTTCATGATTTTACCTCTGGTTCGACCAGAATGCACCACGCGCCCTACAAACGCACTGCGCAAGCCAATTCTCTTTCAGTAGTTCATCTTTCTCCCTGTTAAAATCTTTGGTTCTCGCTAACTGCTAAGCCATGTTGTTTCGTCAGTTGAAATGGTTCGTGAATAGGTGTTGAAAATATAAGCTTAATCTTCGTGTAGGCCTATCGAACACATTTTGTCAAGATAAATTTGTAAAAAGTTAAAAACTAAACGGAGACAGTGCATTGCAGTGGATAGGACTGAAACCTAGAAACGCGGGTAGGCTATAGTATATAGTATACAGCGTTGTTCCATTGTAATAGGCCTACATTACCCGACATCATATGACATACATGGAAGCGGCGGGGATAGACTTCGGAGTACGAATAATGTGAGTCGAAGAAATGCATCACAGTCTGCACTATTGAAGGAATAGTTTACCCCTTCCGCCACTACGACATCTTGCTACCTTACTGTTCCCCTTCCACAAATACAATACCTTAATGTTCCCCTTCCACCATTACAACAAAGTAGTGTTCCCCTTCCACAAATGCACGACCTCAATGTTCACCTTCCACCAACACAACAACTTAGTGTTCCCTTCCACAGCTACAACACATTAGTGTTTCCTCTTTCACCAATACAACGCTTGATTATTGAAAGAGACATGTATGTAAGATCACCTTACCTCTGTTGTAGCTACGGTGCATCATCCCCAATACACAACGCCACATGGACTTATATATCCAACTTTGACGCCTTACTTTACAACAACACCGAAGTATGGCGAGCAGGTCACATATCCGGTGGAAACAACAATAATAGACAGAGGTAGGCTATTGAACGCATCTGCTTAACGAGCATTGTTGTTTCCTACTTTCGCGGCATTGTTTATGACAATCTACATTCTACAAGGCCTGATTGGTTAAAAGTAAGAGATGTAGTCACTAGGGGACTGCGGGTATACCCGTACCCGCGGGTTTACCTGTACCCGATCCGTACCCGCGGGTCGGGTACGGGTCGGGTACGAATTTGTCGGGTCGGGTACGGGTAGGGTCATCACGGGTACGGGTATACCCGGTTTTACCCGTGCCGACGTGAAGTTTTGGGTTACAATGTCACCGTTACATATAATAGAGAATGTCGGCGCACAACGTACTATTATCAGTTACTTAGTGTTCTAGCTTACAGCATAATATACCAAGGAAATAAAATGTACAATGCAATTGAGACAGCGCAAAAGTTGCATGTGACAGGTTCCTATTATCATTACTACTACTACAACTGCTGCTGCTGCTGCTACTACTACTGCTGCTGCTGTTATTATTATTATTATTATTATTATTATTATTATTATTATTATTATTATTATTATTATTATTATTATTATTATTATTATTATTTTTTTACTACTACTACTACTACTACTACTACTACTACTACTACTACTACTACTACTACTACTACTACTACTACTACTACTACTACTACTACTACTACTACTACTACTACTACTACTACTACTACTACTACTACTACTACTACTACTACTACTACTACTACTACTACTACTACTACTACTACTACTACTACTACTACTACTACTACTACTACTACTACTAGGTCTACTACAACAACAACAACTACTACTACTATCATCATCATCATCATCAGGATATTTATTATTATCACTGCATGCTGAGTTGTAAGTCTATTGGCCTGGTAGGAATAGGGACTTTGGGAAGGCGTGTTAATGACGTGACGGGTACTGTACGGGTACGGGTATACCCGCGGGTACGGGTAGGGTCGGGTAGTAATTTTGAGTACGGGTCGGGTACGGGTACGGGTAACGGTTCTGTGTTACGGGTACGGGTCGGGTAGCAAAAATGCTGTACCCGCAGACCTCTAGTAGTCACTGAGCGGCAATGAGTTGTTTAAATATTTGCCATCTATAATATTGCATCACCATCATCCTCGTTGTTTCGTGGTCGTCATCGTATCCGTCCCAAGACCATATTCTGCAATAATTACATTCAGCATAATTGTAGCAACCGTCATCAGCAGCAGTAGCTGCATCATCATCATCACCATTGTTGTCGACCGCCTCCTTGTTCTCCTTCTCCTCATCAACGCTTTTCTCCTCCTCCGCTTCCTCCTCCTCCTCCTCCTCGTCCTCCTCGTCCTCGTCCTCCTCGTCCTCCTCGTCCTCCTCGTCCTCCTCGTCCTCCTCGTCCTCTCCTCCTCCTCATCATCATCAACAACAACAACAACATCAAATCATCATACCACGAATACCGCCATCAGCCTTATCATCATTATCTCCACCAACATTATTTCCTTCACTGCTTGCTTCTGTTGCTGCAATCATGCCTGCTGTTGTTGTATTGTGTCTTCCTGTTCTTGTCCTTGTTATTGTTTCAATGGTCTATGTTCAATTATACAAGAGCCCAATTAAACATCGGCCTATTTGTGTTATAATTGAACTATTAGAACCACACTGGGAACCGTGCGAGGCGCCTTACATCATTGACTACGCCAAGCGAAACTCTCTGAGCTTTTCGCTGGATGCGGTGAACAGCGAAGGCTACTTGATCGAATCGGTGATTGATGCACTCTCTGGAAGCCCGAAACCGACAGTGTCGATTGATTCCGGGTCGAAACAACTCAGCATTCTATTTAGTGTTATGACTCGATGTCCCGAATGGGAAATACATCGGTTCCAGTTGCAAGTGCGAGGAGTCGGCTCTTACAAGATACAGATTGGCACCTTCGAAACAGACGTGATACAGGTAACATCGCTGTAATACATTTTATTTAATTTACGCACTTCTTTAGCACCATAATTGTAATGTACACAGTTGCAATGACCGAATTTTATAGTCTCTATTCTGAAATTTGAGGCCACACGACAGAACAGTTTGAGGTTCATGAGGTCACAGAATTTACAAGCAAACAACGGAGAATAGAGCCTACATAAAAAGGACAAAGAACAACCCATCAATAGAACAGCGTCAAAGAAGCGTCGCATGGAATCTTCCTCGTGCACAACCTATCCCTCTACAAAATACATTAAGGTGCAAAAATGCATTGAAACAATATTAAATAAAATTTAACAACACTTAATGGTAACTATTTATAAGCAAAACCTTCTACCAATGTTTAACAATAGATTTAAATTTTAATGGAATTTATTTTAGATAAAGCCGCCGAGCAAACCGTACACCATAACGAATACCAAGAATGGAAGGTCAGAAACTTTCCAAGTCACTTTGATACCACAGTCGCGCACAGTGTATGTCTCCAATATGACGATACATATCTGCTGCCGACCATATCAAGAGCCAAAAGAAACAACAACATCACCCTATAAAACATCTACATCAATGCGACCTGATGGTCCACATTATCCCAAAACGACAAAACCGTATGCTTCTAGGTCAACAACTGTCTCGGCATATCCTGGAAAGACAACGGATGAACTTTACCCGGAGGGAACAACGTCCAAATATTACGGACTTTCCACAACCCAGAAATATGGTCCTACAAGACCAACCCATCGTCCTTATCCTGGTGACCCAACTAGGTATCCACATCATGAAACCACCGAGGGTCCTTATTCGCCTCGTTATGAAGAAACACCAGAAGGCTATCCTTCAGGACATACAACCGCTCCGTCATATCCCGGAAAAACCACAGATGATCTTTACCCGGAGGAAACAACGTCCGAATATTACGGACCTTCCACAACCCAGAAATATGGTCCAACGTATCGTCCTATGAAAACGACAAAAGGCTATCCATCAGGGCATACAACCGCTCCGACATATCCTGGAAAGACCACGGATGAACTTTACCCGGATGGGACAACGTCCGAATATTACGGACCTCCCACAACCCAGAAATAT
Organism: Aporrectodea caliginosa; assembly: GCA_020284085.1. Classification (NCBI taxonomy): domain Eukaryota; kingdom Metazoa; phylum Annelida; class Clitellata; order Crassiclitellata; family Lumbricidae; genus Aporrectodea; species Aporrectodea caliginosa. The sequence continues at coordinate 964,944 of JACEVL010000005.1, read as the reverse complement.
GTTCCAACGTATCGTCCTACAAAACCAACGTATCGTCCTTATAGTGGCGGACCAACTAAGTATCCAGTTCATAAAACGACGGAGGGTCCTTATATACCTGGCTACGAGGAAACACCAGAAGGTTATCCATCAGGACATACAACCGCTCCGTCATATCCCGGAGAAACCACAGATGATCTTTACCCGGAGGAAACAACGTCCGAATATTACGGACCTTCCACAACCCAGAAATATGGTCCAACGTATCGTCCTACAAAACCAACATATCGTCCTTATAGTGGCGGACCAACTAAGTATCCAGTTTATAAAACGACGGAGGGTCCTTATTCACCTGGCTACGAGGAAACACCAGAAGGTTATCCATCAGGACATACAACCGCTCCGTCATATCCCGGAGAAACCACGGATGAACTTTACCCGGAGAAAACAACGTCCGAATATAACGGACCTCCCACAACCCAGAGATACGGTCCAACGTATCGTCCTACAAAACCAACATATCGTCCTTATAGTGGCGGACCAACTAAGTATCCAGTTCATAAAACGACGGAGGGTCCTTATTCACCTGGCTACGAGGAAACACCAGAAGGTTATCCATCAGGACATACAACCGCTCCGTCATATCCCGGAGAAACCACAGATGATCTTTACCCGGAGAAAACAACGTCCGAATATTACGGACCTCCTACAACCCACAAATATGGTCCAACGTATCGTCCTACGAAACCAACTTATCGTCCTTATAGTGGCGGACCAACTAAGTATCCAGTTCATAAAACGACGGAGGGTCCTTATATACCTGGCTACGAGGAAACACCAGAAGGTTATCCATCAGGACATACAACCGCTCCGTCATATCCCGGAGAAACCACAGATGAACTTTACCCGGAGGAAACAACGTCCGAATATTACGGACCTCCTACAACCCACAAATATGGTCCAACGTATCGTCCTACGAAACCAACTTATCGTCCTTATAGTGGCGGACCAACTAAGTATCCAGTTCATAAAACGACGGAGGGTCCTTATTCACCTGGCTACGAGGAAACACCAGAAGGTTATCCATCAGGACATACAACCGCTCCGTCATATCCCGGAGAAACCACAGATGAACTTTACCCGGAGAAAACAACGTCCGAATATTACGGACCTCCTACAACCCACAAATATGGTCCAACGTATCGTCCTACGAAACCAACTTATCGTCCTTATAGTGGCGGACCAACTAAGTATCCAGTTCATAAAACGACGGAGGGTCCTTATATACCTGGCTACGAGGAAACACCAGAAGGTTATCCATCAGGACATACAACCGCTCCGTCATATCCCGGAGAAACCACAGATGAACTATACCCGGAGGAAACAACGTCCGAATATTACGGACCTCCCACAACCCAGAAATATGGTCCAACGTATCGTCCTACAAAACCAACGTATCGTCCTTATAGTGGCGGACCAACTAAGTATCCAGTTCATAAAACGACGGAGGGTCCTTATTCACCTGGCTACGAGGAAACACCAGAAGGTTATCCATCAGGACATACAACCGCTCCGTCATATCCCGGAGAAACCACAGATGAACTTTACCCGGAGAAAACAACGTCCGAATATTACGGACCTCCTACAACCCACAAATATGGTCCAACGTATCGTCCTACGAAACCAACGTATCGTCCTTATAGTGGCGGACCAACTAAGTATCCAGTTCATAAAACGACGGAGGGTCCTTATATACCTGGCTACGAGGAAACACCAGAAGGTTATCCATCAGGACATACAACCGCTCCGTCATATCCCGGAGAAACCACAGATGAACTTTACCCGGAGGAAACAACGTCCGAATATTACGGACCTGCCACAACCCAGAAATATGGTCCAACGTATCGTCCTACAAAACCAACGTATCGTCCTTATAGTGGCGGACCAACTAAGTATCCAGTTCATAAAACGACGGAGGGTCCTTATTCACCTGGCTACGAGGAAACACCAGAAGGTTATCCATCAGGACATACAACCGCTCCGTCATATCCCGGAGAAACCACAGATGAACTTTACCCGGAGGAAACAACGTCCGAATATTACGGACCTCCCACAACCCAGAAATATGGTCCAACGTATCGTCCTACAAAACCAACGTATCGTCCTTATAGTGGCGGACCAACTAAGTATCCAGTTCATAAAACGACGGAGGGTCCTTATATACCTGGCTACGAGGAAACAACAGAAGGTTATCCATCAGGACATACAACCGCTCCGTCATATCCCGGAGAAACCACAGATGAACTTTACCCGGAGGAAACAACGTCCGAATATTACGGACCACCTACAACCCAGAAATACGGTCCAACGTATCGTCCTATGAAAACGACAAAAGCCTATCCATCAGGGCATACAACCGCTCCGACATATCCTGGAAAGACCACGGATGAACTTTACCCGGAGGGAACAACGTCCGAATATTACGGACCTCCCACAACCCAGAAATATGGTCCAACGTATCGTCCTACAAAACCAACGTATCGTCCTTATAGTGGCGGACCAACTAAGTATCCAGTTCATAAAACGACGGAGGGTCCTTATATACCTGGCTACGAGGAAACACCAGAAGGTTATCCATCAGGACATACAACCGCTCCGTCATATCCCGGAGAAACCACAGATGAACTTTACCCGGAGGAAACAACGTCCGAATATTACGGACCTCCTACAACCCAGAAATACGGTCCAACGTATCGTCCTATGAAAACGACAAAAGGCTATCCATCAGGGCATACAACCGCTCCGACATATCCTGGAAAGACCACGGATGATTTACCCGGAGGGAACAACGTCCGAATATTACGGACCTCCCACAACCCAGAAATATGGTCCAACGTATCGTCCTATGAAAACGACAAAAGGCTATCCATCAGGGCATACAACAGCTCCGACTTATCCTGGAAAGACCACGGATGAACTTTACCCGGAGAGAACAACGTCCGAATATTACGGACCTCCCACAACCAAGAGATACGGTCCAACGTATCGTCCTATGAAAACGACAAAAGGCTATCCATCAGGACATACAACCGCTCCGACATATCCTGGAAAGCCCACGGATGAACTTTACCCGGAGGGAACAACGTCCGAATATTACGGACCTGCCACAACCCAGAAATATGGTCCAACGTATCGTCCTACAAAACCAACGTATCGTCCTTATAGTGGCGGACCAACTAAGTATCCAGTTCATAAAACGACGGAGGGTCCTTATTCACCTGGCTACGAGGAAACACCAGAAGGTTATCCATCAGGACATACAACCGCTCCGTCATATCCCGGAGAAACCACAGATGAACTTTACCCGAAGAAAACAACGTCCGAATATTACGGACCTCCCACAACCCAGAAATATGGTCCAACGTATCGTCCTACAAAACCAACGTACCGTCCTTATAGTGGCGGACCAACTAAGTATCCAGTTCATAAAACGACGGAGGGTCCTTATATACCTGGCTACGAGGAAACAACAGAAGGTTATCCATCAGGACATACAACCGCTCCGTCATATCCCGGAGAAACCACAGATGAACTTTACCCGGAGGAAACAACGTCCGAATATTACGGACCACCTACAACCCAGAAATACGGTCCAACGTATCGTCCTATGAAAACGACAAAAGGCTATCCATCAGGGCATACAACCGCTCCGACATATCCTGGAAAGACCACGGATGAACTTTACCCGGAGGGAACAACGTCCGAATATTACGGACCTGCCACAACCCAGAAATATGGTCCAACGTATCGTCCTACAAAACCAACGTATCGTCCTTATAGTGGCGGACCAACTAAGTATCCAGTTCATAAAACGACGGAGGGTCCTTATATACCTGGCTACGAGGAAACACCAGAAGGTTATCCATCAGGACATACAACCGCTCCGTCATATCCCGGAGAAACCACAGATGAACCTTACCAGGAGGAAACAACGTCCGAATATTACGGACCTCCCACAACCCAGAAATATGGTCCAACGTATCGTCCTACAAAACCAACGTATCGTCCTTATAGTGGCGGACCAACTAAGTATCCAGTTCATAAAACGACGGAGGGTCCTTATATACCTGGCTACGAGGAAACACCAGAAGGTTATCCATCAGGACATACAACCGCTCCGTCATATCCCGGAGAAACCACAGATGAACTTTACCCGGAGGAAACAACGTCCGAATATTACGGACCTCCTACAACCCAGAAATACGGTCCAACGTATCGTCCTATGAAAACGACAAAAGGCTATCCATCAGGGCATACAACCGCTCCGACATATCCTGGAAAGACCACGGATAAACTTTACCCGGAGGGAACAACGTCCGAATATTATGGCCCTCCCACAACCCAGAAATACGGTCCAACGTATCGTCCTATGAAAACGACAAAAGGCTATCCATCAGGGCATACAACCGCTCCGACTTATCCTGGAAAGACCACGGATGAACTTTACCCGGATGGAACAACGTCCGAATATTACGGACCTCCCACAACCCAGAAATATGGTCCAACGTATCGTCCTACAAAACCAACGTATCGTCCTTATAGTGGCGGACCAACTAAGTATCCAGTTCATAAAACGACGGAGGGTACTTATATACCTGGCTACGACGAAACACCAGAAGGTTATCCATCAGGACATACAACCGCTCCGTCATATCCCGGAGAAACCACAGATGAACTTTACCCGGAGGAAACAACGTCCGAATATTACGGACCTCCCACAACCCAGAAATATGGTCCAACGTATCGTCCTACAAAACCAACGTATCGTCCTTATAGTGGCGGACCAACTAAGTATCCAGTTCATAAAACGACGGAGGGTCCTTATATACCTGGCTACGAGGAAACACCAGAAGGTTATCCATCAGGACATACAACCGCTCCGTCATATCCCGGAGAAACCACAGATGAACTTTACCCGGAGGAAACAACGTCCGAATATTACGGACCTGCCACAACCCAGAAATATGGTCCAACGTATCGTCCTACAAAACCAACGTATCGTCCTTATAGTGGCGGACCAACTAAGTATCCAGTTCATAAAACGACGGAGGGTCCTTATTCACCTGGCTACGAGGAAACACCAGAAGGTTATCCATCAGGACATACAACCGCTCCGTCATATTCCGGAGAAACCACAGATGAACTTTACCCGGAGGAAACAACGTCCGATTATTACGGACCTCACACAACCCAGAAATATGGTCCAACGTATCGTCCAACAAAACCAACGTATCGTCCTTATAGTGGCGGACCAACTAAGTATCCAGTTCATAAAACGACGGAGGGTCCTTATATACCTGGCTACGAGGAAACAACAGAAGGTTATCCATCAGGACATACAACCGCTCCGTCATATCCCGGAGAAACCACAGATGAACTTTACCCGGAGGAAACAACGTCCGAATATTACGGACCTCCTACAACCCAGAAATACGGTCCAACGTATCGTCCTATGAAAACGACAAAAGGCTATCCATCAGGGCATACAACCGCTCCGACATATCCTGGAAAGACCACGGATGAACTTTACCCGGAGGGAACAACGTCCGAATATTACGGACCTTCCACAACCCAGAAATATGGTCGAACATATTCGACAACTGGAGCACCTTATGGACCTTACAGAAGTACATCGCCAAATTATGCACCTATGGAATCTACAACATCGTATTATGGTACACCTTCTACGAAAGGTAGAAGAACAACAAGAGAATATACACTGATCACGAAGAATACTGCAGTGACACTTCCTTACTCCGCGGATGAGACGACTACTATTTCTACTTACTCGCCAGAAACAACAAGTAGCGAGTATGGTAAGGGATAAATTTTGTGCGTTTTTCTTGTTAACGGTTCTTTGCGTTGTAAGGGTTGTGTTTGAAAATAATGGATTTGTCTTCTTTTGTCCCTTGGACTGTTTGATGCTCATTTTGATAGGCTTAGATAAATTTCTCTTCGTATTTATTAGGAACGTCAGCTGTTAGAAGGAGAGGCTCACGGCGTGACATGAACGTCTGCATTCATCATGACGTTGTATTTCTTATACTTCGTAGACCTTGAATCCTTGATCTGCCTTAGAGCGTCTTGTAGCAGAATTTCTTTCTTGCTAACTGGTTTTGCGGAGTTTTCCTACGTCTGTTAATAATTACTTATTATACATGTGAGTTCAATAACAGCTGCTTCCAGTTACTTACTTCGCACCTTACTGAGTATTGATTACAACTACTACCTTAGCTTTTTATTCTTGACTTGTTCTAAGGTGTACACTGTACAGTCCACGCGAGATGGTCTTGGTGCGCCATCCGTTGATGACTTAAAAATTGGGCATTAGTGCGCCAGAATTTAAAAAAATCGTACCAATTGCAATAATTAGTATTATTATAATGATAGTGATGATGATGATAATGATGATGATGGTGATGATGATGATAATAAAAATAATAATTAAATAATTTAGTTAAATTAATTAAATAATAGTAATAATAATAATAATAATTATTATTATAATAACGATCGAATGCTTATAATAATATTGAAAACAGTTACTTTTAATCAGTCTGTACATACGTTTGTTGTCTTTATGAAGAAACAAATTAGTGTAATAATAATAATAATAATAATAATAATAATAATAATAATAATAATAATATTAATAATAATAATAATAATAATGGGTTTTTAAAACGTCTGGAACGGCATCTACTCGTCGTTGAGATCCAGGCTGGCAAAAGTACCGCGTAAAACCACCGCATTGAACCGCTGGATGATGATGATGATGATAGTTATCATAATAATAATAACGAAGATGGAATGTTCAAACCAAGCTTTGCGTTACAGGAAAGTGCGCCATTTCGAGCAGCGTTTACTACAGTATTCTGCAGAAAGAGTCATCTGGTGAGGGTTATTTTGGGTGGATAGAGAAAGATGGCGTCAAAGGAGATATGGCAACTTCTGATGACGAAATGGTGCATTACAACGACGAGGTCGAAGAAGACGTCACCGTGCACATCACCGCTTGTTTAGCATGGTTCGTTTATGACTCTAACTCTGGCTAAACTGATTGATTGTAATCAGTCTACCGATAGTTTGATGATAATTAATTGTCAGTCAATTCTTAAGCTGAACAACTATTTTCATTAGGCTATTCTTTGTCTTATGACGAGCTAGATTTTGTTGTAGGCTATTGTGAGTCAAGAACATATTTTATGCGACCTAATGGCGTTTGTAGAAACCGTTCGTCAGGATTATCAATGTTAGTTTGAATTTTCTACTTCCTAATATTTTATATGTTTAAATTTCAAAAGTAGGTTGCCTAGCACCCTATGACTTGAGCTCGTGGTCTTTCGTTGCCTTTATTTCATATGCCCTTGAAAACCGTGTTATTCACTCCTGTTTTTTGTCGTTAAGTTGGGAACACCTCTGATGAGTCTTTCTGGAAAATCCACGATTAATAATAAAACTAGTTATTAACTATTAATAAAAACTGCAAAGGTTAAGAATGATAACAACTCATTTCAAATGACACGTGTTAAACCAAAAATTGTCAAATGCAAATAGGCCAATTTAGGTTGGTGCTTCAGTAAGATTTAAAATGCATGCCAAGATTTTGGTTTGACCGCAACGGATTTTGAGCCAACACCAAAACTGACCAGACGCTTGGACTGGTAGATTTGATTTGACTAAGCGCCATAGGTCGTTTAGGCATCTGTTTTGTGTGACGGTGAACTTGTGTGTAATTGTTTGCAGCGTCTGTCACAACGGAAAATTCGACTGCAATGAAGTGAGTTGGTGATCTGTATGTGTTCCTGTCTCGTTGTCTAAATTATTATCTGCTTTTCTTTTTCTTGTGATTTTCTTGGAAGCCTTTCTGTAGGCCTATATCTAACGCGGAGACTGCCTATCCATCTAAATATTTTGATTGTCAGTCTTTATCTATCGCTTCCTTAAACTCTTTCTCGCTTAATTCTGTCGCTGTCTCGCTTTCTCTGACTCGCTTTCTACGTTGCTATCTCTATCGCGGCCGATATAGGCCTATGTGCCTTCATTCGATAGAACAGACTAACAAACCGCAGCAAGTTACATAATAGAAAGGCAGACAAATCTAATATATGGGGTACAGTTACTGATGAGTACTTTACCGTTCTTTAAAAGGGCGAAAGATTTCTCTCTCTCTCGCTCTCTCTCTCTCTCTCTCTCTCTCTCTCTCTCTCTCTCTGCCTCTGTCTGTCTGTCTGTTTCTGTCTGTCTCTGTCTATTATTTTATCTAGAAACCTCTTCTAACAGTTGAAGTTGAGGCATTATTGTATTGTATTGTATTGTATTTAGACATTTATAAAGCGCCTCTCACAGTAATAACCAATCAGAGGCGCTCCCAGTGCGAAGAGCTCTGCGAAAAAAGAAACGTCTTAAGACAACGAGAAAAGGCCGAAATACCCCCAGTTAAGATCACAGATCGAATGGTAGATGGAAGGTCATTCCATAGGACCAACAGATGCATAAGCGCGATGCTGGGCAGTAGCAGTCCGCGACCGAGGTACGAGAAGGTCATGCTGGTCTAAGGAGCGGAGTGAGCGACCAGAGGCAGCCGAAAGGGGTCGGCGAATTGAATCACAAAGATAGCGATGGGCCAGGCCTAAGAGCATCCTGGAAGTAAGAAAGAGAATTTTAAACCGAATTCTTACAACCATCTAATTTTTGTCAGTAGGCCTATGACAATAAAAATAATAGCAGTGCAAGCAGTGGTAAAAATTTCGGACTTTTGGCTTCGGTGAGACTTCTCAAAACAATGCTCATTAATGAATCTGATCTTGAGGATCGAAATGAACTTTCGATCAACGAACCACTAGGCTACAGCTGGTAAATGCTGCTGTTTGTCAACAATGGAGAGTTCCCATGCACTGTCAGCATAGTTACTGCTGCATTTGACTAACATAATACCGTTACGTTAACGAAATTTCAAGTCAAAAGGCCTACGGTAGTTTCTATGAACTTTGTTTCATGCTTCAATATCAATGTTCTGTAACCTTTCTATTTCTAAACTGGTCACCTGTCACAATTTTGCACTAAGGGACCGGATAGAACCTGGACGAGTCCTGCCGATCCCTGCCAGCGCTATAGCTGTGAAAATGGACACGAACAGGTGGTCAACCTCAGAGACCACTGTGTCTGCCGACCGGTAAGTGATCCACGTCTGTCCAAAGGCGTAATAATTTTATTGTTCTGATGGCTGATGTAATATTTTAGTTCTAAATGACTTTTAACATCATAATATTATAGACTAGCGCAGAGAGCGCCGCTGATTTTATATAAATGTTTATTTACAATGAAAATTACAATTACAAGGGACGAGGGGTATGCGTACTCTCTTTTTCTTTATTCTTCTTCCGACCATGAATTCTGCAATGTGCCAGACAAGTATAATTAAATATTATATTTAAATGTCATTATCTAATTACTTAGGCATCAAACGATGATGATGAACAAATTATGCTTGACGCATCTGCTCTGGGTCTTATATGCAGTTATGGTAGCAGAGAGGCTCGAACCCGTGCTCTCTGCGTAACAAGGTGAGCTCTCAAACCAATTGACTAGCGTGTCAGACACCAAAGTATTTGAATTGTGCTACATAATGCCCTCAAGAAAGTGCATGACTTTCCCTTAGACGAGATTTAATCCGGGCTGGTTGGTTAGTTAAACCAGCGTCAGTTCAAGCAATTAACACAAATCCTCGGTCATTAGTTTAACACCTTAGCGTCTGCAGCCTTGACTAGTTAGATGTCGCTAGTTACGTTGAATCTTTTCCTTGTTTGTCTTCTTCTATCGATGCAGGACGAACTGCAGCTGATCACGGGAACAAAGGAATGCTGCACGTGCGTGTCCAGAGACAAAGGTAAGAAGACAGATTGGCCGCTGCCACACAATCGCATTTCCTGTCTGGCGCAAAACTGTTGCATAATAGGGTGTCTTCGACTGTGACAAAGCGTCTTTGCGGGAGCGCTGGGCATGGGGGCGATGGGGCAGTGTGCTTGTGTGTCGGCGGTGAATGGTCAGCCCCGCAGGCGAAGGCCATTAATCTGTTTTCTCTTCGACTCAGGGTGACTGACGCTTGTGACACTTGTTTGAATGTACCGCGTCACGAAAGAAATGCGGCTAAAAGAACCGGCGAATTCGCAAAGGTTCTGATTACTACTACTACATCGGAAATCGAATTTTCATGCTCATTTATTGACTTTTCTGCATTTGAAAAAAAACGATGAATTCGGTTGAAAGGAGGAAATAATAGTCAACAGAATTGATTAAGAGTTGTGTATTGATTGGTTACAAAATTAAAAACTGTCCTACTTAGTAGTAACTAATTCGGCTCTTTGTATCGTATTTTACACTGCTTCTACTGTAGTCTCTCCTATTTGTTTGTTAGTTCTTCTGTGCACTTTCTCCAGCTGTTCAATGCAATGTTTCATGTACGTATTCCATTACCCAATATTCCAACGGTGGCCCCTACGGTGATTTGCACAACGTCAGCATTGTTTCTTTGCCTCTGCTGAATAGTGAACTTTTAGTCATATCTAAGGCTTCATTGGCCTTTTTTACTTCAGTAATTACCTTTCGCCTTTCTTCGATTGGATACATCATTATTTTGCTGCACTAATGCTTCACTCTTTGATTTCTACGCCGTACTCTTCGTGTTTTTTATATTATTTTATTGTCACTGAGTAGGCTACCAGTAGAAATTAGAACTTCACTGGCACAAATAGCTCAGAAAATATTTTGCAGCTCATCTTTAAACGCATCTTTATAGATCTGATAAACAGCCGTGTTCTTAAGACGCGCTATATAAGTATTCAGATACATACATACATGCATATATACATACATACATACATACATACATACATACATACATACATACATACATACATACATACATACATACATACATACATACATGCATAATATAAACGCACAAATGTTAACGTTGCAGTTAACCTGGTCACAAAAAGTTTAATTGTTGGCGTGATATTAGTATACATCTGGCGTGGCTGTTCGTGTGTGTCCTCGTAGCAACCTTGATTCCCTGTAAGCTGTTCACATCCAGAGGACCTCTTATTGTCTATGACGAAAGCAACGAGCTGTGCACTACGTCAGAGAACATAACGATTACGTCATGCAACGGTTTCTGTGACGGTGGCGA
>JACEVL010000005.1:926214-946214 GCA_020284085.1 Aporrectodea caliginosa | reverse complement strand
ATACACATGCATGTGTATTATATGCTCAAGATCTTCGGCGCGGGTTTGAGAGTGCATGGAGGCAAGATGGTGTCGTATGCAGGAATCCAAAAGTCTACAAGAGAGGCCGTATATAAGCAAGGCCATAATTTACTTCGCTAAAGCTCAGAAAATGGATCTCACTCCAAAGACCACCAAGCTCCGATCCGCTAAGCACAACAGATATGACGTATGTGTATTATGTAATGCAGCAAACGTTACACGCCATTTCCGGTACGTGATTTAGCATAACATAACCATATCATAATAAGGCTTTAAGCGGGAGACGTGTAATCTGTGTTGGAATCACTGCAAGTTTACCTGGAACGCTTAATAGCCCAACTTTCCTGGCTTCCGCTTAAAAGCTGTTATAGTGTCCACTGAAACAGTGCTATCGTCCAAACCATTCCAAAAATCTACAAGTTACAACTCTTACACCGAAGATTTTCTGCCCTATAATAATGGTACTTTCAGTTTCTTAAACGATTATAAATTATACACGTCTATGTCCACGAGTCGCCTTGCTTTGTGTAAATTCAAAGAAACTCCACTGCACTGCCTTCTTTCGAGTGATACTCATCTTCAAATAGGTCTTGGTTGCTCCTCCTCTCCATTATTGTTAACCCACACTTTTGCAAGCTCTATTCATAGCTAAAATTCTCGTTGCCCAAATCATTTTCGCGTCCTGTTAATTTGCACTTTAGTCTAGACTTTCTGTGACGTGTTTCAATTGTGGCGTCCTGCTATTTGCACCAAAGTCTTTTTTGTGACGTGTTCAATAATAGCCCTGCTATTTGCATTCAAGTCTTTATGTTATGACGTTTAGTTTTGGCGTTAGGTTGTTTACACTCAAATGCATGTCGTTGTGACGTCTTTAATTGTGGCGTTCTGTCTATCTTGGCACTCAAGGCTTTTGTGACGTGTTTAATTGTGGCGTTCTGACTATTTAGCTTTTACAGATACTGAAGGCCTTTGTGACGTGGGTTAATTGTAGCATTCTGACTATTTAGGCGCTAAACGTTTTTGTGACGTGATTGAATTGTAACGTTTGGACTATTTAGATACTGAAGGCTTTTGTGACGTGAGTTAATTGTAGCGTTCTGATTATTTAGTGACGCTTGTCTTTTTTGTGAAGCGGTGTATTTGTGGCGTTCTGTCTATTTAGGCGCTAGAATGGCGGTGTGTTTTCAAGCATCTTGTATACTTCTATCATGGCCTTACTAGCTTAAGTATCGAGCGTCGTCACTTAAGTTTGCTGCTTTACAGCGAAGTAGAGCGAAAGTGGCGGAGCTTCGTAGAAGCAGTAAGTGGCTTAAGCAGATGAAAGTTCGACCAGCGTCTGCAATGCTCTGCATAGGGAGGGAATTATTGCTGAGGGAGAGATGGCGTAGCTGTGTGGTCCATGATCGATCTACCCGCCGCCGAGTGACTGTCGCGTCGGTCCGTCGGTGGGTGGGGCTGAGGGAAGAACGGGGATATGACGGGAAAGGGCGGACGGAAAGAGAGGGGTGGCTGAATTGAGGGATAGATGGAGGGAGGCATGGATGAATGGAGGGATGGAGAGATGAAAAGAAAAGACGGATGACCATGGAGACAAGTAGAGGGAGGGAGACATGAAAGGAGAGGGAAGGATGGCCAGAGGGGCAGATGGAGAGAGGGAGAGGGAAGGATAGCCAAAGGGGCAGATGGAAAGAGAGCCAGAAGGAGGAGAGAGAGACAGACAGACAGAGAGACAGAGAGACAGAGAGACAGAGAGAGAGAGAGAGAGAGAGAGAGAGAGAGAGAGAGAGAGAGAGAGAGAGAGAGAGAGAGAGAGAAGGATGGTCAGAGGTACAGATGGAGGGATGGAGAGATGAAAGGAAAAGACGGATGACCATGGAGACAAGTAGAAGGAGGGAAACATGAAAGGAGAGGGAAGGATGGCCAGAGGGACAGATGGAGAGAGGGAGATGGAAGGATAGCCAAAGGGGCAGATGGAAAGAGAGCCAGAAGGAGAGAGAGAGGGAGAGACAGAGAGAGACAGAGAGAGACACAGAGACAGACACAGAGACAGACAGAGACAGAGAAGGATGGCCAGAGGGACAGATAGAGGGATGGAGAGATGAAAGGAAAAGACGGGTGACCATGGAGACAAGTAGAGGGAGGGAGAGTTGAAGGGAGAGAGACGGATGACCAGAGGAGCAGATGGAGTGAGAAAAAGATGAAGTGTAAGGATGGTTAAAGGACAGATGGATGGAGGGAAAGATGAATCGATGGAGTTGGATAACCAGAGGGAGAGAAAGACGGAGGGACGAAGTGATGAGGGGAGAGTCATGGAGAAATGGATGGGACGGTCAGAAGGAAAAGCCAAAGATGAGAGAGGACGGTTCTAGCGGGAGGGAAGGAAGGACGCTTAGAAGCAGATCAGGTGGAAGTTAAGGAAATACGGAATGCAGGGAAGGCTAAAGAGAAGGAAGGAAAGGGAGACGAAATGGACGCCTGGATAGAAAGAACAAAATGGAGGATCAGAGCAAGAGGAGACAGATGCAAGCGGACAGATGAAGGGTGAAAGAAGAGGAGGCAGGGGGGTGATGGGAGGGGAAGGCAGGGACGGGTGGCCGACCGAACTGACGCTGCAAATGGACTTGGTAATTATGAAGGTAATGTGGACTGAAGGGATGGATGATGGAAGACGGGTGGAAGGGATGGAAGCAGGCTCTCCAGGGTACGCGAACTTAGGTCATCGGGCGCCCGACCGACCCAGGGCACGGTCACCGTCATTGGGGAAGCCATGGGGACGGAGGGGGTCCGATGTACCCAGGACTCTCCATACACCCACACTATTAAGGGGAATAATGCGTGTGTGATGTAGGTCCAGCGTAATGTAATGCTATTCGACATTTATATAGAGCTACTTAGGCACCACTCGGAAATGTGTTGAGAGATTATTAGAGCATAATTTTTTGAAAGGGCGCTACATAATAGTAGATGCACTGACATGCACAGTATGTATATATGTACGTACAGACGGACTCAGACATACATACACAGATATGTACAAACATATAAACATACATATATGCAAACATATGCATCATGCATGCATGCAGACATGCATACATATATACATACATACATACATACATACATACATACATACATACATACATACATACATGCATACATACATACATACATGCATACATACATACATACATACATACATACAAACATACATACATACATACATACATACATACATACATACATACATACATACATACATACATGCTTACATACATACATACATACATACATACATACATACATACATGCATGCATGCATACATACATACATACATACATACATACATACATACATACATACATACATACATACATACATACATACATACATACATACATACATACATACATGCAGACGTGTATACGTGGATGCATGAGAGGGTGAAACTCTGCCCCACAAAGGGGTGGTGGCCAATCCTCAACCAGATGGATGACGTGACCAATTTATGCATCATAAAAATAAGTAATTAAGTAAGTTAGCGTGAAGGCTTCTATCATCATTGCGTCAGTTAAATATGCTAGAATAGATCGCCTTTAATTACTGCTGCTTGAACTTGATTCAAACCAAAATAGCGTCACAGAAAATATTCCAGCACAGGGTCAGCAAGTGGCGGTGACTGTCACCATCACAGTAATGGTTACCTGACACCACCGTCACAATACAACGTTACGCCAAAGGATGCTTGCATGCATAACACCTCTATAAACCTGTATACATGCATATATGCATTGTGCATATAGGCCTATGTTCATGTGTGAATATAATTATGCATGTACGTATTGTATTGTATTTGAACACTTGTACGTGTATAGGGCACAATGAAATCTAGCAAAGCAATCTAACTAGCTGCTGAATTTTTATATTCATGCAGAGTAGAACTATAGCATTTAAATTAAAGCTTGGTAATATTTTGGTCCAGAGACCCAGTAGAAGATGATGACCTCTCGACCTTGGATCGGAACCTAGGCCTATTGGTCGGCTTAAGCCATTGGTGACACTTTCTGTGCATTGTTGTACTTACTTATAAATTTCTGTGTTGATGATGATGATTATGATGATGATGATGATGACGATGATGATGATAACGATGATGCTGAAGATGATGATGGTGATGATGAGTTGATCCTTTGGCCTTTATGTCATCCGGGGATGAGATGAGTGAGGTGGTTTCCCGTTGCCTTCCTCACAGACAATTGTGGGTGAGCAACTTGCCCAAGGTCACTACGCAGTGACTCGAACCTGCGACCATTGGTTACAAGGCACAGAACATACCACTACACCGTCGCTTCCCCACTTAACGCCATTTAACATTATTTAAGCTTGCGCAGAGAACGCCACTAATTATTGTAGTTGCGCTATATAAATTGTCTTAATGAAATAGTAAATATTTTATGTATACCTGTCCGTTGGTGTTCTCTGTTCAGTCCGTCTTTTTGCGATCTTGATGAAGGATTTTTTCTGAATTCATCTTCTGTTCTCCCTTCAGACGTGATTTTAGTTTCTGCATTCGTGTG
Source organism: Aporrectodea caliginosa (assembly GCA_020284085.1). Classification (NCBI taxonomy): domain Eukaryota; kingdom Metazoa; phylum Annelida; class Clitellata; order Crassiclitellata; family Lumbricidae; genus Aporrectodea; species Aporrectodea caliginosa. The sequence goes on along the minus strand of JACEVL010000005.1, from coordinate 941,615 downwards.
GTTCCGGTTTGTATCTTGCAATAAGCAGCGTAATTTTCTCCCTTCAAGTTTTTGTAATACATTGTGCTGTTGTTAGAGTAAATTTTTTTGCAGTTTCTGGAGTTTACAACGAGCGACTGTTCAGTTACATTGTAAGAAACTGCGAATCCTGTGAAAATTACGGTAAAGCTACAGTGACACCCGTCAGTTACACACATTGTAAATTCCGATACGCTACGATATAACAACGCTATAAATGTCCCTCCATTACAGGATGTTGCGAAACAAGTTCAGTTCACAACGCCGTGACAAACGTAGTAATTTACCACAAAGTCACAGTACTTCAATACGGAATACGGTAATGTCTTTATGCGTTTTCTGTACGTATAAATCGCAGAACTATTTACGGTGTAGTTTCTTCATTCACGTATAATTATCATTGTAGCTCTGTTTACAAAACCACGTCTTTGCTACATGATCGTAGCCAGGAATTTTTACAGTTTAGCATCACTTCACTATAATTGACGTGCATATCCTGCATAGACGTTCCTGCTCTGCTTCAGTGTAGCAGGCTATTCGAGGACGCTGATGTATACACACAGCGAGAAGATTCGTCTTTCGCTCTACTAAGAATCTCTTTACTCTGACGTGACGACGAATGATGTGCTTACTCCGCAGGAGCTAATGGACCGATGAACGTACGCCGCCCTAGGAATTATGGGCAGAGGAATTATGGGAACACTGCCCTGTGCAGGCCGCGCTAACCACCATCGACCATACTACCATAAGCCCGTCTGTCGGCTCAGCACCGTCGTGCCAAAGTGCTATCTGAAAGTGCTATTCGATGGACTGCCGACGACAATAGCATAGCACAGTATCTCCGTAGTCGTCATTCAGGACTGATGACTGTTTCCGTTGGCGCACCTGCGGCCAATCGATACTTTAGCAATTGCAATCAATGCCGACGTATTGTCAAAGGCAGAGTATAGTCACCTACGTTAAGCGGCGCTTAGGCGGCGGCAGCGCTGATGGACAGGAGCAAAAGAGGCAGGTGCATTCGAAACGAGTCCATTTAGACGAGGGACCTGCGGTGGTAATCGGGTATTAAGGACCAGTGGGCGAAAGGGTGGACGCACGGCCGCCTTGTCATTGTACGCAAAGATTGAGGGATGGAGTTTGTGTAGAGCAAGGGCTTTTCTGGCGCTCTTGTTTAACGGATGGGGGGGGTGTAGACACGTCATTGTTGCAGTAATGGAATTAGAGGGAAGGAGAGGAAGAGTCCTGAGGAAGGAAGTTACAGATTTCAACAAACAATCTGCGTTTACATCCTTGCGCTTAAGCACGCATGTATTCCCAGATAGACCATTTCTTGGACCTTCGTCTGGAAAAAACCTACAGCATCGCATGCCTTCTGTTGCATCTGATTCTGTTGAGCGAACATTTTCAAACCGCCTTAAAATGCACCTGTTTAAATCAGATATATATATATAGCTATGGCTGCAGAGCTTTGTGAGGTACTGTAAAGGCTCTATATTAAGTGCCTACATACACACATATACATACCTGCAATGTCCTGCATGCATACATACATACATAACTAAAAATCAATCAATTTTTATTGGTATATGCATACATACAAACATGCATATATATATTATATATATATATTATATATATATACATATATATGAAATCTCTTAAATGAATGAAAATATATATATATATATATACATGCTTGTGAAGGATCAAAAATGCTTTCAGAAGAAATTAGAAATCGGATCGAATTGCTTTTATATGGCGTCTCTCAAACTTTTTCCGAATCGCTTTGCTCAAGAGTCATATTCAGATATCAGCATCGATGATTAAGGAACAAGATTCGCAGTAGATATCAATACGGACTAAGGCTTGAGATGCTCTGAAATCCAGACAAAACAGACAGGCATCGTGCATCGAGGGAGTCATAGAGGAATACATATATCAAGAAATATGAAGAGATACATAGATAAGATGAAACAAATAAGCATATTAACACACAAAACACACAGATTGTTAGAAAGGTGGGGTTTAACTATTGCCAAAATACAGGCCATCAAAGAGCCCAGGTCTGACGGCAAAAAGATCTGACGGAGTACCATGAGCCAGAACTCGTTGTTTGGCGTGGGATATCATAATGCCTGATACCTGATTTATTCGCGGCATCATAATATTATATCGAAAAACGCTGGTTCAGCAGCGGAAAAGCAGCTCTTAATAAGACCTGCAAATACGCTGCTATCTCGTAGTGACACCGTTTTAGTCACTGTTGCATTCGAAATGGTCGGAAGCTGGCCTACCGAGACATGGAGTTTGTCCAAGAACTGTGAGGCAGGATTATAGAGCAATGACAGAAAACCTGACTAGCACTCTAATACAACGCCTCTGAGTTGCCTTTCAAATTGGAACTCCTTGATTGTTCTGGGCAACTTGGATTGGAACGATCAGGAGAAAGATGGCAACTCAAAACTAAATGATGGATGGATGGATCCATAGAACGAGAATTCGTGACTTCAGGCTTTAATATTCGTAAATATTCGTGAATATTAGGTTTTTTTAATATTCGTAAATATTCGTAAATATTCGTTGATATCGCAGTTTTTGCTTTGTTTAAGACTACTAATTAAGAACATGTTCGGTGGTTTTGCGGTGCTATAGGCTACTTAGTGCCCAGCTACTTAGAAGCTTAGGCATCCCAGTTCCTACCCAACTACCCAAATCTTGCCGCCCCCTCTGTCTCTGTCTCTGTCTGTCTCTGTCTGTCTGTCTCTCTATCTCTATATATATATATCTCTCTTTCTCTCTCTTTCTCTCTCGTTCTCACTCTCTCTCTAGTAATCTGAAATCCCTCCACCCGTAATCCTATATTATTTGAAGATATATGTTGTTTACGCCAGCATATCAATGACGCGTTAAGCGTTAATTGGCTGGCGGATACATGTAGCAAGATCCTTCAACTCTGTGGATTAATCTTGGACGGATAGGGTATGGAACCTGAGTCATAGTCGTTGGCCGACATTATAATTTCAAAATGCTGGTATTTGCGCCAAAATACCTACATGTAGGCCTAGCTACGCCGCTCAATATAATCAAATATGATTTTACCCACCATATAGGTCTGTACTTGGCTGAGTAACTGTAATATGTGACTGCTCATATGCACATTTTTGGAAATGCTTTAAAAAAATTAATCCCGGATTTTGAATAATTAAGAACTAAAAGAACTAAAAAAATTAATATTCTTAATATTCGTTGGCCAGTTTTAATATTCGTCAATATTCGTCAATTTATGAAAATCTTAATATTCGTAATAGGCCTATGCGCATTCTCGTTCTATGGATGGATCCACAGTTTAACGGCAGCTTATGACAACATAGGACGTTGTCGCCGACAAAGATTATTTTTTGGCATATTACAGCTCTTTAAAAAATTAAATGACAATAACTCATTTCAATCACACTTTCAATAACTCACTTCAATAACACTTTCAATACCTCATTTCAATCAATCATTTCAATAACTCTTTTCAAAAACTATAACTCTTTTCAATAACACTTTTAAATAAGTATTTTCAATAACTCTTTTCAATAACTCTTTTCAATAACTCTTTCCCATAACTCTTTTCAATAACTCTTTCAATAACTCTTTTCAATAACTCTTTTCAATAACATTTTTCAATAACTCTTTTCAATAACTCTTTTCAATAACTCATTTCAATAACACTTTTCAGTAACTCTTTTCAATAACTCTTTTCAATAACTCTTTCAATAACTCTTTTCAATAACTCTTTTCAACAACTCTTTTCAATTACTCTTTTCAATAACTCTTTTCAATAACTCTTTCAAATAACTCTTTTCAATAACTCATTTTAATAACTCTTTTCAATAACTCTTTTCAATAACTCATTTAAATAACTCTTTTCAATAAAACTTTTCAATAACTCTTTTCAATAACTCTTTTCAATAACTCTTTCCAATAACTCTTTCCAAAACTCTTTCAATAACTCTTTTCAATAACTCTTTTCAATAACTCTCTTCAATAACTCTTTTCAATAACACTTTTCAATAACTCTTTTCAATAACTCTTTTCAATAACTCTTTCAATAACTCTTTTCAATAACTCTTTTCAATAACTCTTTTCAACAACTCTTTTCAATAACTCTTTTCAATAACTCTTTTCAATAACTCTTTCAAATAACTCTTTCCAATAACTCATTTCAAAAACTCTTTTCAATAACTCTTTTCAATAACTCTTTTCAATAACTCTTTTCAATAACTCTTTTCAACAACTCTCTTCAATAACTCTTTTCAATAACTCTTTTCAATAACTCTTTCAAATAACTCTTTTCAATAACTCATTTTAATAACTCTTTTCAATAACTTATTTCAATAACTCATTTTCAATAACTCTTTTCAATAACACTTTTCAATAACTCTTTTCAATAACTCTTTTCAATAACTCTTTTCAATAACTCTTTTCAATAACTCTTTCAATAACTCTTTTCAATAACTCTTTTCAATAACTCTTTTCAATAACTCTTTTCAATAACTCATTTTCAATAACACCTTTCAATAACTCTTTTTATAACTCTTTTCAATAACTCTTTCAATAACTCTTTTCAGTAACTCATTTTAATAACCCTTTTCAATAACTCTTTTCAATAACTCATTTAAATAACTCTTTTCAATAACTCTTTTCAGTAACTCTTTTCAATAACTCTTTCCAATAACTCTTTTCAATAACTCTTTTCAATAACTCTATTCAATAACTCTTTTCAATAACTCTATTCAATAACTCTTTCAATAACTCTTTTCAATAACTCTTTTCAATAACACTTTTCAATAACTCTTTTCAATAACTCTTTTCAATAACTCTATTCAATGACTCTTTTCAACAGCTCTTTTCAATAAATCATTTCAATAACTCTTTTCAATGACTCTTTTCAATAACTCTTTTCAATAACTCTTTTCAATAGCTCTTTCAGTAACTCTTTTCAATAGCTCTTTTCAATAACTCTTTTCAACAACTCTTTCAATAACTCTTTCCAATAACTCTTTCAATAACTCTTTTCAATAACTCTTTTCAATAACTCTTTTCAATTCATTTCAATAACACCTTTCAATAACTCTTTTTAATAACTCTTAATAGTTCTGACAACTTGAAAAGTGTTACCGCTTTCTAGTTTCCAAATGTTGTCTTTGCAGACTGCAGAGTAATAACTAATTTAGCACATAACGCTTAACGTTTTGGGTCTCCACTGACAGTGGCGTAAATCATGGGGGGACAGAGGGGGACTGTCCTCCCCAAAGTTTTGACTGGGGGGACAGCAGTGTTGACTGTCCCCCCCAAAGTTAAACATTTTTTCTAACAATTCTCAAAGAAACTCTCGTCTGTAATGTGGCTCGGAAGGTCTCTGTGTATTACAAGAAGACTAGCATCGCGCTCATCCATCAGAAACCTCATCCTTACCCCTTATGGAAAAATATAACTTTTAGTTCCGATCCATTGAAGCTTATAGCCTGAGCCTCCCTACAGTATATAAATAATAAATGTATATTATGTGATGCCTATTTTGGATTTTTCAAGTTGAATGTGTGTTGCAATAATGTATACAGAAAGATATTTAACATGCATCAATGGTAATCTGTTAAAGACAGTCAATTTTATTCTGGTCGTAAACATAGACCTCGTACATATACTAAACCTGCTTAAACTAATTTTTGGTCGATTGTTGTGTGAATGTCATAATAACAGCTACTGTCCTCATTGTTTGTGGCACAGGATATAATTAATAATTATATAGTTACAATATTGAACTTGTACCACTTTGTGATGAGTAGGCCTATGCTATTGAGATACATCTACAATGTAGCTACGTTAGATCACAGAAATGATCATCTCATGCATAGGCCTACGCCAGTTTTGCATCTGTGTATAGGCCCTACCTATTTTTTGTTTTTGCACTTTCTAGCTTCGTGGTGAATAAAGCATATACATATGAACGCTATAATCTGCATGCAGTTGATGAATTATTAATATTTATGTATTCTCTGTCCCCAGGGGCGGATCCAGGGGCCAATCCGGCCATACCCCCCATTTGAAATTTACACAGGGCGTCCCCCCCCATCGCCAAGTAGACAATGTTCACTCTGTGATCTTTCGTGCAGAAAAGAAATAAATAAATAAAATAATATATTATTTTTATACAACTAAATAGCTTCTGTCGAGTGTTGTCTTTCAAATTTCAAAATATCAAATTTTAAAATGTTGTGTTTCTTGAACATTTAGTAAAACTATATCATTACTACATGGCTTCTCGATAAGGTAGTTGAATCCTTCTGGCTTGGTTTGTGTACCGTTTGTTAACTATTTCTGCTATCTTAGTCCTGGCAAGCAATTTGTTTACCTTTGCTCAATCTAGATCTTTTGCCTGCATAGGTCCCTCCCTATGGAATGGACTTCCTCCTTCTCTGCACTCTACAAACCTCTCTGGTAGTATCTCTAGCTCTTTCTCACCTTAAAACCTTCCTTTTCTCTCGGAATATCTCGCACTGGGGGCGCTTCTGAAAGCCTGATGCTGTGGAAAACACTTTATAAAGGATCAAATACAATACAATACAATACCTTAAGGCTTATGGAGATCTTGAAAATTGAACGTATTTTCTAGGTTTTATATTAATTTCAATAAATGTCTGGTCTCCTCCTACTGTCTGCAGTCAAACTCAAACACGACTCAAGCAACATCTTAGCTACGAGTAACATCTGATTCCTCTCAGTTTTGAAATAATAGAACAATTTGTTCACATGATAGCCTAAAATGCAACCATTGCAGTGTGGAAATTCAAAAAAATTAAAGTGGGGAGGGGGCACATCCCCTCCCCAGACCCCTCCCTGCTCGGCGCTGCGCTCCTCAACGAGCGTCCTTCGGACGCCCATTTGCCCCCCCTTATAAACTTTCTGAATCCGTCCCTGTCCCCCCCCCAAATTTATGTACAGATTTTCGCCTCTGTCCACTGATCGCTATAGCCAATGCACTTAAATGTAATAAGACAAGATACAATAATGTTATATGCATATTGTGCTTCTGGGCAATCTTCTGTCGATCAATCCAATTTCATCTAGTCTAGGCCTAACACAAACAATAATTATTTTCATCAATCCAACTTCTAGTTTCACAAGAAACTAAATTTTTATCAATCCTTCTTCTAGGTCAACGTAAAGAATTATCTTCAACAAGCCAACTTCTATTTACGCAAATAAATATTTTCATTATTATTTGCAGCTAGATAATAGAATTATAATAAAATACGCTAAAATATAGGATAGGTATGCGTTCAATGCGATAATAAACTACGCTAAAATGTAGGCTTACTGGCTCTGTGACAAAATGCATGTGAACCTAGAGCAAAAGTTCCATATGTAGGCCTTTATGGATTCTGTTCTTGTGTAAAAACTCATGATTCGTTTAATTCAGTGCTACTGTGCTCTGTATCCGTGTCTTTGAAATTCCTTTCGGTAAATCCCGTAGTTTAGGTTAGTAAATTATTTGAATATCTTCAATACCGAACTTCATGTTGGTAAGTAAGCAATCTACCTATGTCCATGATAGCTATCGTGAATCCCGCTTCCATTATATCGAGAATTTTTTTAATCAATCCAGCTTCCATTTCAATTTGACGATATGAAATAATTTTCCAACCTAAACTACGGGTTTACCTAAAGTCGTTTTATTGAGAAAATAATCTGACAAAACCAAAATGTTAACATAAAGCATGATCCACTGCAGTCAGTATAAAAATTCATTCGAAAATAATTCTTTATAAAACCTCAAAATGACGCGAATCAAATTGCTACCGGTACTGCGTGCAAAAATAATAGCGATTTGCAGCATTGCTGGCATTTGTGCGGATTCTCCTCTGCGCGGGCTCTCATGTGAATACAATGATTGAAGCATAATCTCAGACTTAAATGTTATTATTAATGTTGAATGGTTCATCTTCGTTATGAGTGCATTGAATGGTCACCTTTCATTGCAAAAGCATTGTGGCATAAATCATGTTTTTTTATCCTGAGAGACAAACAATATTTCTGTTGAGTGCCATTTAATAAAAAAGGCTGAGGTTCAGAGTGAGTTGGAAGTAAGAAAGTCACTCAGCCGGGCAAGAAAACGCATTCGGTATGTTTAGACAAAGAGGGATGATTGGAGGATTGGAGATGAGACGACAGTTTGAGGGGTTTTCATTTTGTCGAGATTAGCTGTTTGAGACTGTATATGTGGCAAGAGAGTAGGCTTACTTTAAGGCGGCGAGGAGGTGACCAGCAGAGAGGGAGAGACAGAGAGATAGATAACGAACGAGGACAGAGGCACACTCTTTGATAAGAGAGATTGGAATAAGATCGATTGCATATTGGTTCTTTGGGTGAAAGTTCAGGAGGAGCGAAATTTCTGAATCGGAGGCTGGAAGAAGATTTAGGACAAAAAACTTAGAGGCAGGAGGAGTGGGTTCATATGAGCCACTGGTACTTTGCTAGGGAAAGACGCAGCGGTGGATTGTGAATTAAGTAGGGGATGCAAGGGAAAGCAAAAGGATCATCAACATCCACACAGTCGGTGTCAATAACAATAAGGAATGTAATTTAATGTTAACCTCATAGCCACACAAAGTTCGCATCAGGGAGAGAACCATAACGTCTGGGATAATATTGAATCATACAGTATACAATACAATACAAAGCGTTACTGCATTTGATATCGCCCTACTTCCAAAGATGGCGCAAAGCGTTGAAGTGAACACGCCTCGGGGTCGCAGATGCAATTGTATTGCAGAGCAATTATGCGCGATGGACTTGCTTACGGTCCCTAAACAGTACCGTAACCGCCCAGGACGAGGATCGAACCCGTACGCTACGCGTTGCAGGTCAACCGCTCTAACGAGTCTGCCACACGGGCCTGCTAAAGCTATTTACTGCAAACGAAGTCCTCTAGCGAATCAAATTGTGCAGCTGTCGCAGAGAGACACCTACCGAATGATGTATGAGTTACTGGTTAATAATTATAGGACAGAGGCGTAAACAAGAAGGTAAGTGCAGCAAGTCTGTTATTTTCCTATGAGGTCCGGCAGGTGGCTTTCACGCTGCTCAAGGATTAGAACGATTGACAAGTTTTATTCATTATCATCAGCTGCTCTAGGGAATATCGCCAGGTTTTGTGCACATGGCTTCAACCGTTGGCATATCAATACCAAACCGTAATTAGGTGAACATCCAGAAGATCAATCTGGACAGACTGACACATTCATACAGACAAGCACGCAGACTGACATACATCGAGGCAATCAGGTAGAGACAAAGACAGGCATAGATGGAGACAGAGAAACAGACACAAACATGATTATATGTACAGATACAAAGACTTAATGTATGAAGACACAGAAGGAAGGAGAGACAACCTACAGAAATTAAAAAAATGAAACAAGACAAGAGATTGAACAGAACGAACACAGTCATGAAGAGATGGAATTTTTTTCCTTATCATTTTTTCCCTCTATAATTCGAGTAATCTATTCAGACGCAGAAATCACTGCTGGAGATGTTTAACCAGACTTTAGCATTATTGACATTTCGATCAAGGTGGAAAAATCCATCGGTTTTACTGCGCATTGGGATTTCCGGGGCTATCATAACCACCGTTGAGTACACACTCATTATGCAAATATTATTGTGTACCATAGGTCGACTATAAACTGAACCGTGACTCAATTGGCTGCAATGGGCTTAAACAAACAGACGCCAAGAACGCTCTGGGTTGTTTGTTCAGGACCACTAGACCTGTAATAACACGCACCTGGACATCTTATGATAATATTGATTTTATGAGCATACTAGGCCTACCTGTTCGGACTCACACGGTAATGACAGCGCAGTCAGCCTAGTTACCTGCAAATCGAATTGGACATTGGAAATTTATATGGCGCCCCTTGCAGAAGAACTCATAAACGGTGCTCTCTGAACCAATGTATTCTCATCCGTAGTTGGCAGATGACGTCGTGTTCTTAGTTCCTGGACAAAGTTCTTAATGTAATGAAATGTAGACCTAAAGCATAGGCCTATCTATTGAATAATTTTATTTAAAGAGGTTTTATTTAGCTCCTGAATGTCCTCATTGATGGTAGAAATAATTCCGATCAAATATATGTTTATATGTAATTTAACAGCGTTCCAATAGCTGCTGGATGTGTGGGGCGCGGTGGTGTAGGGGTATGTTCGGTGACTTGCAGCCGGAATGTTGTTGGAGGTTCGAATCCACCTCAAGCCTCCGCGTAGGGACCTTGAGCAAGTCCTTCTGCAATATAGTTGCTTCTGCGCCGCCGAGGCGTGTGGCACTTCTGAGCTTGGGGCACCTTAGTAACACTAGAAGTACCGAAGAGGTCAATCTGACATCGTTTGGTTTTTAGCGGAACGCAGCTCGGCCCCAGATATAGCCCGGGTCCTCTAATTTCATGACTTCTTCTAACTTGGTAGGGTGTGCCCTCTGCCAAAATTTGAACTCGGGGATTCACCATTTCAGAGATTTTTGCTGTTCTACCTTCAAGCCCCGAGGGGTCAATCTGACCTCTGTATTAGTACTTGCATGTCAGGCTACGCATTTCTTATCTATTCTATTCAATAATAGTATAGATCACAGCTAATTACGTAATCAAATGTAAGAAGATAGGAGATCTGGTCAGAGGAGAGAAGATCAGATGAGAAGCTATAGGAGATCTGGTGAGAGGATAGGAGATCGGGCGAGAGGAGATGAGATCTGGTGAGAGAAGAGATCTGGTGAGAGGAGAGGAGATCAGGTGAGGCGATAAGGGATCTGGCGAGAGAATTAGAGATTTGGCGAGAGTAGAGGACATTTGGCGATGGAAAAGAAGATATGGGTAGAGAAGAGGAGATCTGGTGAGAGGAAAGAAGATGTGGTCAGAGGAGAGATCTGTAATAGGATTGTAGATCTGGCGAGAGGAGAGGAGATCAAGTGAGAGGATAGGAGATCTGTCAAGAAGGATGATTCGGTGAGAGAAGCGGAGATCTGGTTAGAGGAGAGGAGATCTGATGAGTGGATAGTAGATTTAGTGAGAGCGGAGGGAATCTGGCGAGAGGATAGGTGAGAGGAGAGGATCTCCTATTATCCCATTCCAACTTACTTATTACACTTGTTTATGCTTATGTAATTTATGTTAATAAAGTTGATAGTCAATTTCATTGAATTTGCAATTGACTATGCATTATAAATTATGTGGGGTCAAAATGACCCCTTCGGTGCTTCTTGGAAGTTCGATTTCTCGGTACTTCTAGTGGTAAGAAGGGCGATATCAAAATGTCAGTTGTATTGTAGTTAATTTATGCTCTTAACTCCTCGGCTAATGAAATCTGATCTGGTATTACGTAATTATAATCTAATGCAGTCTGAACTAAAATAATCTTATGCAACATTTTATGTAGCGCCGTTTTAATGCAAAATACATCTATCGTAGCTTCTTGTGATACGTGGACGAATCACACACACTGCGTAGAGAGAACAGATCGAAATGTAAATCTTCGGAATTTCTCAGCGCCACATAAACCAAAGCCGCTTTAGGGAGACCAGCTTAAACACAGGCGCTATGATATCCAATCCGCTATAGCCAGGCTCTTTGTTCTTTCTGATGCCAGCGCAGAATCCGGGGAGGTCAAGCCACTGAGGCAGCGTAGTGCTACGGTGGAAATCAGTGATTATGGTGGTCGTGTGGTAGGGCAAGAGTACAATGAGGATGTGATTGCTTGAAGAGTTCAGTTTTCAGTCGTGAGTGGAAACAGCAAGGGAGAGTGCAAGCGGAAAAGATGAAAAATTAAAAGGATAGATTGAAGGATGAGCAAACTGGCCGATGTCTTTTGAGAACTCATACCCGTCCTCAAAGGTTTAACCTCTGGTTGAAGGTCAATCCGACTGAAGTGTTTACGGTTTGTCGTGTATACCTCGCTACTATATAGCTCTTATGTAGTGCGACCCGATAGTAAACTATGACATTATCTCGGTTTTTCTTTTAATATAATTCGTGTTTATTAATTCCAACTGACAAACAGCAGTGAGATCGTATGATATTAGTAGTAGGTGATATCAAGTTTAACGGAAGTCGAATTAAACTGTATGGGAGCCAAGCAAGGTGTCCATCTGTCCTACTGCTCATTTCGCAGTCTCCACCTTGAGAGTCGGAGGATGAGTTGATCCCGCTCCCTGTTTGATGTCCCATTCTTCACGCCAGAGTGTTACCATTGTTCCATCACCTAGAAACTCGAGATTTTTTATCGTTGTTTACAAGGAAGTTGCACTTCAATTACTGTACAAACGCTTTGGCCAATGACGTAAGCATGTTGTGATTTTTTGATCAGGACGTGATTAATAACAGACCGTTGCTGCGAGTCTTGAGCCAAGTGGTTGTAGGCTACTTAAACCAGTGGACAAGGAAGTTCAACTGGATGGAAATTTAAAAGCAGGCCCGCGTAATAAAATTCAAGTCAGGTGATTCAATCGAATTGTTTGCTAATGCGTAACTGATCTCAAGTAGGCCTAAACGGCGTTTTATGGCTCACTGAGCGATTGCCCGTGACTACAGCTGCTCTGTCACCCTTGGCAACAGCAGAGCGCTCAGAATAGTTTTGCATAATATTGTAATGAAAGGTCGTGGTACATGAACAGGTGTGAATAATTGCGGATGTAGGCCTACACAGCCCTACAGGTATGGTTATGGCTTGTGCAAGAGCGAAAAGGGATGTAAATATATTTTCGTTTATTGCAAAAACATGTTGACATACCGCAGCAAGTTACAAGTTACAAAGTAGATAGAACTGTGATTGAATAAAATTGGCAGAGTTAAAAAGTGAAGCCAAGGATCATTAAAACGTTGGTAGAGCTGCCGAAAACACGAGTGAGTAATAAGGATAACCGTTCGTGGAGTGTGCGTGGGATAAAAATCTGATCGTCTATGGATGGAAAATCCGAGGACTTGAGGCGCCATTCGATGGCGGAGAGCGTCCACGCAGCAGGCCTGGCGCGTTCCATGCGTCAGCTCCTGGCTGGGTCCCAACGATGAAGTAGCCCAGCCAGGGCGAAGGTTGGAGAAGGCCTGAGGTGACGTTCCTCCACAGGCTGCCCGACCGCGTTCGACCAAAGGCGGCGGCATCGGCTGTCGGCCACCGTGCTGGCGGTTGTCCGGTCACGCTCCAACCCGACGCTATCAGCCCCGACGACCGGCCACACAAGGGACGAAGGTTGGAGCAGGTAAGTGTGGTGGCGATGATGCGGCGTACACAGGCTGATCGTTGTTCGCGTTCCTCTACAGACGGCCGGCCAGCACAAAGTCGCCCTCAGCCACCGTACAGGTGAGTTGTCCGGTCACGCTCCGTTGAACCGTGTAAAGCCGCCACATGCCTCGACGATCAGCCACGAAAAACATCCAAAATGTTGTTATAGATTTCGCTATTTCAGATATTATCAGCGAAATCTTTTGCAGACTGGCGTTATCCTGCTTTCACCACAAGCGCTTCAGCAACTGACGATATAATCCGTAGGAAATCGCGCAAAACATGTGTTTTGGAAACACTGCGCGTATGGCAGCCTATTAGGCGCCCATCCCATCAAAATGGGATATGTCGTGTTGAATAAAGTGTACATTGTGTTGTAGACAAGATTATAATTTACAAGTACCGCCAGTCCCACCTTTGTTCAACACTTGTGAATGTTTTCTTGTACTTATCATGAGAGGCAAATAAGTTTCGAGACCTTTACGACGGCGTTGCTTGCAGAGCTCTCTCGTTCGTGCTTTAAACAAATTCTTCTGAGTTAAAGTATAAGTGTGATAGCCTACACAAAGCAAACTTTATCCGGTTTCTCAGACAAACTTCCTTATTAAGTCCAACTGTTTGCATTTTCTCTTTACTTACGCTTGCAATAACTATTACTCTGCCAGTTCAATATGAAAATCAATTGACTAAATAATGTGGATGAATCATATCAATTTATTACTGCAGAAACTTTGAAGATTTGAATACATGAGTTTGTTTGAACTTTTTGAATATTTCAATCATGGTTATTGTTGTGGTATTGTTATAAAGCCCCATTTAAAGACTAAACTCGTCAAAAACATGGATATGACAAATTTAATTAAGATCTGGAATTTCATCAGTAGGCAAAAATAACTGACAGATGAGACTAGGAATCACAATAGCATTGCATGCTTACAGCTAACACAAGATGTCAATCATAAGATAAGGTGTCAAGCTATTCACGTGCAGTCGTACAGATCACAATATTGCCGTAACAACTGTGTAGCATGACTGCTTTAAAGAATTAGAAATATGCTCGTTTAAAGTATATTCAGCATGAGCGGTTGACTTCATTTGGTTAGAACATTGGCATAAATTGGATATAATCCAATTAACACAACTTATACGTAATTAATGTTTACCTTTATTAGCAAATCAAAATGAAAAAGCATGGAAAATTTAGATTACGGAAGCGAAATATAAGGCATACCTTTACAACAGATACTATCCACGATGACTATACCAGTGAGTCATTCTTAGGTTAAAATGTTTAATCAAAATACATGTTCACCTATGCAATAACCACATTTAAATAGCAAAGCATACAAATACCATGGCGTGGGAGCCATTGTAATAACTGGTTAATATTATAATCTAAAATTCTAAACAAATACATCGAGATACGGGAGCAATTATAAGGAAGAATAAATGTAATGTAAAACTCCAGTCACAAAGATATTTTGACAAAATAAGCCTTAAAACTGTGCATAGTGTGCCTTTCCAGTCCACTCACTCCACTGTACTAATAAATCATTTAGCAACAGCCAGTTTTTAGCAGTTATATGGCAGCAATTATATACTCTTACGAAATCAGTCTCTAGAATATCCGTACATAGAATTAACCTTGAATATTGTGAACCTCTGTTGTCGTAGATCTATATAATGTTTAACTAGATCAGTGGTGGACTTAGGATACATGCTGTAAAAGTTATAACGGTTTAAAATGATCATAATAATAAACTCCAAGTTTCTAAAGTGCAACTTAAGAGTTAAGCTCAAAGCACCAGCTTATTCACAAGAGCCGCATCTAGTCTAGTCAGAGTGCTTGTTCAGAGATGTCAAATCTGTAACTTTGCTTTGAAGTCGACGGCTTGAGAAGAAATAGACAGAAACAGGGAGGATGAAACAGATGACGGGAACGCGGCAGTAGGCCTCAAGCAGGAAGCACAGAAAATGTTTGACATTTAGGATGGAAAAAGTTAGTATCGAGATGTTGTGAAAGATTTTACCCACTGCAAGAGTCCTTTGGCAACCACAAAAGCACA